>VONY02000030.1:1275236-1305376 GCA_008692595.2 Colinus virginianus | reverse complement strand
CTGGGAGACCCTGGGGTCTTAATGGGGTCCCACTGTTGTTCTTAAACAACACTGCTCATTTAGATCCAAGGTGGGGGTGAGGGGGTCCTGGAAGTAAAACCGTAGGGGTGTTGGGGGGATCTCAATGAGATGGGCAGGGGGATCCACGCGGAGAGGGTCCGGTGTGCCGAGCTAGGGATGATCAGAGAGCCACAGTGGAGAGCATAGAGCGAGGTGGGCAAGAGGAGGGACACAAGTGGAGGTGATGGAGGGGTTTCCAATGAGCTGAGCAAGAAGGGGTCCCATAAAGCAAGTTATGGGGGTGGAGGAGGAGCCTCAGGTCAGGCTGCAGGCGGTGATGGGGACTGAGCAATGAGGAGGGGGTGGGGGTCTCACCCTTGCTGCCCTCCCCAGGCTCGGAGCAGTCGCTGAGCGTGCGGAGCCCCGTCTCCACCTGGGCGTACCTGCAGCACCTGAAAGCCATCGACAGCCAGAAGGAGCTGCTGCGGCTCTCCCGAGACCTGGAGCCGTGATGGGAAGGAGGGAAACGGAGCGAGGGATGCGGAACCACACGTGTGTTCAGCCCCACGGCTCTGCTATGGGATCCAGACCCGGCTTTGAGCCCACGGGGGCTGTGGGAAGCTGGGGCCGTGGACAGCGGGGTCCACGCAGAGAGCAATAGAGGTATTTTTGTATGCCAGGCTGTGCTCACCTTACTGCTCCACGCTGGAGCCTGCCATTGCTCCTTGCACCACTTGGGGTGGTCTGGATACCCCCAGAACCAACTCTGGGGGTTCTGGGCTTTGGGGTGTCCGTCCCTCTGTCCTTTTGGGATGTGTCGTGTCCTCCTCTGTCTCAGCTCCCCTGCGTGCCTCAGTTTCCCCACGTGGGAAGGGGTGAGAACAGCAGCACGGAGATGGGACAGCATCTGTTGTGGGGGGAGGAGGATGCTGTTCCCAAACCCTCTCCCACCCCTCCCTGCAGGCTGCGCACGGAGCAGTGATGGTCCCAGTGCTGTGAGCAGGAGGATTGGAGCTGTGGGCTTCAGGGCTGCTCCTTGCCCCTAAAATCTTCCCACGTTTGTAGGGTACCAGCTCCAAGCAGGGCTGGGCTACGAGGGGCATTCCACCTCTCTGTTTGTGGGGGTGGGATGCTTACAATAAAACTCCCCATCACAGCTAAAACCTCACAGCCAGCTCCAGGGTGGGACATGGGGTCCTGGGACCCCCCTGTGTCCATGCCATGGCCCTTAGGATCCCCTGCTCCTTGCTTGTGGGGTTGTCCTACTGGTGGGGTGGGCACTGGGTCGGAATCCCATCTTTTTTTTCTGCTGAGTGGAACGTTTCCCCCTTGTGAACCATCTGGGATCCTGGCATGACCCACACAGATCTGGGCAGCAGCTCTGTGCCCTCCCGAGCGAGCTGTGGGGTGCTGGGCATCGTCCTCAGCCCTTCCATGGGGCAAAGTCCAACGGGACCCAACATGGAGCACCACGGGCGCAGCTCTGAACCCCAAAACACTTGGGAGGTGTTTGCCAGCCTAGGAGCACTCCTCCTTTGGGTCCCGTCCCATCAGCTCTTCCCGTGGTGAGCAGAAGACCCACGGTGTCATCACCCTCCATGGGGAGAAGCTCTGGGTGCAAGAGATGAGGGCGGGTGCTGGGCTCCCCTCCTCCTCCACAGGGGCTGCTCCGCACCCCAATGTCTCCTTCTCTTCCTCCTGTGGGGCTGCAGGACCCACCGCCCATCCCAGCAGCCCAGGACCCCCTCTAAAGACCCCCAAGAACTCCCTCCCCCACTGTATTTCCCCCCAGAACCCCATAGGATCCCAATAACCCCTTCCTTCCCCTTTAGGACCCCACTCTTAGGACCCCCAAGGACTCCATCCCCTCCCAGGACAGCATAGGACCCCCAAGGACACCATTGACCCCTTTCTTCCCCTTTAGGACCCCCCTCTTAGGACCTCCAAGGACTCCATACCGCCCCATTTCCCCCCAGGACCCCATAGGACCCTAAACGACCCCCCCAAAGGACCCCATTAACCCATTCCTTCCCCTTTAGGACCCCCTCTGAAGACCTCCAAGGACTCCATACCTCCCCATTTCCCCCCAGGACCCCCAAGGACCCCATTAACCCCTTTCTCTCCCTTTAGGACCCCCTTTTAGGACCCCCAAGGACTCCATACTCTCCCAGAACATCATAGGACCCTCCAGGACCCCCCTTAGGACCCCATTAATTCCTTCCTTCCCCTTTAGGACCCCCTCTGAAGACCTCCAAGGACTCCATCCCCTCCTAGGAACCCCCAGGACCCCCCCTTAGGACCCCATTAACCCCTTCCCTCCCATGCCCCACCCAGGGACCCCACAGGAGAGGAGCAGAACGGATGCCCCAGGGCTGCACCACTCAGCACCACATCTCCGCAGCCAGGAATCTCTTTTTTTCCCCCTTCCCTCCACCTTTGCTGTTCGTTGGGGCATTTTTCTCCCCCCATCAGAGTTAATCAGAGCCTCGAGTGCCCGGAGGCGATCCCAAAGCCACGAGAAAATCCCAAACCTCACCCCACTCACGTGCGGGGCGTGAGCGGCCCCACGCACACACTCAGCGCGTGACGACACGGGATCGTCCCAGCAAACAAAAACTGCTGTCAGCAGGGACGTGTCAGCAGGGTCAGGGAAATGACGGAGGGCTGAGAAGGTTCCGAACCTTCTCCTTACGGCACGGGACTGCTCACCTGTGCCAGGTGACGCAGGTTTGGGGTGTTGGGGGGTGGGGAAGGGGGGGGTGAGGGATGCTGCGGGGTGTGGAGGAAGGATGCGTTGCTCACCGGTTGCATCTGCTGGGTGCTGCTCTGAGCACCCCCATCCGGAGGGGGGGAGGAGAGGAGGGGGGCTCGAATTGGTGAGGGGAAGGAGGAAGGAAGACTCCCCCGGGCTGAGGGCTGCACGCAGAGATCATGGGGAGCACCCTGGGAAAAGCACAGGCATGGGATGCAGCCCCCAGGGGCACTGATCCCTCGTGGAGGTGAAACCCCCCCCCCCAAAAAGATCCCCCGAGACGCTTTCCCTTTGCTCCACAACCATCGCCGTGGGGAATTGCAGACGGAGGAGTGGAGCAATCCCAGGAGCTGGAATTACCGGCCCTCCTCCCAGTCCGGGCAGGCTGTAATTAGGACGTGTACGTAACGAGCTCCAGTGAAGTTGGGGTGCAAGCCTGCAGTGAGGTCCTCGGTGGCACCAGGCCCCTCCCTCGGCTTTGGGGACCCACAAATAGCAGGGAGCACCCACGCTGCCACCACAGAGCTGGGATGCTGCTGAGCACCGGGATGATGAAGGCCTTCATCCTCTTCCTCGGGGTGGGAATGGCCGTGGGCTGTGAGTACCAGAGCAGTGCGTGGGGAGGGGGCTGCACTGGGCTGAAAGAAGGGGGGGATTTGGGGGGATTGGTTTGGAGTGGGGGCAGATCCTTCACAGAGGAAAGAGTGGGGGATGCTTCCGTGCTGTGGGGCGACCCCTGTGGGCTCTGATGGTGTCAGAGCGGGGGTTGTCCCTCTCCCCTCCTGGTTTGGGAACACTGCGGTGGTCTCCTCCTTTCTCCTGCTCCTCCATCCTCCCCCACGGAGGGCAATTTCCCCAGCTCTTCTCCCACAAACCACACAAACGTGGGGGTTTTGCCCACGGCGAGCACGAGCCAAAGCTCCCAGAGCTCCCAGCTCAGCCACTGGGATAAACTGGGGCTCCCAGCACCCCGGGAGCTCTCACCTGGCTTCACCCCGAGCCAGCTCACACCTCGGGCAGTGAGCAAAGCGGTGTGAAAACCCTCATAACCTTCCTGTGCATCACCACGGCTGCTGGCAGCTTCCAGAGCTGTGAGCATCCCGGCTCCGTGGGGCAGTACTTGTGGGACAGGTCTGGTGGCAGCGGGTTTGGTCACCCCCTTGTCACACGGAGGTGGTTGTGGGGCACGGTGGGGTCATCCTTGAAGGGCACAACCCCATATCCACCGGCCGGGCAGACTCCTTTGGCTCGCAGTTTTGGGGTTGTTTTGAGGATTTGGGTGCCAAAATTACAGCTGCCTCCTTGGGGAACCACGGGGGGAGGATTCTGCTGGCATTTGGGCACAGCACCCCATAACACAGCACCCCATGGGCACAGCACTGCACAGACGCCCTGCTGAGCTCTGCTGGACTCATCCCTCTCCTCCTGACCTCTTCCAGTGCTGCCAGCTCTCCCGTGGGCTCTTCTCTCCCCAGGATTCCAGCAGCTCAAACATAACCATGAGTAGTTCCAGGCTGCCCTAACGCTGCCTGATTGTCTTTGGGTTTGAGGCAAGCAAGCATCCTCCTGGATCCTGCCACCCCAACGCAGGGAGAAATCTGGGGTGCTCTTCTTACACCTGAGCTCTGGAGGGACGTTGCGGATGCTGAGCTCTCTCTGAGGGCTCTGCACAGCTCCCAGCCCCGCTGAGCTGCATCCCAAAGCTGGGCTTTGCCATAACACGCTCAGGGAACGTCTCAGCGCTGACCCACGCGTGGGCAGCTCCTGCCTTGTGCAATCCCCCCCGGGGCTGCAGCTGGAAAATGAGCCTGGATGTGTCACTCGGGGTGACTGATCCCCACCGGTGCTTTGGGGACGGGATGGGGATGGCTGCTGTCTGTCCCCGTGGGGGCTGGGTGACCTGGGGGTGGCTGGAGCAGCGCTCACCTCAAACCATCAGATGCTGCTTCCCTTAGGAGCTTTTCCCCACTCCTTCTGCATCAGCAGGGTCAACGGTGGCACAAAGGTAGAGCCACCAAGGGCAGATCTCCTCCAGGAGCACGTCACAAAGCCAGGCAGCGTTCCCCAGTGCCCAAGTGGGGCTGATGGGGCAAAGCGGTCCCCCCCTCCCACCTCTGCCTTTGGGTCATTGCTTTGGCAGCTCCAAGAAGCAGAAACGTGAGACCAATCGGGGAGAGAAATCACTCAGCGTGGCACCCGACAGCAGGTCGGGGTTCACTGTCTCCAAACATAAACCACACAGTCCCTCCTCGGTGCCATGCAGCGCCTTCTGAGTGCCCCTTGCCCTTTTGGGATGCGGTGTTGGCACTGTAGAGCAGCTCGGGGCTCATTTCAGCTCCACGATGACACACGGGCGGTATAAATAGCTCAGGAGGGAGTCCCCAGTTTTCAGTGCAGGTTGCAAATGAGGGCGTCTGGAATGCGCTGCTCCTCTCCGCAGCCGTGGGCATTTGTGGGGTGAATCAGGGCAGGAATTAGTGGGGGGAGGCAGGACGGTGCCGAGCGCAGCATCCCAAACACGCGTGTGCTTAGGGCTCAGCCAAACCCAACCTCGTCCGCCTTAAAACCCCAAAGGATCCCGAGTAGCTCCACGGTGCTGGAGCACACGGGCACTGCTGTGGGCATCGGGGCTGCGGCCCCACAGCAGCTCAGTTCCTCTCCTCCCTCCTGGACCACCCCCAGCACAGCTGTCCCCGTGAGGAAGAGCTTCTCCCAGATTCAGGGCTCACCCCACAGACCCACGCTGTTGTTTCTCTCCCCCTAAGCCCTATACACGGACCCCAGCTCCTGCGAAGGACGCTGTGATGAACCCTACAGCCACAAGGACGAGTGCCACTGCGACTCCGACTGCCAGAGCCGCAAGAGCTGCTGCGGGGATTACCTGGAGCACTGCGGGGAGGGTGAGCACAGCCCGGTGGGGACGGGGCTACCAGCACCCAGTAATGGGGTGCAGAGGGCTGCGGGCATCCACGTGCCCCCACGGATCCCATCTCTCCCCACAGAGCGCTTCTCCAGGAGCCACGATGCCATCGGTGATGGGGAGCTGCTCCACGTCTCCGAGCAGCTCTATGGGGCGGATCACAACAAGGCTCAGCCCCATGACGTCGCCATAAACCCACAGCACCGGGCGGCCCCCGATGAAACGGGGCTCCAGGAGGATCGCTCCCCCAAGCCGTGAGTGCACGGGAGGTCGGGACAGGGCATCCTAAAGGGGACACTACCCAGAGCCGGGCTGGTTTTCAGATGGGGTTTCTACTCAAGGAGTCGTAGAATCATGGGGTAATTCTGGTTGGAAAAGAGCTCCAGGATCTGTGGGTCCAACCCCATCCCGTCTCCCCATGAGCACTGAGCACGTGTCCTGCACACAGTGACCCCTCTGCCATCCCCAGGCAGTCCGTGAAGGAGAAATTCATCTTCTGGAGAGCAAAATGTACCTAATATCCAACGTGAACCCCACCTGGAGCAACCCGAGCCCTCCAGCACTCACCCTCACCTCACCACCACCTCCTTTCAGGGACCTGCTGAGAACAATAGGGTCCCCCCCGAGCCCCCCCATCTCCAGACCGAACAATCCCAGTTCCCCCATCACCCGTGAGCTCCAGACCCCTCGCAGCTCCGTTCCCCTCCCTGCACACACCCAACAAAGACACTGGGGTGACCCAAGCGCGGCACTCAGCACCCGGTCCCGTTGGACCTCATCCCATTGACCTCAACCCATGGACTCAACCCACCCGGACCCCCCTGTAGGGCCTTCCAAGCTTCTCCCCAGCTGAGATCCCGCTCTCTCCCAGGCTCTACGCGTACGTCAACGAGAAGCTCTTCTCCAAACCCACCTACTCCAGCTTCATCCGCCTGCTGGACAACTACCAGCGTGCGACGGGACATGAGGAGGAGGTGACGGCCGAGGAGCTGCGGGAGCAGGACGTCTTCCTCCAGGAGGTGATGAAGACGGAGCTCATGAGGAAACTCTTCGCTTTCCTCCATCACAAAAGTGAGTGCGGATCGAGCCGGCCAACGGCGCGGTAGACCCATCCCCCCAACCCCACAGCCCCCACCCCACAGCCCCCACCCCACAGCCCCCACCCCCCCGGTTCTTTCCCTCCGAGCGCAGATCGCTATGGCTCTGAGCAGGAATTCCTGCGGGATCTGAAGGAGATGTGGTTCGGGCTCTACTCGAGAGGCGATGGAGAGCGGGATTCCAGCGGCTTTGAGCACGTCTTTTCAGGTGGAGAGCATCCCAGGGGGATGTGGGGAGGACCACTGGGGTCTTGGATGGGGGGTTTGGGTTGGGATGGGGAGCAGAGGTGGGATGTTGGAGGGGGTTCAGGACAATCTGAGCGCATCCCGGATTTAGGGAGGCTTTAGGGTGGAGGTGCGCAGCTCAGCTCAGTTCTCCTTTGTGTTTAGGGGAGATTAAAAAAGGGAAAGTGAGTGGATTTCACAACTGGATCCGCTTCTACCTCCTCGAAAAGCAGGGACTGGTCAACTACTACAGCCACAACTTCGATGGGCCGGTAAGCAACCCCATGGGGCAACGCAGGGTTTGGGCACAGAGTGCTGACCCCTCTCCATCAGCTGCACCCCAAAAGGGGAAACTGAGACCCTCAGGATGTGGGGCAGAGCCGCTCAGCCTGCTGCATCCCCTCTCCCTCCATATAGGGATGGAAGCAGGGTGGGAAGGTCCCACTGCAGTGGGTGTAATGGGGCTGGGAGTGCCCTGCTTGGGGGGCAGCCACGCTGTGCTTGCCTCCCCTGCCCCACTATGGAGGGTCTTAGCCCCGAACCCCCTTCTGCTCCCAGTGGGACACCTACCCCGACGTGCTGGGGCTGCAGTTCAGCTGGGACGGCTTCTACAAGGAGGTGGGCTCCGCATTCATCGGCTGCAGCCCCGAGTTCGAATTTGGCCTCTACACGTTGTGCTTCATCGCCCGACCCGGGAGGGCGTAAGTACCGCATCCGTCCGTCTGTCCTCTGACCTCAGGTGTCCCTCCGTCCCCATCCTGGGTTTGGGGAACCCCACAGAGATGCTGAGCCAGGTCCCGCCGCTCTCAGCTTCGGGGTGGGATCGGGGTAAGCTGGGGACACCAGGAGCTGTGTGTCCCCACAGATGTCACCTGAGCTTGGGCGGCCACAGCGTCAGCATCCAGACCTACCCCTGGACCAAGTCCACCTATGGCCACGGCAAGAAATACATCGCCACGGCATATGTCATCTCACCCTGACCCCCTCCCTGCACCCCAGATGGGAGGAACGGGGCAGCTGCAGCCCCTCTGCCCCACAACACAGCCCGCCCCACACCCCATGTGGGGCAGTGCTGGTCCTGTCCTGGGAGGCAGAAGGTCGCAGGGCTGATGTGGAGCAGGGTGGCCCACGTGGGGACGGAGGTGGCAGTGCCACCGAGCGTGGCATGGCAGCAGGAGAGCCGTGGGCTGTGCGGGATCTGCAGTGGACAGAAGCGACCCCGAGTGGAATAAATAACGATGCTGAAAAGGAAACGCGTTCGGTTCCTCGCTGCTCTGTGGGTTCAGGGTGGCTTTGGGGATCCCATGCAGTGCAGCCCCCCAGGGTTTGTCCCTCTCCCCACTCCTCCCAGCCCTGCAGCCAGCTGGGTGCTGATGGGATCCTTCCCGCTCCGGTGGGTCCCACCCCGAGGAATTCCCTCTGGGGGTCCACCGAGCTGCATCCCCAGGGCTGTGTCCCCAAAGCAGCCCCACCCTGGGGACCACCGCAGGGGAACTGGGGGCTGCCTGCACCTAAACCCAGCTGAACTCTCCCCAGAGACCCTGAGCCCCCCTCCCCCCCATGCTCAGCCCCACACACGCACCCTCTCCTCCTCTCCCTTCATTTTCCAGTGCTGGGGGCAGGACAGCCACCAGCAGCAGCGTGACTCTGTGTGTGTGTGTCCCACCCTATTTACACCCCCCTCCCCTCCTCCCTTTGCACGGGTCCCTGGGTGGGGATGCTGCTCTGACAGATGGCGGCTGCAACAGTTCCTGGCGGAGGGGTGGGCGTCCCCTCGCCATCTGCCAGGGGTCACAGGTGACCCCCAAACCCCGCCGCAGGGGAGGGGGCATGCCAGAGCGTGATTTATAGGGATGCCCTGGGGAGCAGGGCTGGGGGAGGGATGGGAGTTTGGCTCTGTCCCTCCCCAGCTCCCTGCCCTGCAGCCCAGGGTTGCACGCGGGGTGATGCTCTCCTGCTGGGGGGGGTTTGCAGGGGGCAGATTGAGAGGGGAGGGGCACAGGGGGACGACGATGCCCCGGGTCCTGGAGCTTTCCAGTGGAGCTATCGAGGCAGCTGGTGGTGGCTGCTCGCCGCAGGGCTGCCCTGGCACGGCACCCAGCTCCTCCTCCCCAGCCCCATCCTCCACGTGCCCACCTCAGACGTCCTCTCCTCAACGCCCAACTGCCCCTTCCTGCCGGTCCAGAAGGATCCCGGCATCACAGAGGGTGCAGCTCTCCCCTTCCCATCTCTCCCATTCCATCTCCCCCTTTCCATCTCTCCCATTCCATCTCTCCCCTTTCCATCTCCCCCTTTCCATCTCCCCCTTTCCATCTCTCCCATTCCATCTCTCCCATTCCATCTCTCCCCTTTCCATCTCCCCCTTTCCATCTCTCCCCTTTCCATCTCTCCATCTCCCCCTTTCCATCTCTCCCTTTCCATCTCTCCCCTTTCCATCTCCTCCTTTCCATCTCCTCCTTTCCATCTCCCCCTTTCCATCTCTCCCTTTCCATCTCTCCCCTTCCCATCTCTCCTGCACTTCGCAGCTGCAGAGCACCCAGGTCTCACTTCCCTGCCCCCATTTCTGAGGCGAACCCCAGCAGGGACAGCTCACCCACCTCGCTCCCAGTTTGCAGCGATGGGGATGGGCTGAAGCGCTGGGAGATGCTCGGGTGATGCTGGGGAGCTGCTCTGCGCTTTGGCTGCGTCCAGATGGAAGTTCCCTCGCTGCTGCAGGCTCTGAGACGGAGGGAGGAAGGAGGAGGGCATGCTCCTGGGGATCAGCTTGGGCTGGAAGCTGGGAGCCAGAGCCTGAAGGCTGCAGACAACACCCAGGAGCAGACACCTGCTCCAGCCCTATAGGATCCATAGGGACTGAGGACCTCGAAGACCCCTCGCACTGCAGGCAGGGACCCCCAGACCCTCCCCAGGGTCACCCCATCCCTCCCCGTCACTCTGCCCTGGGCACAGACCCTGCAGAGAGGAGAGGGAGCCCCGGAAAGTGTTGGGAAATGAAACAAAACAAGAGGAGAAGAAAGGGAAGGGCAGGAGTGGGGCGGAGAGGAGGGGCAGGTGTCAGCAAGCTGCCCCCAGCCATCTGTTGCCAGCTCTGGGACTCGGGGCCCCCCCCCAGAGCTGCGTCTGATGGGGACGATGCTCACCCTCGGGGGGGGGACACGCGGCCACATCCCCCACCTGAGCACAGCCGGAGATGTGGGGCTGAGAGGGAGCATGGGGGAGGTGGGGGGCTGCACCCAGGGGGGACGAGGCGGTCCCTGTGGTGCCCCCAGAGAAACTCGCCTGGCAGATGTGCCCCCTCCTGCAGGCAGGGTTATGCGAGGCGAGCTGAGAGCGCAGCCCCAAAGCGTCCCCACATCGCTGCCCCACACCCCACAACGGGAGCCCGGGCGCCGTACCCCGCGGGGGCTTCGATGAGTGAGGATGAGGAGGGTCCCAGCCCCCGCCACGCCGAGCCCTCTGCGTGACATCCTAATCCCAGAGGCTGCGGGACGCGGAGCTTTAATCCCTTTCCCGTAAGCGATACAGCCCTAACTGCCCCGATGGGACTCCGACCACATCTGGTCACGGAGTCCACAGAGCTGCACTGCTCTAAGAGGATGAGGATGGAGAGTTTGGGTGGGGGGGGAGGTTGGGGGGGAATAGGATAAACCATTTACGCCTCGGGCACAGCATCCGTCCGAGGTCTGAGCCGGGGCTCCATCTGGGAACGCTGCACCTTGGTGGCCCCTCTTCGTGTCCCGTGCAGAACTGCCCCACGTCACGCAGCCCACCTGCCGTTCTTCGCTCGGTATTGTGGCCCCCCCAAGCAGCCCCCTCCCCCAAATCCTCCCAGCACCAACCCCATGCTCTGCCCCGTGCTGCAGTGCCAAGGAGGGAGATGTCATCCCGAGCTCAGTGCGGAGGGGGGGGCTCAGAAAACTGCTGTCCCTGCCCCGAGTGGAGGAAAGACCCCAAATAAGCTCAGGTGCTATTTGAGCACCCAGGGGCTGGGCCCCATTCCCCCCCCACACACACCCCACAATCCATTAAGGGATGCGGGAATCCTACTGCCATACTTCGGGGCACCATGAATCCTCCCTTGCAGCTGCAAACCCAGAGCCCACGCTGGCAGCTGGGCTGTGGGGGGGGGCTGGGGGGGGGGGAGGGGGGGAGTGTGCTCAGAGCGGAGTTAACGAGCGCAGCCCCACAGCCGTTAGCCCATATGGGGCACGCGAGTGGGGAGCGACGCGCGCCGGGATCGTGACCGCGTTTGGGACAGAGCTCCCTCTTCTCCAACGCTTCCCAGGGCGGAGATGCTCGGAGCCAACCCTCCCCCCACCTCCAGCATCCCTCCTGAACCCCCCCTGCACCCCAAGCATCCCTCCTGGACCCCATCTGCACCCCTTGTACCCCCCTAAACCCCTTCTGCACCCCCAGCATCCCTCCTGAACACCCCCTGCATCCCCCCTGTACCCCCCTAAACCCCTTCTGCACCCCCAGCATCCCTCCTGAACACCCCCTGCCCCCCCCCCAGCATCCCTCCCGTCATACGGGGATGCTCTCCCTATGTACATAGGAGAAAAGCACCTCAGGGTTTCCCCGGGTGGGGGTGGGGGGCAGTCCAACATTGCACCCCCGAGGTTGGGGGTGAGGACGTCGACGACCCCCACTCGGATTGCTGCTCCCCCCTCCCGTCCCTTCAGGGATTCCCTGAATAGAGGGACTGCAGGGTGGCACCGTTTGGAGATTGTGGGGTGGGGGGGGGTCCCTACACCCCACAGAGGATTGGGGGTGAGGGGCGGGGGGGGGCAGTGATGGGATGAGGCTCCCAATGCCGTGGCCGTTGCCAACAGCCGGGGCTGAGCGTGTCCCCACGTGTGTGTGTGTGTCCCCCCCAAATCCCCCCACCCCCATTGAGGGACACCCCGCGGGGACGCGGAGCAGCCAACTGTTCCCCGCTGAGGACGGTGGGCCGCAGCCCGGGCTAATCCAATCCATCAGGGGGGTAATGAGCTATGAAAGTGCGGATTCAATTAAGGGGGGATTGCGACGGAAGGCAGAGCCCGGTGGCAGACGGAGAAAGGAGCGCCCGCTCCCCTCTGAAAGGGTCCATCTGTGCCGCCGGGTCCCGTCTTTGTGCTCCCTGAAAGGGACAGCGGGGCACAAAGGAGCTCCCCGTTTCCCTGGGGGGGTCGGGGGGGGGATGGGGGAGACAGAGGAGCGGAGTAGGGTTGAGTTTGGGGGAGCCGAGCGCCCTATGGGTGCAAGCCGGTGGTGGGGTGCTCTCTGCTTTCGGTTGGCGGTCAGGATGAGGCCCCGAGCTCTGCTCTTTGCAGCCCGACATCTGTGCCTCAGTTTCCCCACCCGAGTGGGGTTCCCCCCGCCTCACAAAACCTCCTTCCCCTCAGCTCCATCCCACAAGGCCTGGAAATGCCCTCCCCTTCCCTTCACCCCCTCCCCATCCCGCATCATCAGAGAGCCGCCCCCTGAGTAAGACCTGGGGTGGGGGTGGGGGGGGGATTGGGATGGGGACGAGTTTAAAGACGGGATTATTCCTGTACAAATTCTGATTAAACCGTCCCCAAGCCCTCCTGCTACAAGATTAAGCAGAGCTCTAATCTCGCCCGAGCAGCGAGACTTCGTCAATAACTCCAAATCTCTCCGCTGTTAGTTTATCTGGTGGGGATTAAATGGGGAGGGCCCCGAACTTGTGTTATAATAGTATTTTTTTTTGGGGGGGGGAGGGGGAAATGGGGGGAAAAAAAGGGGGGAAAAAGGGCAGTGCTGGGCTGTGTATGCCGGTGTTGATGCTCAGTCCGGGCTGCCCCATCTGTGCTGGGGAGCACAGAGCTGAGCCCACCTGAAAAAAGTCCTCTGTGGCATAAGCACGAGCTCCGAGCACCCCATATAAGGGGGGGCAGGGGGGTTTGGTCCCTCCTCACCCTACACACCCATCCCGGAGCGCCCCGAGGTCAGATAACCCCACCAGGGACGGGATGAGGGCACGCCGTCCCCTGGGGGGGACATCCCAGGTGGGCTCACAGCAGCTACAGAGCTGTGGGTCCCGTGGGGGTGGGAATGGTGGATGAGATGGGATGGCCCTGGGATGTGGGGTGGCCCTGGGATGTGGGGTGGCCCTGGGATGTGGGGTATCCTGGAGATGAGGGATGCTCTGCAGATAGGGGTGGCCCTGGGATGTGGGGTGGCCCTGGGATGTGGGATGCCCTGGGATGTGGGGTGGCCCTGGGATGTGGGGTGGCCCTGGGATTTGGGATGCCCTGGGATGTGGGGTGGCCCTGGGATGTGGGATGCCCTGGGATGTGGGGTATTCTGGAGATGAGGGATGGTCTGCATATATGGGATGCTCCGGAGATGTGGGATGCCCTGGGATGTGGGATGCCCTGGGATGTGGGGTGGCCCTGGGATGTGGGGTATCCCGGAGATGAGGGATGCTCTGCAGATAGGGGTGGCCCTGGGATGTGGGATTTCCTGGGATGTGGGATGCCCTGCGATGTGGGGTATTCCGGAGCTGTGGGATGCTCCAGATGCAGGATGGTCGGAGCAGATGCCGGGGGAACGCCGGCCCTAATCCCCTGGCCCCGGCCCCGCTGCATAAACACTCTGTACAGCTTTGCAAACAGATTGAAGCACGGCTGATCTGGAGCGCGGCGCGGAGCTTAGGGGTTTGCTGGAGCCAGCGCTGGGATTTAGGTGAATTCCCCATCTCGTGGTGTGGGATGGGGAGCCCGTCCTGTCCCCATGGGGCTGTGGGGATGTGGGAAGGGGGTTGGCTCTATCCCGCTGGCCCGGCATGGGGAGAAGTAGCAGTGGGGCTGTGTGGGGTGGTTGGGGAGCACTGCCCTGAGGAGCGGTCTCCAAGCCTATCAATAGGATGTGGGATGCTATGGGATGATCTGCTCCCAGACCCTTTTCCCCTCCATGCCCGTGAGCATCCTCCACCATTTAGGATCACATCCATCCTGGGCTCTGCAGCCCCACTGAGCTCAGCACGGAGCCCTTCCAGGGTCCTCTCCTCCAGCGCAGCTCTCGGGGTCCCCACTGTGGGTGCTCAGCACATGGAGGGGTTCAGGGGACCACAGGATCTGCCCATACACACAGCCACCTCGGAACGAAGAGCCGTGCCTGGGGTCCCAGCTTTGCACGAGCTCAGCTTAACCCCATAAATCCCGCTCACCCCACAACCCCGGGCTCTGTCCCTTTTGGGGACAGCTCCTCGCCCACAGGGCTGTGCTGACCGGCACGAAAGCGAGCTGCCAAAATCTGCTGTGTCCCACCCCACCCCACCCCCCCACAACCCGGGAGGGGGGCAAAAAAAGACGATTAACTCAAGAACCTGATAGTCTGATATTTCGGCTTAGTGGGAAAATCCTCGTGGTTTCCCAAGCTGGCCACATTAGGAGCTCAGTGGCTCACGGCGTGATCAGATTACAAACAATATCAGAATTACAGCTTTTAAAGCCGGGTTTTACAGAGGCTTAGCAATTATACAGCCCGGCCTTCACCCACCCCACAGGGGGAAGAGGGGAGGTTCGGGGCTGGGACCCTCCGGGAGCACCTAAAGGAGATCCCAAAGGAGATCCCAAAGGAGATCCCAAAGGAGATCCCAAAGGAGAACCCAAAGGAGATCCCAAAGGAGAACTCAAAGGAGAACCCAAAGGAGAACCCAAAGGAGAACTCAAAGGAGAACCCAAAGGAGAACCCAAAGGAGAACTCAAAGGAGCACCCAAAGGAGAACCCAAAGGAAATCCCAAAGGAGAACCCAAAGGAGCTCCCAAAGGAGAACTCAAAGGAGCACCCAAAGGAGCACCCAAAGGAGAACCCAAAGGAGAACCCAAAGGAGAACTCAAAGGAGAACTCAAAGGAGAACTCAAAGGAGCACCCAAAGGAGAACCCAGAGGAGAACCCAAAGGAGCACCAAAAGGAGCACCCAAAGGAGCTCCCAAAGGAGAACCCAAAGGAGCTCCCTGCTGCCCGTTGGGGTGAGCTGGTCACGGGGGCTCCGTTGTCCTGCCCGTTAATTAGTCATTAAGGCTGCACAACTGTGGCCGATGGCTCAGCACGTCTGCGTGTGCATAGATGTACCCACACGTGTGCACACACACGCGCCCACGGCCCTTCCCACTGCGTGCTGCCCCACCCCGGCTGCACGCACCCCACTCCCACCCGTGTCCCCCTCTGGGTTGGGGACACAGGAGGGTCCCCCCGCCTCCCACACATCCCCCGTCCCTTTGCAGAGGGGCTGCAGCTGCAGGTCCCCCCCGGAGAGCCCCACAACGTGCACAGCTTGCAGGGATGTGACACTCGGGGGCTCCCACCGGGCTCCACGCGGCAGCCGGCGTGGGGCTGGGGGGGACAGGGAGGCCCAGAGCTGCGTGGGGACACGTGGCACAGCCCCACGCCGGGGGACGGAGGGAGGAGAGGTCCCTGTGGCAGCTGCTCCAGGTTTTGGGGTCGGCTGAGGGGGGACATCAGCGCAGTGCTCACTGTGAGTGGGGTGGGATCGGGATGCTCGTGCGTGCAGCTCTGCGTGGGCTCACGAGGGAGGGGTGCAGGGCAGCGTGGGAGAGTGCAAGAGGACGGATTGCTGCCCCACACTCTGCACGTGGGGCACTGGGGGTGCGTGACCCCACATAGGAATGTGTGCGTGTGCTGTGCACACTAGGAGAGCCCCATTGCAGGCGAGAAGGGACAGAGCTGGGGGTCCGATGTCACTGCCCTCACCCCCCCCCCTCCCCATTACCACCTCCTGGAGACCCTCCTGAGCCCATCCCGACCCCAGCAGCACCCGGAGCCCACCCCAACCCCAACCCTTCGCCTTTGGGATCGCACCTCCCATCAGTTCCCCCATCACCACGAGGGCGACGCTGCTTCAAACGAGACCACGACTTTATTACGATGCTCCGAGCTAAAAACCTCAATTCCGCTCTCTCTTTACAAAAGGGATAAACGCTTGCTCTCCATACAAAAGGGATCCGGGATTGGGGGAGATGTGGGGCAGGGGGGGTGGGCAGGGACCCCCGAATCCCCACCTCGATGCAGAACTCCGTCGGCGAGGTTCGGCCGACAGGATTTCCACTGGAAACCCGAAAGTATTGCATAGCCTTCCAAGTTATTGCTGGGCTTAACTCCTGGTTAAAAAAAAAAATAAACAAAAAATGAAAACCAGAGCTCCAGGGCGAAAGGGGGGGGAATAAATTAAATAAATTATGGCTAATAAATAACCCCGGAGCGACAAAAAGAGGGAATAATAATAAATACGTGGAGCGGGGGGAAGAAGACGCGCGCTTCTTCGGGATGTCTTCGGGGCACCCGTGAAGGGGGTGACCTCCACGGACCCACAGTCCCAACTGGGAGTCCACGAGGGAGGTGTGGGGCTCAGGAAGGGGACAGAGCTGCAGTGATGCTCGGGACTTTCCCTCCCAGCCCCATAGGAGCGATGCCATGGTTTGGGTTTCACGTCCCTGAGGTCGGGATGGAGCTGAGGGCGATGTGAGCCCAGGTGGGTGATGGGGGTGGGGTGGGAAGCATCGTGGAGGAAAAATCCCCTTGGGTTCTGCACGGAGAATCCGTTGGGGAACCATGGCACCAGTGGGGCATGGGGCAGGGGCACGGGGTGGACCCCACCCGGTGCGGGACGCGTCCCCAGGCAAAGCTGGGAAGGGCTGTGGGGCAAAGGTGCCTCTGTGAGCATCCGTGGGGGATGGGGAGTGGGAATAGGACCCCCAGATTCCTCCATCCTATAAGGGTTCGGCTCTGGAGCCTGAAGGAGAAGACCCATGGGCACCAGCACTCCCCCCGAGCTGGTCCTGCCTCGAAACCCACGTCCCACCACGGAAAGCTGCGCTGTTCAACGTTGGTGTGGGGCTCCGCAGCGCAGCAGCTCTCGGGAAGGGATCGTGGGGCTCCTGGGGATGGCTCTGAACAGCAGCACAGTGACACGAGCGGGAGGGGACAGGAGGACCACGGCCACGTCCCACGGGGATGCTCAGGAGCGCATCGCTCTGCCCCATAGCAGCGGTGACCTCGCTCCGGTGGTGTCCCATGAGGAAAAATAAAAGAGCTCCTCGGCGCGGCCGATCTCTGTCCCCAGGAGTTTGGTTCCTACTCGTTGAAGATGGCGTTGAGCTGAGGCCCGGCCACGTGGTGCGGGTAGGACTCGTAGCTCACATCTATGGGGACCTCGTAGCGGGGCACCGCGTTTTGGAAGTGGGTGGCGTGTCCGTGAGCCCCGGCCAGGCCGACCGAAGGGTAGTGAGCCATGAAGGCGTAGGGCTTCTCCAGGTCTGGAGAGCCATCCTGCTTCAAGGAGAAGTTCCCACTGATGCTGAGGGGTGGCGTTAGGGGACCCTCGTACGGGGGAGTGGTGCAGTCGGGGGGGTTCCCGAAAGAGGCATCCACCAGGCTCTTGAAGGTGGGGGGCTTTAGGTGCAGCAGGTGGGTTTCCATGGAGCCATAGGGAGGGCTGGGCAGCCCTGGGGACTGGTAGGTGAAGGAGTGGCTGGAAATGGTGGCCTCGCAGCCGGGGGTCTTCTCCTCGTGCTTCTCCAGGAACAGGGTCTGCGGCCCCAGCTGCAGGCAGCCGGCCACCAGGTTGCTGGTGGGTTGGGATAAACCTTTGCAGAGCATCTCCACGAAGCTCTTCCCTTCCGGAGTCTGCCCCGTTTCGAGCACCTCGGACAGAGCCCAGATGTAGTTCCTTGCCAACCTCAGCGTCTCGATCTTGGACAGCTTCTGGGTTTTGGAGTAGCAGGGCATCACCCTCCGCAGGTTGTCCAGGGCATCGTTCAGCCCGTGCATCCGCGTGCGCTCCCGAGCGTTGGCTTTCACCCTCCGAGCCCTGAACCTCTCCAACCTGGCCTTGGTCATCTTCTTCTTCTTTGGTCCTCTTCTCTTCGGCTTCTCCCCATCCTCCTCTTCCTCCTCTTCCTCCTCGATGCTGTCGTGCTCCTCGTTCAAGCTGGCCACCAACCCAAAATGTCCTTGCCTGCCATCCTCTGCCTTCAGCTCAGCCCTGGAGCTCAGCGCGTCGTCCATCCAGCCCTGGCTGCTCACCAGCTCCGCCATCTCCTTGGCCTTGCCGTACGCCTTCGTCATCTCTCAGCTCTGCAACGAGGGGACAGGAGAGGTTAACCAGCAGGAGTCTGTTAGGAGCTGAGCTCAAAGCCATTCCCCTCCAGGCACCAACTCCCTCCAGCGGGCATCCGTCCGTCCATCTACCCTAAAACGAGGGGCAGAAATCAGCTCTCCATCTCCTAACACACCACGTCAGGAGCCGAGGAAGTATTTTCCTGAAGGCTTTCCCAGAAATTCAATTTACTCAGCGTTATTTTGGGTTATTCTCACCCACGAGTTCAGCTCGGAGCCCGATCTCCCCTTTCTCCCCCAATCTGAGCACGTTTCATCAGCCCCTCCTCAACCCGTGCCCCAAGAGCACTGCCCCACTGAGCAAAGCAGACGTGGTCTCATGTCCATCAGCCCCCCAGATCCCATCAGCGTGCCCGACTCATTTAATAAAGCTTAACATCTAAGCAGCTTTGCTGAAAGTGCGCTGCCCAAGCCCCGGGTCCACCGCCCCGTCCACCCCACGTGGAAAATCCCACTTTTAATATGCGAGATGGGGCTGGATTAGGGTGTTAATTGCTGCTCACGGCCACCGCATCCCAGGAGGACCATGTGGCCCCAATTAAGTGGAGCAGTAGGAGACCGTCAGATGCTTTGAAACCCGGTGAGGATGGAGCACCTTGGGGTCGGATTGATGGGGTTGAACCAGGATGGAGCCGATCCCAATCCCTTCTGCCTGCATCGCCAGCAAAGCTTTGGGGCTGCGAGCTCCCCGTGCCCCCTTGGAGGAGGGGAATGCTTCCCAGTTTGCATTTTCAGAGGCTTCGCTCTGTTTTTCCCTCCAGGACGTCAAGAAGAAAAACGTAGACAAGGAGGGAATTGCCTGATGAAGGATGCTGGCACGAGAACCGGGCACAAAACGGGGACTCATCACAGATTGAGGGACAAAACACCCACGGGAGGACCACGAAAACGGGGATTTACTCGAGGGATCTGCCTGGGGAGGCAGCAGGATGCGGTCCAGATGTGCACAGAGCCGGTGTGCAGAAAGCCCAGCAGCTGCCAGCAAGAGATGCTGCTCCTCCAGCCCCAGCGTGGCCACGGGAGGGACTGTCACCGAGCCCTGGAGCCAGCAGCTCCTGCAGCCCGATCCCACTCTCGGTCCCGGTCCCAGACCCCTCCTCAGCCAAGCAGGGACAGAAAAGAAGGGATGCAATGGATTTTGGTGGAGGGAAATTTGCTCAAGGGCATCCCTGGAAAGGCGAGGGGAAGCTGGGGGTCCGTTAAATTCAGCCTGGCTGCAGGTGGGGATGGGGGGGGAACCACGTTGGGTGAAGCAGGACAAGCTGGGGAAGGCACTGGGACCCCCACTCCCCCCAGCTCCCTCCTCTGAGCTCGGAGTAGCCCCACTCCAAGAGTCGAGGAACAAAAGCTGTCGGTTGGGGCACATCCTCATCGCCTCCATCACCTCCAGCCCGAGCGTCAGCCCAGCCCCGACGTGAAGGGGAGGGGGCCAAGCAGAACCCGGGGCTGGGGGTCCCCGGCTCTGAAGCCTCAACGGGGATGCAGAGGGAGCTGAGGGGTGTGTGTGGGGGGGGTCCATTTGGGGCCGCGCCGATGGCCGACACTAACCCCCCCGCCGTCCCGCCGTCGGGGGTGCACGGAGCCGGGCGCGGAGCTCCATCGGAGGGGTCGTGACGTCCCTAAATGTCCCCGTCCTCCCTTACCTGGGCACCGGAGCGAGTCCCCGCTGTCACTCGCTCATGGTGGCTGCAGCCCCGGGGGTGCGGGCGGCACCGGGAGAGGCACCGGGAGAGGCACCGGCAGCGCTCGGCTCCGCTCTCGGAGCGGTTTTGAGAGCTCCGGCACTGCCGCCGCTCCCCCGTGACTCCTCCCCCGGGGGGGAGGTGACCGATCCCGGCTCCTCCCGCTGCCCCACGGGGCCCCGACGGCAAAGGCACGGGTGGGTGCTCCGGGGTGGGCACCTCGAGCATCCCCCGGGGGTGCGCCTGGGGAGCGTCGTTGGATGGGAGCGAGTTCCCCTCCCAGGGTGGGCACCCCCCCAGATCAGTACCCCTCGGTTGGAACCCACACATGGGCACCCCCAGGGTGAGCATCCTCAGATGAGCACCTCCTGCTCGAGCTCCTTTGGATGAGCGACCCTAAACGGGCCCGGGTAGGCACCCCACTGTGGGTACCGCTATGGGTACCCCCGGACGGGCCCCCGCACGAAGGTCTCCCCCTCTAAGTAGCCCTGGACGGGCACCGCTGGACATCGTTCCCAGTTTCCCAGCACCGGGACCGTCCTCGTTCTGCACAGAGGTCCCCATCCAACCGGGGCACAGCTCTGGGTGCTGCTGGCTCTGACTCAGGTGCTGGGGTGGGCATCTCCCCCCGTGGCTGTAATGAGAGTGCAAGGTGGGGGGGGTAATTAATCGCTGCTGTGGCCAGAAGGGGCCCGTCTGAGCTCGGTGCTGTCAGACAAGAGAAGGGGCCCACGGCCGCCGCCTCCAGGCCTGGCTCTGGGCAGAATAGCGGGAGGAAAATTAGAATGGGTTAATTAAGGAGGAGAGAGACAGGGAGCCCCGCGTGGGGCAGGGCTGACCCCGCACTCTGCTCCTGTTCTACCTGTACTGCCCCCCCCCCCCCAGTACAAACCTCATGGTTACTGGTCTCCTTACTCACCCCCCTCCTCTGCCCAGAGGGGGAGAGGACCCCCAAGAAAGGGGGCTGAGCCCCCCCAGCACCGGGAGTATGGGGGTGAAAGGAGGCACCCCAAATCCACCCCCACCCCATCACTGCACGTCGGACCCTTCGCGCTCACGATCGCATCCTTGGCAGCCTGGGATCACGGGGAATACTAATTAATTCATTAGTGGCTTCGTGGCTTACTTCCCAGCGCCGGGCAGGGTGTGTGCTGTGGGGGGGGTGGGGGGGATATGGGGGGGGGTGGGGGAGAACAGATTGCAGCCAATAAATCTGCCTGTTGCCACACCGTCCCCTCCCTGACAGATGGCTCCAACAGGTTCGGCCACACAAAAGGGACCGTGGACCACGGCGTGGGGGGAGGCAGGGGGACACGGCCACGCAAGAGGACAGCGGTGACCCCCCCCCCACCCCCTAAAAGCTTGGGGGTGCGGGTGACCCCCCCCCCCACGCGGGCAGGGTGCATTGTCTGCCGCTTTCACCGCCGTCCACGCAGCGCACGTTAATCCCATTGTGCGGGGGCTTTGCATCTGTTCGGGTTATGGAACCCCCCCTCCCCCCATCCCCATCCCCCCCCCACTCTCGTGGGACCGCTCGTGCAAGATGTTCCCCTTCCCACTCCGCTGCCACTGAGCCCACGGGAGAACCGGGGTGGAGGGTTCGGTGTACGGAGGAGTGGGGGGGGGGGGGGGTGCTGCCGTGGGAGCTTCGACCTTCACATCCCGAGTGGGCGCTGCTCCGTGGGGTGATCCCGTTGGCACCGCACGCTGGGAGGAGAGGGGCTGCCCCGCAGCACACAGCCGGTCCTCCCCCCAAGAGGAACATAACCCCGTCTGCCCCCACCCCCCAGGTGCCCCCCTCCCCCCCCCAGGTGCCCTCCCCCCCCAGGTATCCTCCACCCCTCCGCTTACCCCAGCTCTCACCTCTCTTCTCCTCCTCATCCCACGTGTCCTCACATCACCCCACATCCTTCCCCACCCCCATCCCCCCCCCACTCTCCCCCTCACCCCAGTGTCACCCACAGTAGAGGTGGCAGCTCCTTGTCCACCCCCCCCTCTTCCAGGACCCCCTCCCCCCCCTGCTCACAGCAGGACCACCTTGGGGGGGGGGGACACGGTCCTGATGCCTCTCTCCATCCCATAATCCGATTCCTCGCGCAGGGCCGTGCCCTGGAAGGGAAATTAATTGCCGGAGTAAATATTGTGAGAGCGCACCCACCGCCCGGCCCGGGATTCCTGGGCCCGGTGAGGAAACGCAATTAGCGCCTATTAACGGGGGGGTCTCATTTAATCCTGACAGCTGCGCCGAGGCCGCCTGATTTGCATGACACTGGGGAATGCAATTAAAGCGACATCAGGGCTGGGGGGCCCGGCTGGGCTGTGGGGAAGGGGGGGACAGCTCCGAGCGGGGCTCGCTGACCCGTGTTTGAGTGATGGAAGTGGGGGGGGGGGATGCGCTGTGTGACAATGGGGTCCTCGAGGGCTCGGCCGTGGGGTTCCCTCCCCCGTGGGCAGTCTGGGGGTCCCGTGTCGGGGATGGTGGCAGCTACAGGACGAGGGGGTGGGGGGGAGCCCTTTTTGTGCGGCTCTGTGCCTCAGTTTCCCCCCCCCAATGCACCGAGCATCCCCCATAGGGCGGGAGGGAGCGGCTGGGATGCTGCCCGAGGACCCAGATGGGGCGTGGGGGCACAGATGGGCCCAGCACCCAGCCTCGGTGTCCCTGGGGGAGGGGGGGGGCAGCACTCGGGGCTCGGGGCCAGCTCTCTCCCTGGCTCTGTCCTCTCTTGGCTGCCTGCGGGACTCCTGATGGCACAGCTGGGAAATCCCGGCTCTGCTCTCCCGTCGCCCGCGGCCCCGCGGAGCTGGCAGGGAAAGCCGAGCATCGTCCCGAGCTGCTGAGCCCCGCAGAGAGGGGCTGGGGACGTCCACGAGTGGGGGGGGGGGGCGGTCCGCGGTTGAAAGGGACGCGCTGCGTAAGGTCCCACTCGGCGTGGGGTGGGGGGAGGGGGAGGGACCCCCGTGTCCGGAGTGGGTGCTGGGGGAGCGGACGGTGCTCGGCCCGGCCCCGTGCCAGCCTGCTTTGCATCTCAATGCATCCCCGGAGTCCATACGGGGCCACGAGCTCCGACATCTGCTCTCAGCAACCCCCCCCCCACCTCCATCGCTTCTGGAGTTGGGGAGGGGGGGGCACAGCTCTATCTCCCCCCCTCCCCCGTTGCCCCTCTGGAGTTGGGGGGGGGGGGCACAGCTCTATCTCCCCCCCCCTCCCCCGTTGCCCCTCTTCTTGTCTCCTGAACTCCCCCACAAAGCAGGGCGCTCCATCCCCTCCAACCATGAAATCCGACTGAGGGTGCATTGCTCTGCACGACCCCAGGCGGGGTCCCTGTCCCTGCTGCGGTGACAGTCACCCCCCCCCCCTTCATCCCCGTGGAGCATCACCCTCTTGGGTGCAGCCTGCGGGAGCTCAGAGCACCCACGCGCAACTCGGGCTCAGCGTGGGGAAGTCAGGCTGCGCCCCATAGGAAGGGGGCAGCCCCACTGCGAGGCTCCGAGCGGAGCCGGTTGAGCTCTGGATGCGCATCCCCGAGCGGGAGCTGACATCTGCTGGTAAGAAAACACAACAGCCCGCCGGCTCGCTGCGTGGGGTGCTCTCCAGCCCAGGACTGGTGCAAACTGGGGGCACTGGGGGACGCTGGGCGCTGAGGTCCCCGAGCTGGAGAGCTCGTGTCGTCCTGAGCATCGTTTGTTGGGTGGGGGTGAAGGATAAGTTGGGGGAGCGGGGTGTGGGGCAGCACGCAGCCCCAAATCCCCCGTGCCCCGGTGGGCATTTCTGACCCCTTCCGTGGGGATAAAAGGGTCAGCAATGGCCCTGCATGGTGAGCCTGGGATGGGGTTCATCCCACTGAGAACCCGTCCCAGAGATCCCAGAGGGTGGAGGAGGTTTGTGCCACGGTCCTCTGCCCTGGGCAGGATGGAGGAGGAGGAGGAGGAGAGGAAGAAGAGGTGGAGATGGGGAAGAAAAGGAGGAGGAGAAAGATGAGGAGGGGGAGAGGAAGAGGAGAGGAAGAAGAGGTAGAGAAGAGGAGGAGGAGAAAGATGAGGGGGAGAGGAAGGAGAGGAAGAGGGGAGGAAGAAGAGGGGAAGAGACGAGGAAGAGAGGGAGGAGAAAGATGGAGAGGGAGGAGAAAGATGAAGAGGGGGAGACGAAGGAGAGGAGGAAGAGGAGAGGAAGAAGAGGTAGAGAAGAAGAGGAGGAGAAAGATGAGGGGGAGAGGAAGGAGAGGAAGAAGGGAGGAAGAAGAGGAAGAGAGGAGGAAAAAGAGGAGGCAGAGGAGAGGAAGAAGAGGGGGAGGAGAAAGATGAGGAGGGGGAGAGGGAGAGGAAGAGGGTGAGGAGGAGAGGAAGAAGAGGTAGAGGGAGAAGAGGAGGAGGAGGAGAAAGACAAGGAGGGGGTGAGGGAGAAGAGGAGAGGAAAAAAAGGAGAGGGAGAAGAGGGGAGGGAGAAGTAGGGAGGAAGAAGAGAGGAAGGAGAAGAGGAGAGGGAGGAGGAGGAGGAGAAAGATGAGGAGAGGTTGAGGGAGAAGAGGAGAGGAGGAAGAGGAGAGGGAGAAGAGGAGAGGAAGAAGAGGAGAGGGAGAAGAGGAGAGGAAGAAGAGGAGAGGGAGAAGAGGAGAGGAAGAAGAGGAGGAGTGTGCCTTGGCACAGACGAGGACGCTGCTGCCTGGCCGGCCGTGGTGGGCCCCAGATGTTGCGCTGCGGGCATGGCTGCGCTCCCTGCCCGCTTGGCATCCTCGTGGCACAGCTGCCTCCCCCACAGCCCCGCGGTCCCGGTCCAGCTGGCCCCGACCCAATCCCCGGCCAGGCGTGAACATCGCCCGGCCCCGCGCGGCTCAGAGGAGAGCAGCCCCGGGGAAAGGGAGATGGACCCAACGCGGGCACCTGGACCCGGCCAAGGGTGATTTTCCAGGCTGCCGGAGCAGAGTCGGGGTTGGATGTGAGCATCCTCGTGGTGTGTTCTCCCCGAAGAGCAAGGATTGCTCTTTGTAGGGAGCGTGGATCTCAGAACGTACAAGCAAATCCGTTCATTAGTTTCTGAGCCAGCATTAATTAAGAAACGGGTCCTCTAAGGGCTGATACTCCGCGTCGTTAATGAATTGAGCTCAACGAAGCCCTCGCAGGCAGCTGGGTCAGCTCCAGGCTCCCGAAATGATCCTGCTTGGAAACAGCACCCGGGGAGGGCACAGCAAGAGGCGATGCCTCGGGGTGCTCCTCCGAAGGGTGGGGTGACATCCCCACTCAGGTCCGGGTTATGGGGTGTGGGGAGGGCTCAGCCTCGTGCTGCGGTTGCTGGGGTGGGATTCGGCCTCACCTCTGACTCCACATCCCAGCTCGGGGTGGGGGGAATGACCACGCTCCTCCGAACTGCCAGGAATCTCTCCGCACCGTCTCCCCGAGGACATCCAGCTCCCAGCATCCCTCCTCCCACCCACCGAGGCGCGGGCACGCTTCTCGCCTCAACTTTTCTCACCCTCCGTGGAGAACCGGAGGTGGGAGCTGCTGCTTTAGGTGCTGCTGTTGTCACTGCATATGTTTAGCCACCCCTCCTTGCCCCCCCTCCCGTGCTTTCCTTGGCTCGCACAGGGAGGGGACCGTGCCATGGAGCGCTGCCGTGTGGGTGCATGATGCAGCTGGGTGCTCTGAGCTGCCCAGAAGTGATGGATGGAGGTGGGGGGGGGGGGGATGGGATGCTCAGCTGGAGGGCACGGGATGGGAATGGGACGAGGGGGGACGTGGAGGGGGGATGGGAGGAGGAGGTTCTTTGCTCAGAGGTGGTGTTCGGAGGAGGGTGGGTGTCTCGTTCCTGGGGGTGCTCAGGGTCAGGGGTGGGAATCTGGGCAGTTGATGGGGGGTGGGAGCAGCCCAGGGAGGGGGGGGGGTTTGGATGTCCTTCCAACCCAAAATCTCATGGTTCTATGACCTTCAAGGTCCTTCCAACCCAACCATCCCATGGCTCTGTGACCTTCAAGGACCCATCCAACCCAACCATCCCATGGCTCTGATCTTTGAGGTCCTTCCAACCCAACCATCCCACACTTCTATGATCTTTAAGGACCCATTCAACCCAACCATCCATGGTTCTATGATCTTCGAGGTCCTTCCAACCCAACCATCCATGGTTCTATGATCTTCGAGGTCCTTCCAACCCAACCATCCCAAGATTCCAGATCTTGAAGGACCCTTCCAACCCAACCACTCCATATTTCTGTGATTCTATGGTTCTGTGGGAGCAGCTCAGCAAGCGGGGATGGGACATTTGTCCACTGCACCTGCACACCCAGCTCTGCTCTCCTTCCAAGGATCCGTTCTGGGGAAAACCAGCCACTGCCACCACCCACTTTGAGGGCAGCCCCACACTGGGAAGGCTTCGGGGTGGGCTGGTGGTGGGCAGCCTCGTTTTATCCTAACCCTAACCCTCCAAACAAAGTCCCTGAGGATTCCCATTGGATCCGCAGGCATCCCAGTTCGGGAAGGTTTGGGACACCAGGCAGCACGGGTTTGATGGTGTGGGACATCAGAAAGCATCGGGGTAACACTCAGGGACACCGGAGCGTTCTGCTTTGCTCTCCCAGTGTGACCCACACACAACTTTTGGGGTACGCCCAACGGCCGCGCCCCACAGCACCGACCCCTCCTCATCACCCCTCCGCTCTGCTCCTGCACCGGGGTGGATCCACAGAGCTCCAAGAAGAAGATGAGGAGCTCATCCCCCGCTCCCGGGTAGCTCAGCATCCTCCCACGGCGCTGCCAGCATCATCCTCATCGCCATGGCAACGCCGCATCCCCCGCCTGATTTTGGCAGAGCGGGGTGTCAGCGCTGCGCATTTGACACCCCGAGTCCCCCCACGTGGCCGGGATGGGGTTTTATCATCTCTGTAACATCCCATCCCCCTAAAAAATAAAACCCCTTTGCTCGTTTATGGATGATCCCGGAGTGGTGGAGGAGATTAGGGTTGGGGGGGAGGGGGGCTGAGAGGGGAAAATCAATGGGGTCGGCATTGAGGGAGGAGTATTCTGACCCCTGGGGGGTGAGAGAGGGGAAATGGGGGCACTGCCAGACCCGAAGGGGACGGCAGAAGGTGTGGGGTGGGAGCTGGGGGGTCTCATCTTCACAGCATCACACAGTGACACCCCGCGGCCCCAAAGGGTCCCCAGAGGGTCCCCAGAGTGTTGTGGCCCCCTGAGTGGGGACACCGGGAGAGCCCAGGGCCATCCTGGCAAGCAGGGCTGGGAAAAGCCCTCCGGAATTAACGAACTCCGCTAATGAGAGGGGAATTCCAGGAAGGGAAATAACCCGGGGGGCATCTGGGAAGGAGAGGTCCTGGCATGGGGATGGAAAACATTGGGGTGGCCAAATCGGGGGGGGGCACTGACAGGGGGCTGGAGCTGTGCCCCCCTCCTCATTTCCCCTCATCTGGGTGGGGGTTGGGGGCGAATCCAGGAGGGGATTTGTAGCGAGGGGCGAAGGGAAGGGTGCGGGACCTGCAGACGGTGGGAGGTGATGGCCTACGTGCCCTCCTGGGGGCTGTGGGATGCTCCCATGGGCAGCTGGCTCACCCCACAGCTGTGGGGCTGGTAGGGGATGGAGGCGGCCTGTGGTGTCCTCTGGATGTCCCCAGGAACGTCACCCAAGCGATGGGTGGCGGGGATGTCCCGGAGCGAGCAGCCAGCACGCGAGGGGATGGGGAAGAGGGGAGGGTTGGGGGTTTGGGGTCTGTCTGTGGGACAGGCGTGGGGGGATGGGGTGGTCTGCATACCACAGAAAGGGGTGGGGGAGTCTGTGGGAGTGGGGTCTTGGGGTAACGGGGTTGGGAAGACCCCCACTGGTCCGAGGGGAGGTGGCAGCAGGGCTGGGTGCCGAAACCCCGCGGGCAGGACGGGCAGCGTGGAGCTGATCGCTTTATTGGGTGCTCTGCTCGGAGCTGCGGGGACAGCTGGTGGCATCGGTGACACCCCGAGGATTGGGGGGGGACCCCCACGGGCACGGCCCCACGGGCACAGCTCCGTGTCCCCGCGGTCCCCAGTGGGGGAGGACGGCACTCACGGCACCGGCTGCTCGTTATTCTGCGTGGAGAGAGGAGTGGAGAGGTGAGAGCCATCCCCTCCCCCAAGGAGGGGGGGCTGGGGGTCCCACTCAGAGCCGCAGCACCCAACCCCCCCCCCATTGCCCATCTTACTCGCTTTTCCCCCTATCAGGAGCCTCACTGCCCCTGCCAGGGTATCCCCCAAGGAGCGCAGGAGGCTTTCCACCACGTCAGCCAGATCCACCAGCGCTCCTTCATTGGCTCTGCCGATCGCCTTCACATCTGCGGGGAGAAACGCGGTCCTGAGAGCCCCCCCTCCATCCCCCCCCACCCCATCCCCGGAGCAGCTTGGTGCCGCAGGGAGCTCAGATCCTCACCCAGCTCGGAGGGCAGGGAGGGATGCTCGGCCCCAAAACAGAGCTCGGAACGGTTGGGATGCTCAGATCGCTCCTAGCGAAGTCTCAACCCCCCCCCCCCCCCCCCCCCCCCCCCCACTCGGGACCCCCACTCACCGCTCCCCACCACCGGTGTCTCATTGAGGGGAGCTGCGAATGGAAGAGAACACAGTGATGCCAAGCCCGGCTTGGGGGGCATCGGGATGTGGGTCAGGCTTTGGGGTCCCACCCCACTCACCGCCCACAGCCAGGCAGCAGGCCAGCCCCACCAGCAGAAGGATCACGCAGAGCTTCATCGTCCCCACGGATCCCCCACGAGGTGACCACAGCCCCGGGATGATTTCGGGAACCTTCTCCCTGCCCCTTATGAAGGCAGCGGGCACCAATCGGAGCGGTGGGACGGTGCTGCGGTCGGGCACGGGGCCACTGTGGGATTAGCAGGGATGGGCTCCACACACCCCAAACCCCCCCATGCCCCCAGGGCTGCACGCGTGGGAGCGATCCCGGAACGTCCCCGTACCCCAACAGGTTGGGTGGCTGCTGCCTGCGGCCCCACACCAGCCCCCCAAGTCCACCCCAAACCCTCCCAGCTCACCCCACACCCCCCAGCGCGCTCCGTGGCGTGGGGCAGAGCATCTCCCCCTCCAGTTTGGGGGATGCGGATGGAGCTCAGAGCATCTTCACCCACTAAACCTTCCCCGTGGGGGGGCACGGGCGTGGGGAGGAAGAGCACGAGTGGGGCAAACCGAAGGCGACGTCGGCTTTGCAAATAATAAAAGCGGCTGAGTTATCTCCCCGAGCTGCTTCGCATACAAAACCCCGTCCAGGAGGGTGGGCTCGCTGGGGTGGAAGGGATTTTACTCCTCCTGCAGGGCAGCATCCCACCCGCGGCCGTCCTCACGTCCTGCGGGGATGGAGGCAGCCGAGCGTGGACCGTCACGATCCACCTGAGCGCTCTCAGAGCGCCCGGGGCTGAAACGGATGGAAAAGGATTTAGGAGGAAACTTCTGGAGATGGGAGAAGGGGGGGGTGGGGGGAGGGGAGGGGGGGGGATGGGAGCCAAGGCAGCGAGGGATGGCTGCGTGATCCTGAATCCACAGCCCCTGATCTGTGCTGGGGGGGGAGGGGGGGGGCTCTGAAACGCCACAGCCCCTTCACAGAGTTAAGATAGGAGACCCCCAGGACCCCCTCCCACCGCCACTTTGTTCC
Organism: Colinus virginianus; assembly: GCA_008692595.2. Taxonomy (NCBI): domain Eukaryota; kingdom Metazoa; phylum Chordata; class Aves; order Galliformes; family Odontophoridae; genus Colinus; species Colinus virginianus. Next base: position 1,275,930 of record VONY02000030.1, on the reverse strand, counting down.
AAGGGGGAACTTTGGGGGTTCCACCCCCGTGCGTCGACCCCCAGCAGCACCGACCTACACATGAAACACAACGGCTCTGCAGTATGGGGGGGTCACCGTGTCCCCCCCCCCCGTTCCCCCCCGCCGCTTGGTTCCCAGTCCGGACCCCGATGTACACAGCACCCATGGGTGCCCCCGGGGTGGGCAGCCAGCACTGAGCTGATGGAGATTCATCCCATCTTCAGCCAAGGAAACAGAAGCAGCCACGGTGGGGTGGGGGGGTGAGGGGGATCCCAGCCCTTCTGCGCACCCCCCCCAGGTTGGGGTTCCCGTGCTGATCCTATACAGATCCCATAGAGACCCCACGGGGCAGGGCTGTGGTGGGAGCCAGGCCCTGTGCCCCGAAGGGGGGGGGTGGTTATAATCCGGGATAATCCTCTCCCTGGCCGTGCTCCACTGGGAAGTCCTGGGGCTGTTTACCCACCAGGACTTTCCTTTCCTCATTAATTCGAGCTCTGATGCGGGGGGGGGTGGGGGGGGTGGACCCTTCCTTCTCGTCCAAAAGCCATTGGCACCGCTCCTATTCCCACTGAAGGGAGCTCGCAGGGTGTAAGAAGGGTCGGTGGCCCACGGGGGGGGGGGGGGACACGGGGGGGACCCCCGGGGGGGGGGGGGGGGGCCCCGGGGGGGGGGGGGCGGGGGGAAGGAAAGGGGG
>VONY02000030.1:1249353-1265631 GCA_008692595.2 Colinus virginianus | reverse complement strand
CCCCCCCCCCCCCCCCCCCCCCCCCCCTCTCCCCCCCCCCCCCCCCCCTCCTTCCCCCCCCCCCCCCTCATCCTTCACCCCCCCCCCAAACCTCCCAGCAGTTCCTCCAGCCCCAAATCCTATGGGCTGAGGCTTTAGGGCCGGGCTGGGAATCCCTAAGGGTTGGGGGGAGAGACGGCGTGCCCTCAGCGTCCTGGATAAAATAACACAGCAATTGGGGGGGGGGGGGTCTCCATCCCTCCCTCCCCCCCCCACACAGATAAATGGGGTCCTGACGACCCCGAAGCGCAGCCCCCCACCCCATGTGAGCTGTGCTGTATTAATAGGGCCACGCACCGTCTGGGGGGGGCACCACGCGGCTCATTTACAGCGCAGAGAACGGCTCAGGGATTTTGGGGGGGGGGCTTTGGGTCGAGGGGTGCGTTGGTTGGAGGGGGGGGGCTCAGTTTCCCCTCCCAGCAGAGTTTGGCCACGTCCCTATGGGACTTTGGGGCTCCGTTCGGCCCTAAAAGGGATCTCAGCCCCCATCCCGGTGGGGGTGAGGGGTGGGGGTCTCGGCACACGGTGTGGTGGCAGTGGGTGACGGCACTGATGTCCCCCCCCCGCCCCATAACCCTAACCCTAACTCCCCCCACCCCATCCCGAGCGCTGCACCCCAAATATTCCACCAGAGCAAAATGAGAGCGTTCCCCCACTGAGCTCAAAGTTTCGGGGCTGTCCTGAAATGGGGGGGGGGATTGGGGGGGGTAACGTGGTGTGGGTGCCCCCGTGCCCCCCCCGGGGCTGCTTTGCTCCGTCATGCTCCGGGGTTGGGCCGGAACCACCCAGTGGGGCTGCTCCCAAATCCCATTCTGTCTCCAGACCCCTTCTGGTTCCCCGCTCCCCTAATCGGCCCCATAGGGTGGGAGGGGATGGGAAGGACCCCCCCCATAACCTTCCCCCCCCCCCCCCCCCCGCCCCCCGGGGGGGGGGGGGGTGGGGAGGGCCCCCCCCATAACCCCCCCCCCCCCCCCCCCCCGGCCCCGCTGAGCCCCCACGGTGCGGTGTCACTGCTGCTCTCGGCCGCTGCGTCTCTTAATCGATGCTCTAAAAATAGAGCGGGCAGGAGAGCAGCGGGGTGGGGATCCCGTAATCCGCTGTGGGGTCGGGGAATGGAGCATCCCATGGGGCTGGGGGGCTGAGCGTCGCTCTGTGGGGTCGGGGAACAGAGCATCCTATAGGGCTGGGGGGCTGAGCATCGCTCTGTGGGGTCGGATTATGGAGGATCCTATAGGGCTGGGGGGCTGAGCATCCCTCTGTGGGGTCGGATTATGGAGGATCCTATAGGGCTGGGGGGCTGAGCATCCCTCTGTGGGGTCAGGGAATGGGGCATCCCATGGGGCTGGGGGGCTGAGCATCGCTCTGTGGGGTCAGGGAACGGAGCATCCTATAGGGCTGGGGGGCTGAGCATCCCTCTGTGGGGTCGGGGAACAGAGCATCCTATAGGGCTGGGGGGCTGAGTGTCTCCCTGTAGGGTCAGGGAATGGGGCATCCTATAGGGCTGGGGGGCCGAGCGTCCCTCTTTGGGGTCAGGGAATGGGGCATCCTATAGGGCTGGGGGGCTGAGCAGCCCTCTGTGGGGTCGGGTTATGGAGGATCCTATAGGGCTGGGGGACTGAGTGTTCCTCTGTGGGGTTGGGGAACAGAGCATCCTATAGGGCTGGGGAACGGAGCATCCCTCTGTGGGGTCAGGGAGTGGGGCATCCTATAGGGCTGGGGACCTGAGTGTCTCTCTGTGGGGTCAGGGAATGGAGTGTCCCTCTGTGGGGTCGGGTTATGGAGGATCCTATAGGGCTGGGGGGCTGAGCAGCCCTCTGTGGGGTCGAGGAGTGGGGCACCCTATAGGGCTGGGGATTGGGGTTTCCCTCTGCGGTGCTCAGCTCTGGCCGTGTGACCTTGAGTGTGTCGCCCCGCTGTCCCCATCCCGGGCCCGGAGGTGACCCCATCCCCCACGGGGAATTTTGGGGTGCCGGAGCAGCGCGGGGGTGCTTTGGGATCGGCGATTTGGGTCTCCCTCTGATCTCCGTTTGAAATCCACATCGAGGGTTTCTATGGCAACCGGGCGGATGCTGAGGGGGGGGGGGGGGGGGGAGGAAGCGGCGGTGGGGCCGCGGGGTGGGGAGGGGCTGTGGGGGGGGGGGAGGGGCTGGGGAGGGGGCTTCCTGCGCTGCCGGCTCGTTAGCATCTCATCAGCATCTCATTAAGGCAGCGCGGCTCATTAGGGAATTCCTCGGCGCTGCTCAGTCAGTGGGTCAGCGGGGAAGTGGGGCGGGCGAGAGAGCGGCGGGCGGGGCAAGGTGCCCACGCGTGGCACCGCGTCACGCGTGGCGGGCGACCCCATTTCCCCCTCCCCCCCCCCAAAGGGGCTCCCCACCCCTCCCAAGGGGTCGCGCAACCCCCAACCCCCCCCAAGGGACCCCCAAAGGGGTCTCCAATCCCCACCCCCCCAAAGTGGTTCCTCAACTCCCCAGAAGGGGTTCTCCGTGGGGTGCGTGGGGTGAAATGCTGCGGGTGAGCGTCGTGCGTGGACACAGCCACGGGTGCTCCCCCCCCCCGGCTATAATTATCTCCCGTTGCTCATTAAGGAGACGTCGATATCAAAACCATCTGCGTTCCCCCCCCCCCCCCCCCGCGGCCGTCGGGCAGCGTCCCCACGGGGACACGAGTGGGCGACGCCGCGGTGCCGGAGGACGTGGGGCCGGAATTTTGGGGGGGGAGGGGGAGGCGTTCCCGACTTTTGTCCCCGCTTTGCAGATCCGCCGACGCCGACCGACGCCGGCCAGCTTGGTGCTGAGCAGCGACCAGTCGTCCCCAGGTGGGTGTCCCCCCCCCGAAACGCCCACGCGTGTTCGTGGCACCCGCGGGGTCGCGCACAGCCACACACCCCCCCCCCCCTCCTCCCTTCCCCCACCTGGATGTGGCTTTGGGGACGGGGCGTGACCCCGTGAGCGGGGTCCCACGCGTCCCCGTGTGATCCCCACGCGAGAGCTCCGCGGGTCACCCGTGGGCGCCGTAACCGCCCTCCCCTCCCCCCCCCCAGAGATCGATGAGGACCGGCTCCCCAACGCTCTGCTGAAGGTGAGTGTGGACCCCCCACCCCCCCCCCCCACCCGAGCTTTCCCCACGCCGCGTCACGCCCCCCACCCACCCGTGTTCTCTTTGCAGTCGGGTCTGACCGTGTCCCCGCGGCAGAGGAAGAAGGTTTACTGCACCACCCCCACCGTGAAAGGTTCGTCGGGGGTACCGCACCCCCCCACCCAAACCCACCCACGAGGGGCGGGCACGCGCAATGCAATGGGGGTGGGGCGGTTGGGGTCGCGCGTGGGCCGCACGGAGGTGGCACCGAAGGGGACAGGCGGTCACAGCTAACCTCCCCCCCCTCCCCCAACCTCCCCCCTCCCCCACCTCGGCCCCTCCCCCACCCCACGGAGGGGAGGGGGACACAGCCACGCTCCCTGCCACGCAGAGCTGCAGATGATGGTGGAGCACCACCTGTGCAAGCAGGCGCGGGGCGAGGAGGAGGAGGAGGAGGAGGAGGAGGAAGGGGAGGAAGAGGAGGAAGAGGAGGCGGCCGCCGGAGCGCAGCGGCGCAGCCCCGACTGCTGCCACCGCCGTGACACCGAGCGCAGCCACAGCCCACCCCACGCTCACCCCACGCCGCGGGGGGGGCCGGCACCTGGGGACAGTGAGTGACCGGCAGCGTGGGCCCCTTCCACGGGGCGCAGCGCGGAGGGGTGGGGGGAGGGGGGGGGGCGGTCCGCGCTGACCCCACGCGGTTTGTGCCGTAGGGACACGCGGGGACGAGCGGCGAAGCGTGGGGGATGGGGGCACTCATATAGCAGCGGGGGGAGCTGCCGGCGGCCAGTAGGTATGAGCTGGGGGAGCGTACTGGGACGGGGGGCACGTACTGGGGGGCTGGGGGTGCGTACTGGGGGGCTACGGGTTTGAACTGGGACACTAGGGGTGTGTACTGGTATGGGAGGTGCATACTGGGGGGCTACAGGTTTGAACTGGGACGCTAGGGGTATGTACTGGGATGGGGGGTGCATACTGGGGGGCTGGGGGTGCATACTGGGGGGCTGTGGGTGCGTACTGGGGGGCTGGGGTCACGTACTGGGGAGCTGTGGGCACGTACTGGGGGGCTACAGGTTTGAACTGGGATGCTAGGGGTGTGTACTGGGATGGGGGGTGCATACTGGGGGGCTGTGGGTGTGTACTGGGGGGCTATGGGTTTGTACTGGGACGCTAGGGGTGCGTACTGGGAGGTTAGGGGCGCATACTGGGGGGCTGGGGGTGCGTACTGGGACACTGGGGTTACATACTGGGGGCTGCAGGTGCATACTGGGACGCTGTAGGTGTGTACTGGGATGTGGGGTGCATACTGGGACCCTGGGATCGCATACTGGGATGCTGAGGTCGCATACTGGGGGGCGGGGGGTGCATACTGGGACGCTGTGGGATTGCATGCTGTGGGGGCACACTGGGACACGGGGGGAGGGGGGGGAGTGACAGCGGGGGCGATGCGGCAGCCCCCCCCCCCCCCCCCCCCCCTCCCCCATCCATGCCCCCCCCCCATCCCTGCCCCCCCCCCCCCCCCCTCCCCTCCCCCCCCCCAGGTGCCGCCGTTGGATCCGAAGCGCCGCGCGGTTTTTTTTTTTCTAACGATCGTTTTCTAAGATTTCCGCGACGGATTTTTTTTATCTCCCCGCCTCCCCCCCCCTTCCCCGTGGGGTCCCTTCTGTCCCCAACCCCCGGGGTCTCAGCCCCCCTCCCCCCCCCCCAGCATGGCTCGGGGTCGGCGGTGGCGGCGGTTTTATTAATTGCTCATTAGCGGCTGCGCTGCGTTTCCATGCGGGTGGGGGAGGGGAGGGGGGGGGAGGGGAGGGGAGGGGCGGCGGCACCGCAACGGTAGAAAAGTACAAAGACACTGCGGGGGGGGGAGGGGGAGGGGGAGGGGGGTATGGTGGGGGTGGGGGGGGTACTGGGATAAACTGGAGTGCGACAGAACCGCCGTGGGGGGGGGGGGCGATGGAGGACACCAGTTTGGGGTACTGGACCACAGCAGAGATGGGATGGAAAGGAGATGGAGCGCACCAGTTTGGGGTGCTGGAGGACACCAGTTTGGGGTACAGGAGCCGGGATGCCGGGGGAAGTGGGGTCTCCTTCAGGTACCTCCGATCCCCCTTTCTCCCCTCCCCTCCCCCCGCAATGCCGCCATCGTCATCCCCACATCCCCAACACCCCCCCCCCAACCCCCATCTCCCCTATGGGGTGAGAAGCAGACTCCTAAAAAGCCATAAGGACCCCCCCCCCCAACAACCCGGCCTGGCAGTGAGAGGCTCAGCGTCACCGACACCCGAGGACAGTTTGGCACAGGATGGGGAGGGGGGGGGAGATGTTTGGGGGGGGGATCCCGGGGGTCCCGGCCCCCCAGGACCCGGCGCTGCCATCGGGGTCGCTCTCCGTTTCCTTCCCTACAAATGGTGCTGAACTCGATGGCGGCGAAGACTTCGGACCCAACAACGGCACTGGGTTGGATGAGGACCTGAGACCCCAAAAAAGGGGGCGAGCTGAGCCCCCCCTCCCACCCCCCAACACACACACACCCCCTCCACCCAAGGGTGCCCACCTCACCGTGTGCTATTCCACCTCGCCGTTGTGCTTGTGCTGGGTGGGGGGCGCGGGGGGGTCCTCCTCGTAGGGGGACAGCTCCTCGATGGATGCTTGGTTGGTGATGCCTGTGGGGTGACAGCGGGGCACTTAGGGGGCACACGGGGACGAGCAAGGCCCATCTCATTTGGGGGTCACCATCCCATGGGTCCCCTCCCTGTGGGTCACCATCCCATGGGGTCACCTCCCCGTGGGTCCCCTCTTCATGTGTCCCCATCCCATGGGTCATCTGTCCATCTCTGTGGGTCCCCATCTCATGGGTCACCACCCCAGGGGTCCCCATCCCATATGTCCTCTCCCCATGGGTCCCCTTCCCATAGGTCCCCTCCCGTGGGGTCACCATCCCATGGGGTCACCTGCCCATAGGTTCCCTCCCCATGTGTCCCCTCTTCATGGGTCCCCTCCCCAGGGGTCCCCATCCCATTTGTCCTCTCCCCATGGGTCCCCATCCCATGGGTTCCTCTCCCCATGGCTCCCCTCCCCATATGTCCCCTCCCCTTGGGTCCCCATCCCATAGGTCCCTCCCTGTGGGTCCCCCCGCCCCCATGGGTCCCCCACCGAGGGACGTCCTGCTGTCACGTACCGCTGGCCGCCCTCTCCTTCCACTTCTGCTTGTTCTCCTGGATGTACCTGGTCCAGGTGGAGCGGAACCCGGCCAGGTCGGCGTTGATGTCCCCGAGCTCCAGGTGCTCATCCAGGGACGTCTGCCGCCACTGCGAGCTGGGGGGGCACAGCCACCGGTGTCACCCCCACCCCGAGCATCCCAAACAGTTGTATGGGGGAGGGGGGGATGGATGCTGGCCCCCCACCTGGCCTGCTGGCCCCCCACGGGGTTGCCCTTGGCTTTGGAGCCGTCCTCGTTTTGGGGCAGCACCATCTTCTCGGCCACGTCGGTCAGCACCGAGAAGGTGGGCTCCACGATGAAGTCAATGAAACCTAAAGAGGGGGAGAGGGGAAGAGTGGGTGGGGGCTGACAGCCCCGGGATGGGGACGGGGATGGGTTTGGGGTTGGGAAGTGGGGTGGGGATGGAGCTGAGGATGGTGATCGGGGCGTATTTGGGGTTGGAGATGGAGTGGGGGTAGGGACAGGGATGGAGATGGCGGCAGAGCAGAGGATGGAGATGGGGATGAGGATGAGGATGGTTATGGGGACATATTTGGGGTTTGGGATGGGGACAGGGCTGAGGATGGGGATGGAGATGAGGATGGGGAAAGATGTGGGGCCAGGGATGGGGATGGGGACAGATTTGGGGTTGAGGATGGGGATGGAGATGGGGACAAGACTGAGGATGGGGACGGATTTGGGGCCTGGGATGGGATGGGATGGGATGGGATGGGATGGAGCCACCACTCACCGATCTGTGACTGGGCCACCAGCGTGGAGGTGCGGTCGCAGAGGGGTGAGAAGGGCAGCCCCAGCTCGGCCTCCTTGTCACCCTGAGGAGACAAGAGGTGTCCCCACAGAGCGGTGTGGGGGTCCCCCACCCCATCACGGCCCCATGGGGACGTGGGGTCCGTACCTGCCTGAAGAACTCCTCCATCAGCGCTTTGGTCCAGCGGCTGTGCACCGCCCACTGCTTCGTGGGGTGGCTGATGTCGGCCGCGTGCAGCAGCAGTGACAGCACCTTGGATTTGTCGATCCTGGGGAGGGCACCCTGCGCTCAGCATTGGTCCCAAAACACATCCCATCCCACCCCAACACACCCCATTCCATCCCACCCCGCTCCCATCCCATTGATCCCATCGCATCCCACACCACCCCAACACATCCCATCCCATTGATCCCAACACATCCCATTGATCCCATTCCACCCCATCCCATCGATCCCATCCCATTAATCCCATCCCATCCCATTGATCCCACCCCAACCCAACCCATCCCATCAATCCCATTCCATCCCACGCAATCCCATTGATCCCATCGCATCCCACACCACCCCAACCCATCCCATTGATCCCACCCCAACCCATCCCATTCCATCAATCCCATCCCATCCCACGCAATCCCATTGATCCCATCGCATCCCACCCAATCCCATTGATCCCATCCCATCAATCCCATCCCACCCAATCCCGTCCCACTGATCCCATCCCATCAATCCCATCCCATTGATCCCACCCAACCCTATTGATCCCATCCCACCCCACCGACCCCACCCCACAGCCCCGCGCTCACCGCTCCAACTGCTGCAGCGCCGTCTTCATGGACTTCACCTGCTGGAAGTGGCAGGACATGTCGGTGGCCAGGACCATCTCGATGACCAGAGCCCGCAGTTCCCTGCTCCGAGAGGGGACAGATCCGTCAGGGACCGTGGGGACGACGGCGCGGAGGGGACCAAGGGGACAACGGGACGGCGGCGGGGACTCACGCGAACTCGTCCTTGGTGAGGTTGACGAAGATGTTCATCTCGTCGTCCTGCATCATGCGGAACACGGCGCTGATGTGGTGGTTCTCCAGCACCGAGCGGTCGTTGTAGAGGATGGCACAGTCCGACCTGAGCGGAGGGGACGTTGGGGGATGCCCTCGGGGATGCAGCTGGCCCCACTGTGGCAGGGCGGCTGTGTCCCGGCCCCATAGCTTCGGGAGCTCCGTATCTGGGCCGTAGTGGTGCCCCCACAGCACTTCTTTGCCCCACATGTCGTCGCTGTGGGTCCCATTCTGCCCTCTGTGCCCGTGATATCCCAAATCCACATGCCATGCCGTGTCCCAGTGCAGTGCCACGTCCCCACGTCACGCCATGTCCCCGCACTGTGCCGTGTCCCCATGCCGTGCCACGTCCTGATGCCATCCCAAATCCCCGTGTCGTGTCATGTCCCCGTGCAGTGCCATCTCCCCATGCAGTGCCGCCCCTCCATGCCATCCCAAATCCCAGTGCCACCCCACGTCCCCGTGCCCCTCACTTGGTCTGGATGTGGAAGCTGTTGGTGGTGCCCGTGTGCTCGTAGTCGTGGATGGCGGCGGCGAAGATGATGGCCAGGACCTCGATCTCCGTCAGGTAGTGCTGGGGGATGCGGCGTGAGGGCCCCCCCCAAAAAGGGGGGGGGACAGCCCAGTGCCACCCAACGAGGGGCAGAGAGTGCGACCCCGCGACCCCACATGCGTGACAACCAAGCGTGACCCCGACCCCCCCCATCCTCACAGCGTTCCCATGGCAACAGCAGCATCGCCAGGCGGTGCCGTCTCCATGGCAACGAGCATCCCTTGGGGACCCCCCCCCGATCCCCCAACCCCCCCCGCCCCGTACCAACATCCCGGTGCGGAGCAGGAAGCAGTGCACGGTCTGGGTGACGTCGGCGGCGTGCGCCTGGTTGTGGTACGGGTTCCGGTACTTTCCATAACCGGTTTCCAACGCGTCCAACAGCGCCGTGAGGAACGCGGCCGGGATCTGACACACGCACGCACACGCGTGTGCGTCACGCCCGCGCCGCGTGGAATCGATCCCCCGTGGGAGTGGGGCGCTACCTTGAAGCGGCTGCTGAGGTTGTGGCGGGTGAACAGTTCGTAGACGATGGTGCGCAGGGAGTGCTCCTCCGTCACGCGGTGCAGCGCGAACACGTCGAAGCACCACAGGTCCACGCTCTGTGGGAGGGGGGGGAGGGGGGCACGGCACAACAGGGGGGGGAGGGGCAGCCCAGTGATGCCCAGCATGGCAGGTGATGGCCAGAGATGTCCAGTGATGCCCAGGGCAGCAGGTGGTGATGCCCAGCGATCCCCAGTAAGCAGGAGGTGCCCAGTGATGGCCAGCATGGCAGGTGGTACCCAGTGATGCCCAGTGATCCCCAGCAAGCAGGTGAAGCCCAGCGATGCCCAGTATGGCAGATGATGCCCAGAGATGCCCAGCATAGCAGGTGATGCTCTGTGATGACCAGTAGAGTAGGTGAAGCCCAGAGATGCTCAGTGATGCCCAGTACAGCAGGTGAAACCCAGCAATGCCCAGTGTGGCAGGCAGTGCCCAGAGATGCTCAGTACAGCAGATGATGCCAGAGATGCTCAGTGATGCCCAGCATGGCAGGCAATGTCCAGTGATGCCCAGCAATGCCCAGTGATCCCCAGGAAGCAGGTGAAGCCCAGCGATGCCCAGCGATGCCCAGTACAGCAGGCGATGCCCAGTGATGCCCAGTATGGCAGATGAGACCCAGCAATGCCCAGTATAGCAGGCAATGCCCAGAGATGCTCAGTACAGCAGGTGATGCCAGTGATGCCCAGTGATCCCCAGTACAGCAGGTGATGCCAGTGATGCCCAGTGATTCCCAGTACAGCAGGTGATGCCAGTGATGCCCAGTGATCCCCAGTACAGCAGGTGATGCCAGTGATGCCCAGTGATCCCCAGTACAGCAGGTGATGCCAGTGATGCCCAGTGATTCCCAGTATGGCAGGTGATGCCCAGCAATGCCCAGCATAGCAGGTGATGCTCAGTGATGCCCAGCATGGCAGGCAATGTCCAGTGATGCCCAGCAATGCCCAGTGATCCCCAGTACAGCAGATGATGCCCAGTGATGCCCAGTATGGCAGGTGCTGCCCAGCAATGTCCAGCAATGCCCAGTACAGCAGGCGATGCCCAGTGATTCCCAGTATGGCAGATGATGCCCAGCAATGCCCAGTACATCAGATGCTGCCCAGCGATGCCCAATGAAGCTCAGCCAACACCTCGAGGTGCTCAGTGACCCCCAGTAAACCCCCCAGTGATGCCCAGCAATGGCCAGTAGCTCCCAGTGCCGTCCAGCGATGCCCACCCGTGCCCGTAACACCAGGTGCCACCTCCCCACCCCCCCCCCATCCCACGCTGAGCCCCTCTGCACATCCGCCTTTGGTGGAAGGGGTGGGGGGGTCCCTGGGGTGCTGCCCCCTCCCCGGTACCTTCAGGCAGTTGAGGACGGAGGTGGAGTAGGTGGGCCCCACAGCCGTGTACGTCCGGCGGAACATCCTGAGGGGGGCAGGGAAAGGGTGGGTGGGCACCAGGGGACAGCAATGGGGCACAGGGACAGGGCGGGGGGCTCAGGGATACCCAAAGACACAGCTGAGTTCGTAGGGATCCATGTGGGTTCTTGAGGACCCCCCCCCGGGTCCTTGAAGGGATTGATCTGGAGCTCGGGACCCTCATGGGTGCTCAGGGACCCAGTGGAGCTCCTGGGGACCCACCTGGGCTCTCGGGGACCGATGTGGTGTTTTGGGGCCCACCTGGATGCTGGGGACCCACCCAGCTTCTTGGGGTCGCAGCGGGACGACGGGATGCTCAGGGACCCGCCTGAATTCTTGGGGTCTCTTTGGGGTCCCAACTGAATTCCTGAGGACCCCATTACCGGGGGACTGCTCCTCTTCTGGGGGCCCACATGGAAGCTCAGGCAGCCCCCCATCCCCTCTGTCCCTCCCCCAGCCCCGGCCCCCACCTCTCCACGAAGATGCCGGCCTGCACCGCGTGCACGATGCTACGGAATTTGGGTTTCTCCTCGGCCCGCCGCCCCTTGGCTCGCGCCTGCTGGGTGAAGGTGGCCGCCAACCAGTCCCGCACCTCCGAGGGCACCGCGTCCGAGCGCATCTCCCGCAGCTCGTCCTCCGTGTCCAGCATCTGCCTGCGGGGTCGGGACGTGACACCGGGGGATGTCACTGTGTCATCGTGCCATATCTACATCCATCCTTCCATCCATCCTTCCATCCATCCTTCCATCCATCCTTCCATGCATCCATGCATCCATCCATCCATCCAGGCATCCTTCCATCCATCCAGGCATCCTTCCATCAAATCATCCTTCCATCCATCCTTCCATGCATCCTTCCATGCATCCAGACATCCATCCAGACATCCATCCATCAAATCATCCTTCCATCCATCCAGACATCCTTCCATCCATCCATCCATCAAATCATCCTTCCATCCATCCAGACATCCTTCCATCCATCCATCCATCAAACCATCCAGCCATGCATCCATCTGCCCATCCATCCATCCATCCATCCACTGAACAACCCAACCATCCACCTCCATCCATCCCTCCTTCGATCCCTCCTTCCCTCCATCCACCCACTCATCCATCCTCCGACCCTCCTATCCATCCATTCATCCCTTCTTTTTTCCCTCCTTCCATCCCTCCATCCTTCCACCTACCCACCCACCCTCCCATCCTTCCTTCCATCCATCCTTCCATTGAACCGCCCATCCATCCTCTCATCCTCCCATCCATCCATCCCTCCTTTTACCCCTCCTTCCATCCCTCCACCCTTCCATCCTTCCTTTTACCCCTCCATCCATTGAACCGTTCACCCATCCCTCCTTCCATCCTTCCACCCATCCATCCCTCCTTCCATCCCTCCTTCCATCCCTCCATCCCTCCTTTTACCCCTCCATCCCTCCTTTTACCCCTCCATCCTTTCCTCCATCCCTCCACCCATCCATCCCTCCTTCCATCCCTCCTTCCATCCCTCCTTTTACCCCTCCATCCTTTCCTCCATCCCTCCACCCATCCATCCCTCCTTTTACCCCTCCTCCCCCCCTCCCCTCCCCCACCTCGTCTCGTCGATGTACACGGCCTCCAGCAGTGACGCAGTGTACTCCAGGTTCTTCTTCAGCTCCTCCACGTTCACCTCTCCCGTCTCCAACTGCTTCACCATGTAGCGCAGCCTGCGTGGGGCGGGGGGCAGCTGAGACCCCCATCACCCCCCCAGGGACCCCCCCAAAGCGCCGGGCGGGGACACAGATTGGGAGGGGATGGGTGGTCCTGGGTGATCTCAGTGCCCCTGGACACTGCGTGCCCTCTTTGTCACTGCCACCGGGATCCCACGGACACCAGTGGCACTCATTGGGTCCCCACTGTGACCCCAGGTCCCCATCAGTGCCCCCCGGTGCCACCCATGACCCCATAGGTACCCCCACACCCCCATCAGTGCCCCCTGGTGCCACCAAGGACCCCATAGGTACCCCCACACCCCCATCAGTGCCCCCTGGTGCCACCAAGGACCCCATAAGCACCCCCACATCCCCATGGGAGCCCCAACCACACCCCCACCCGACCCCACAGCATCCCCCACGTGGTCCCCGGGGCCGGTGACCCCCCCCACGTAATCGGGACCACCACTCTGCCCCCCTCCCCCCCCCTAAGACCTCGGGGGACCCCTCGTGGTGGTGACCGTCACCTCGCGGCCCCACTCCGCCCCCACGCGGGGACAATTCCCCGGCGGGGACCCCACGCGCATCACCTCCGGCGCTGCGTCCCCGGAGCGGGGGCCCGGGGGGACGGGCGCGATTTAATTAAGGGCTAATTAACAAAGCGGCGGTGGCAGCTTCCTGCCGGCTCCGTCCGTTCCCTGGCAGCCCTCGGCCTCGTTAGCGCTAATGAGAGCTGGCAGCGGGCGGGGGCGCGCACGAGCGTGCACGAGCGAGTGTGCAAGGCTGCACGAGGCCGCACGTGCCCGTGCGACGGTGTAAAACGCGACGTGGGATTTTGGGGGGGGGGGTGGGGGGGGACACACAGCGTTATGACCCCAAACGGGACCGTGGGGGAGGGGAGGGGGGGGGCAGAAAGCATCCCATCCCACCGCGGCCCCGCGAGGTGACAGTGACGGCTGAAAGAGGGGGGGACCGGGGATGGGGGGGGGATGGGGGGGAGGGGAATCGGGGGGGGGGGCCGTCAGACGTCACACTCACAGCCACCGCTGTGTGTTCACGCCGGAGAGCTGCGGGGGAATGTGACCTTGGGGACGGCGGCCAGCTGCTGCACGGCCACCCTGACACGGGGACACTGAGACGTGGGGACCCCCACCCCCAAAGACCCCCACCCCCAAAGACCCCCACCCCGGGGGGCATTGATCTGTGGGGGACACAGAGCCCTGCGGACCCCAACCTATGGGGTCACTGATCCGTGGGGACATCGATCCCTGGGGACACTGAGCCACGGGGACCCCCACCCCTGGGGACATGCAGCCCTGGGGACACCTGCCCTTGGGGACACTGATCCCTGGGGACCCCCAAAGACCCCCGCCCCTGAGGACACTGATCTTCGGGGACCCCCACCCCTGGGGACATACAGCTCTGGGGACCCCTACCCTTGGGGTCACCGGTCCCAGGGGACCCCCACCCCCGGGGACCCCCCCTGGGGACACTGAGTGTCCGGAGCAGAGCTCAGAGGACGGCCGCCCCCATCCCAGCTGAGGCTGCACAGCATCCCCAGGACCCCCCCCAGCACGTGGGGACCCCCCCTCCCTGCCCTGCGCCCCACACTTTGGGGACCCACACCCACGTGTGTGCCCCCCCTACATAGGGACAGCAGCACCGGGTTGGGGGCGGGGGGGACGACGACAATTTGGGGTTTTCTTTGGGGGGGGGGGAGGAGGGGCACAGCCCACGCACTCGCACACCTGCGTGCACGAAGCTCTCGCTCAGGTGCGCGCACCCCCACGTGCACCCCCACGTGCACCCCCACGCACACGTGTGCACGAGGCGCTCAGGTGCGCTCCCCCGCGTGCTCATTGCCCCCCCCCACCCCGGGGCACACACACACACACACGCATGGGCACTGATGCGCGTGGGCACTGATGCACGTGGGCCCCCCCCCCCAACCCCAAAATTTAGGGGCAGCTCAGCCCCCCCCCCCCCCCACCCCACTCGGCTTTGGAGTGGGACCCCCGCCCCACAGCTGCGCCCTCGGTTGTGTGGGTGCCCCAAATTGGGGGGGGGTCGTGGTGCCCCCCACACTGAGCACTGAGGGTGATGGGGGGGGTTGGGGGGGAACAGCTGAGGGTCCCAAGGGTGAAACTCTGGTTGGGGGAGGGGGGGGGAGGGGATTTGAGGGTGGGGGGGGTCCTGGTTTCTGAGCAATTGTTCCAGGTGGATTTGGTGTTGGGTTTTTTTTGGGGGGGAGGGTCACGGTTTGAGGAGGGGGTCCCGATTTGGGGGAAGGTTCTGACTTTAGAGGGAGGAGTCTGTTAAATGGGGGGGGGGGTTCACGATTTAGGGTTGGGGGTCTCCGCTTTGGAAAAAGGGGGAGGGGGGGGTCTCGGGGGGGGGGGGTCCCGACTCTTGGGGGTGGAGGGGGCCGCTTCTCAGGCTCCTGGCTTTGGGGGCACCCCTGCTCGCGGAGGGGGCCTCGGTTTATGGGGAGCACGGCTTTATGGGGGGGATGGCCTCCTAGAGGGGGGTGGTCCCATATTATGGGGGGTCCCGCTTGATGGGGGGACTCACAGCGCCCGCAGCTTGACCCAGATCTTCTTGCTGGGGGCCGATTTGATCTCCAGGGGGGACGGGCATCCCCCGGCCGGGTCCAGCGCGTCGCGGTCGGGCTGCAGCCCCGGGAGGCTCCGCGGTGCCTCCATGGCCCTGCGGTACCGGCACCGATCTCAGCTCCGGGCCCCACCGGCACCGAACGGGCGGGCAGAGAGCGAACAGCTCCGGTACCGCCCCGCAGCCGCCTCCCCCCCCTTCCCCATATCCCACCCCCCCCATACACACCCCCCACCCCCCCCCCTCCATTCCCGGTACCCGGAGGCTGCGCAAGAAAAGCAACACCGGACCGGGCGGAGGAGCTAAGATGGCACCGGGTACCGGGGGTGGGAGAACCGGGAGGGGATGCACCGGGGATGGGGGGGGGCAAACGGGGATGGGGGGGCGAACGGGGATGGGGGGGGGGGGGCAAAGGGGATGGGGAGGAGCGGGGATGGGGAGGAGCGGGGGATGCTGCTCGCTCGTACCGGGGATGCTGCTCGCTCGTACCGGGGATGCTCAGCCCTGGAGCTCCGGTTCCGTCTCCTCCTCCGTGCCGCTCTCGGAGCAGTCGGGGTTCGCCGCAACTTTCCCGGTGCCGATAGCGGAGGGGAGGGGCGGGGAGGGGCGGGGGGAACCGGGGGCGGGGGCACCGGGACGCGCCCAGCGCCGGGCACGGGCCGCCCCCCCCCCACCCCATCACCTATGGGGGGCTGTGTGTGCCCGGGGACCCCTATGGGGTTGTGGGGGGGTACCCCTGGAGCCCTATGGGGTTGTGGGGAAGTACTCCTTGGAGCCCTGTGGAGTTTTGGGGGGATGCTCCGGACCCCCCGGGGGTGTTATAGGTTCCCCCCCCCCCCCCCATCCCGGACCTCTGTGGGGCTGTGGGGGGAGGTACGTTTGTAGCATTATGGGGTACCCCAGAACCCCTATAGATCGGGGGGGGGGGCGGGACCACATCACTCCCATAGGGTTTTGGGGGGGATTACGCCAAAAAACCCATGGGGTTATGGGTTTGTACCCCAGGACCCCCAATGGCGGATGGGGCAGTGAGGTGGGTGCCCCCCCCCCACGAGATCTTGGGGAGCGGGGGGGGGGCACAGAGCTGGGCAGCGTGGGAACAGGCCCGAGCCCCCCCACCCGGGGAGGGGGCGGGGGGAGGGGGGGGGGAGCACTCCTATAGAGCGTTTATGTACCCGTTAGGACCTTCCAGGTGATCCCAAGGGGGGGGGGGGCCGCATCCCGTACCCCCCCCCCCGACCCCATCCACAGCCCCACTGAGATAAAGCACAGGAGGGGAAGGGGGGGGGGGGGCTCCAGGTACACCCAGGGGGGGATTTTTAGGGGGGGGGGGGGGGGAGGGTCACAGCTCCAGGTG
>VONY02000030.1:1233935-1249253 GCA_008692595.2 Colinus virginianus | reverse complement strand
GGGGGGGGGGGGGGGGGGGGGGGGGGGGGGGGGGGGGGGGGGGGGGGGGGGGGGGGGGGGGGGGGGGGGGGTGGTCCCCGGGGCCGGGACGCGCTCAGTGCTGCGGGATGCGGCCGCTCTCCCTGCACACCTCGCGGAAGGCGTTGCGGAGCAGGACGTAGGGGAAGCACGTTTCCAGCATGTCCACCGTGAGGAAGGACGACTCCGCCACGATCTGGGGAGGGGAGTTGGGGGGGGGATAACAGCCCTCCCCCCTCCCCACTTCTCCAGCTCCGTTCCTCGTGCCTCAGTTTCCCCCCCCCCCCTTCCCATCCTCGGCCGCCTCCTCTCCCGAGCTCCAGATTGAACCATTTGCATTTAAATTGCTTTGCAGCGCGCCCGCTCGCTCCCTGCATACCAATCCGGGGCGGTGGGTGCGCGGCCCCCCAGCTCCTCCAGCCCCTCCAAGTGGAGAGACGGCAGCGAGCCGAGAGCCCCGCACCCCACGGCGGCTGCAGCGACGCTGGAGCCCCCCCTTCCCCCCCCGGGGACCCCCCCAGCTCCTCCTGCCCCTTTCCATCACTCACCAGCTGCATGAGCAGGGACACAGAGTCGCGGTTCCTGCAGCGCACCTTGTCCCCATCCTGGCCCAGCTGCAGCAGGCTGACAGAGGCCAACTGAGGGACGGATCCTGATCAGCACCGGGGCTCAGCTCACCCCCCCCACCCCCCACCCCCCCAATATACACAGCGAGGGCCGTGCCCCCCCCCCCAACATCGTTCACTCACCAGCAGGAACTCCTTGAGGTGCGTCTCGATGTTCTTCTTGTGGACGGTGAAGAGCGCGGCCGACACGTGGATGATGGCCTTGGCCAGGCAGTGGATGTTGTTGTTGTAGCCTTGGGGACACCAGGGGACCCCCCCCGCCCCATCAGTGGGGTCCTGCTGCCCCACACACTGCGGCTATGGGGCCTCCAGCAGGTGCTGGAGGAACGGGGGGGTCACGGCTCAGCCCTACCACCCGTGTCCGTGTTGTAGGTGGATGTGGGGTCGGATGCCAGCAGGGGAAGGGACACGGCCACAAAGACCAGCAGCAGGCACGCCGCCTTGTAGTCCTCCTCCGAGGACGACCCATCTGTTCCCAAAACGGAGCTGACGTGAGGTCACGGCCGCCCCACAGAGGGGATACGGGGGTGGGGATCCCCCGTGGGAGGCGACAGTGGGCACCAGAGGGCCGTCCCGTGTCCTCGAGGGCGACCCCACAGATCCCTCCGTACCCATTTTGCTGCCAGCGAGGACGTTGACCAGAGCAGGGTCGATCTCGCAGGGGATCCCCGCGGCCGTGGCCAGCTCGAAGATGCTCAGGGTGACCTGGGAGGACAGGGACGCCGCGTGAAATGCCACGCCGTGCCCCACGCGTGGGGGCCGTGCCCCCCCCTGCCCCCACCTGGATGTCGGTGTCAGGGCTGACCACGTCTGTCAGGCACTCGATGGGACCCAGCAGGAAGGGGCAGTGGTGGGAGAAGACCTGCAGGAGGGGGAGGGACCCCGTGAGGCAGCCCCCCACGGGGCCCACGCGGGCTCTGTGGGGCACACCCACCTCACGCAGCCCCTGCTGTGCCATGGCACGGAAGCTCAGGATCTCCCCGATGATGGTCATCCGCTTCAGGACGTTGTCTGCTGCTGTTGGCGGGGGAGTGGGGGTGGGGAAAGGTGGGTGGGGGGTGCGTGTGGGTCGGCCCCACGGCGCCCTGCAGCACTCACAGGTGAGGCGGGGCAGCAGCGCTGCCATCTGCTCGGGTTTGCAGGAGCTGGAGCGCAGCTGGACCAGCGTGTCCATGTTCTCGTTGACCAGTTTCTGCAACGGAAAAAGTGAAGGGGGAGGGGGGGCAAGGGGCTGGGACGGTCCCCAGGGCGGGGACTGCCTGCCCTGTCACTCCAGCACCCAGCCCGAGCACCCCGAGCCCGGGGTGGCAGCATGGCAGACCTGCCCCCAGCACCCCAGAGCCACCCCAGCACCCCAAAGCTGCCCCCAACATCCCAAAGACACAACACCCCAGGGCTGCTCCCAGCACCCCAAATCTGCCCCCAGCACCCCAAAGCTCCTCCCAGCACCCCAGGGCTGCCCCCAACACCCCAAAGCCACTCACAACACCCCAAAGCTGCTCTCAGCACACTAAAACCACCTCCTACACCCCAAATCTGCCCCCCAGCAGTCCAGACCTGATCCCAGCACCCCAAAACCACCCCCTACACCCCAAACCCGCCCCCAAACACCCCACCCCTACCTTCAGCTCGGCGACCTGGGAGCTCACGTGCCACATGAGATTGTCACTCAGGAACTTCATGCCGTAGGGCCCGATGAGCTCCGCTAACGCTCGCATCTCTATGGGGACGGAAACGAGGACGGGGACATCACCCGGGTTGGGAGGAGGGGGGGGTTGGGGTCAACCCCAAGAGTTATCCCCCTGACCTGAAACATCGGAGAACTCGGCGGCACTGAAGGACGGCTCTCCCTCTCGGGGCACGGTGGTGAAGGCCTGCAGGGCGGGGGCCAACACGATGGCCCCCGTGCTGGCCTGGCGCAGCAGAGCCTCCAGGTACCTGCAGACACCGAGCTGCCGTCACCCACAGGAAGGGAGCACCCCCAAAACAACGCGGGGAGGGCACCCAAGGGTGCGGGCACCCACCAGTTGGTGTAAATGGTGGTGAGGGTCTGCTCCCCGGCGGCGTCGCGGGGCTGGGTCTGCTGCAGGAGGACACTGCGGATGATGCGTCCCACGTCCAGGCCCACCAAGTGCATCAGGGATTGGATGGAGGTGACGTAGGCACCCACGCCCACCAGCACCTCCGAGGGACGGGCCACCTCCTGCGTGGCCTGGCTGTAGCACGCCATGGCCACGACAGCCCTGTGGGGACAGCGTGGGGGTGTGGCTGGAGGTCTTGGGGGTCCCCACAACCCAGCACCCCCCGTGTGCCCCCCAACCCACTTGGAGAAGCGTGCCTCCAGCTGGCTGCTCAGGTACTCGGCCGGCGTCACCGTGTGCTCGAAGACGGTGAAGTTGGGCACGTGGTTGAGGCTCAGGGACAGCTCGGCCAGCGTTAGGTGCAGCTTGTCCATGCTATGGGGGGGGGCAGATGTTGTCAGCCCCACCACGGCCCCGTGGGGGTGCCCCCAGCCCACAGCACCGCTCTCACTTGGTGGTCACGGTCCGGTCCTTCCTCTGGCTCTCTGCTCCTGGTTTGCCTCGCTCAGGTTCGCCCTTCTTGGACGCGTGTTTGAGGGCTTTCTTGTTTCGAGCCCTGCTGACAGTGGAGGCACAGTGCTTGGGCAGCAGCTGAAAGCCACGAGCAGAACGACATGATCAGAGCTCCCAGAACCAGCAGCCTCCATCCCCAGGGCTCAATCGGGGGGACCACATCCCCCCCAGTGGTCCCAAAGCTGCAGAGGAGGAGGACAGGGAGATCGGAGCCCTCACCTGCTCGCTGAGGTTGTGCTGCTCAGCGCAGGCGTCCATGATGCAGGCTGTGGCCTGCCGGGCCATCTCCTCCAGGAACTTGTTGCACAGCCCCAAAGCCACAGCCTGGAGCTGAGGATACTGCAAGGGAAAAGCCAGCCCCTACCGTGGGACGGGAGCCACCACCAGCTGCCCGAGGTCCTGTCCCCATCCTCCATCCCCTCCTCCAAAGCCACCAGGCGAGCAGGACTCACCTCCTCTGGGCACATGGGGTGGACGCAGTGGGAGAAGTGGCTGCAGAGCAGGGGGAAGGCGATGCTGTAACGCAGCATGGACGGCTCCTCCATCGTCGCCATGAACATCTTCTCTATGGGGCGAGGGAAGAAACTTGGGGGGGGGGGGGAGGGAGAGGGGCAGGGTGTGCGTCAGGATGCAGGAGCTGGTGTGAACCCCCCAGTGCCACCCCTCCCAAGGTGACCCCCGTGATTCTGGGGAAGCTGAGGTGCCCACCACAGCTCTGAGAGGTCGGAGGCCTCGGCCAGCAGCTCGTCCAGGGAGTCGAGCAGCTTGGTGTGGAACACGATGAGGTTCATGATGCGACCCACGTCCGGGTTGGTGCTCAGAGGCAGCACGGCCTTGGCCACGCTGGTGTAGGCCTAGGGGGACAGAGGGACGTGGATGGGGTCTCTGGGTGGCAGGGCTGGTGACAGGGGAGGGAATAGGGGCATGGATTGAGGTGAGAAGAGAGGGATTGGCACAGGGACGGGGATGGGAATGGGGACAGCACCTGCAGCCGGAACCAGTCCAGGCGGAGCGGTGTGAAATCAAAGTGCTCCTTATCATCGACTGCGGGGAGAGAGAAACGTGTGGTGGGGAGGGCTGGCTGAGCTCCAGGCTGCTCGTGTGGGGTGGAGCTACAGGTCTGGGGGATGCCAATCCTCATCCCCCTCCTGGGATCCCCAGGAGCTGCTGTCCCCCAATTCGTGCCCCCGTGAGCTGGAAGCTGGGTGCCCAGCACAGCTGGGCTGTGGGGCAGGGCAGCTCAGCCCCCAGGTGGTCACACAACGGGGCCAGGATCCTTACCTCCCTTGTCAGAGAGGGACGAAAGGGAGCTGACGAAGGATGACAGGATGATGGACTCCTCCTCGGGGCACACTGAGAGGTTCTGCACGGATGGGGACGGGATCAGGGAGGATGACCAGGACAGGGGACGGGGCCAGCCCCCGGAGCAGCCCTCTGTGCTACCTGGATGATCTCACTGAGCACCAGAGCATCGAATCGGGCCAGGTACTGCACGTGGTAACGCCGCAGCACGCCGACCTGCCGCCGCACCAAGCTCCTCAGCTGCTCCATGAGGAAAAGGATCTCCGCAACGCGGCTGTTATCAAATCCTCCAGTCAGAGAGGGGGCCAAAAAACCCCTCACACGGCCCCCTACCCCCGGCACTGAGCTCACTTGTCAGCAAAATCCTCCGCCGTCTTGGTCTTGGTGACGTGCTCGGCGTGCCTCACCAGCCAGCTCACCTCGTCCCGGCAGAAGGAGAGTGCCATGAAGACAAAGAGAGCCTGGGCACAGCAGACGCCGTTAGAGGGCACGCAGTGCCCCCTCTGGGGTGGCACCCCTGGTGAGCACCCACCTCTGGGACAGCGTTCCCCCCTTCCCCTCGTGCCCACCTTGGGTCCCAGCAGCCCGGGCTGATCTTCCAGCAGCATCTCAAGCTCACGCACAGCCCCACGCAGGTACGCCCGCCGGCCCCGGTGCAGGGATCCACTGTCAAGGGAGAGGGGGGGTCATGGTGGGGGGTAAGGACCCCCCCCCCAACACCACCACTCCTCCAGCCACCCTGCTCACCCAGCAGGCACTGTGTGGGAGCTGTGGTATGGGGTCAATGCCAACTGGGACCCCAGCAACCCTCTGGGACACTCCACCCCCCCTCCCCATGACCCTTCCAAACCTTTGGGGTCTCTCGATGCCCTGGGACCCTCCCCAGCCCCCCCAAGATGCACCCTGAGCCCCCAAACCTGTGAGCCACAGCGTGCTCCTTGCACTCCTTGAGATCAGCCACCCGCTTCCCATAGCTGCAAGAGGAACACAGCCGGGCAGTGCCACACACAGGACAGCCCCTGGATCCCAGCAGAGCCCCCTCCCACCCCATCCCACTCCAGTCCCGGGGTGCAGCCATTACCCCTTGAGGCTGCTGAGCAGCTCCTCGGTGACCTTGTGGATCTGCAGGGCCTCATCACGGAGGAGGGTGATGTAGAGTGAGCCCTGCAGTGCCAACCTCCACAGCTCCAGGCACTGCGGGGACGTCCCCAGCGCCCCAGGGCACACCAGGAACCCCACTGTTGGGCACAGACATCAGGGATCAGCCAGACACCACGGGGACTCCGAGGGTGGGGAAATCAGAGGGCACCATGAGGACTCACTCAGGATCCAACGCTCCATCACCTCCAGGGACAGGTACTCGCAGGCCATCTGGGGACGCAGGCTCCGTGTCACCCCCACACCCCCCCCCTCCATCCCACCCTCCCCGAGGTGACAGCACCGTCCCCATCTCACGGTGTCGGAGCTGGCAGGGCTCAGCATGGTGCCGGCGGTGCTGAGCAGGCTGAGGAGCTGATCGCTGCGCCACTGCTCGGAGCCCTGGTTCCTCCGGGCAAAGAGGAAATGGAGGGACAGGAGAGCACTGCTGACAGTCTGGGGGACAGGGGGACAGCACAGGACGGGTCAGGGCACGGTGCAGGGCTCGGACGGGGCCCTGCTGGCTTGCAGGACCCGCAGGAGCTTGCAGCTCACCTTGGTGTGCGGCCCAAACTCCTCCGCCAGCTTCTTCAGGGGGTGGTCGTACTCCAGCAGCATTTGGCCCAGGCGGGCGAAGCTGGAATCGCTGCGGGGACGCACGCACACATGGGTTGGGGACGGTGCTCAGTGCCAGCCCCAAAGAGCCCACGGGGGACAGCGAGCCCACCTGGAGCCATGGCTCATCTCGTGAGCGCAGTGGTACATCCCAATGAGTGCCCGGCGGTCCTCAGTGCGGGCCAGCAGCAGGACGACGGACACGTAGGTGACAATCAGGTCCAGGTAGCTCTTGGTGAAGTCGTAGTTGACGTGCTAGGGACGAGGAAGCCGTGAGCTCTCCCCCCGCCCTCCCTCCATAAGCGCACCCCACAAACCCCTCCTAGCAGCCCCCTGTGCCACTCACTATGTCAAAGAAGCACTGGTTGGCATCGATGGTGTTCAGCAACTCGTAGACGTGGTCCTGATGGGGACAGCCAGCAGACAACGCGTCACCACTGTCCCCCCCCCGTCCAAAACACCAGCGCTGCCCCCCAGCACCCCACAGCTCACCCTGAATTCCAGGACATCCACAAAGGAGTAGTAATAGGGTGCCAGAGCGCGGACGATGTCCCCTTTGTCCTTGTGCACCGGTCCCAGGTGTTGCTGCAGGGGGCAGAAGGGGACATCCAGGCAGAGTGACATCGCAGGGACACAAAGAGCAGGGTAACGTGGGTGGGGGGGGGGCACGACTGTCCCTCACCGTGCTGCTCCGCACGTCCAGGTTAGGGAACTTCTTGTTGATGAACTTGATGGAGGGCTCCATCGCTTTGTCGCAGAGGAAGGACGGCCGCGTCTTGGGGTCGGAGCAGGTCTGAGGGGACACCCTAAAGTCAGAGCCCCTGCCACAGCCCGGCAGCCTCCGCTCCTTCGCGGCCCCACCCCACACCTTCTTGATGTGGTAGATGCGGACGAGGACACCCCGGCCTCGGTCGTTGAGGATCGTCAGCTTCTCAGCAAACTTGTTCTGGTAGACGGAGGGCAGCGACATGACGGCGGCGTACGGGGGCTTTGGGGTGGGGGGGAAGGAGGGGATCCCCTCGTCCCTGATCTGCCCCGCACCACCAGCACCAACTTCCCCTTCCTCAGCTTCCTGGGCCGTGGTCACGGCCACGTGATGCCGCCGCTGTGTGACGCCGACGATGTGTAGCAGCAGCAGCCGTGGCCCTGTAACTCTGGTCGCAGGCAGAGGTCGCAGGACAGCACCCCGTGTCACCATCCCGGGCCTCGTAACGCTGCTCAGAGTCACAGGGCAGCACCCGGAGCCCTTTGTAGGCTCAGTCTGAAGCCATAAACGCCACACGACCGCGTTCAGGGCTGCGTGACACCACCCAGGTCCATAGGGTGCCCCCCAGGGCCCGTGGAACTCCTCGCACTGCTCAGACTGCGCCCTCCAGGACCCACACGGCCAACTTTGGGGTGCACGCAGCACCCTGCAGGACCCATATAGCACACACAGGGCTTTATAACGCTGCCCAGGTCCATATACCACTACACACGGCCCTATAAGACCCCCCCCCAGCACCTACACAACACCTTCTGGGGGCCCATAACACCTTCAGCGCCCCATAACGTCCACCAGACCACACAGAACCCACTCCAGGACCCGTGTGACACCACACAGGACCCCATAACACCACCCATGTCTACATACCACCACACAGGGCCCTATAAGAGCCCCCCAAGCACCTACACAGCACCTTCTGGGGACCCATAACACCTTCAGCGCCCCATAACACCCTCCAAACCCCACAGGACATCACATGGGGCCTTATAACACTGCCCAGGTCCATATACCACCACATAAAGCCCATAAAAAAACACACAGGGTCCTATAAGACTCCCCCAAGCACCAACACAGCACCTTCTGGGGACCCATAACACCTTCAGAACCCCATAACGCCCTCCAGACCCCACTTAACCCACTCCAGACCCCACGTGACACCACACAGAGCCCCACAATGCAGCCCAAGTCCATATACCACCACATACAGCCCATAAAAAAATCCACACACGGTCCTGTAAGACCCCCCAACACCAACACAACACCTTTGGGGACCCCATAACGCCTTCAGCGCCCCATAACGCCCTCCAGACCCCACATAATCCACTCCAGGACCCACATGACACCACGCAGGACCCCATAACGCTCTCCACATCTATATACCACCACACAGGGCCCATAAAAAACCACACAGGATCCTATAAGACCCCTCAGCATTAACACAACACCTTCAGCACCCCATAACACCCTCGAAACCCCACGTGACACCGCACAGTGCCCCACAACGCAGCCCAGGTCCATATACCACCACATACAGCCCATAAAAACAACCACACGGGATCCAGCAACACCCCCAACACAACACCTCATACAGCAACACAACACCTCCAACATCCCATAATGCCCTCCACGCCTCCCCTCTTATCCCACTCCCGGCCCCACGTGACACCGCACGCGCCCCACGTGACACCACACAGGGCCCCACAACGCAGCCCCCAGAGCCCATAAACCCCCCCCAGAGCTCCGCAACGCCCTCCAGGCCCGCGTTACGCCCTGCAGGTTCACAGCGCGCCCGCACAGCACCGCACGGAGCCCCCAAACCCCACCGGAGCCCCGCGGGCCCGGAGCCGAAGCGGAACGCTAGGCCGCGTTGCCATGGCGACCGCGGCGGCGGAAGTGGAGCGGCGCAGGCTGCGGCGGAAGCGAGGCCGCGTTGCCATGGCGACAGCCCGGGGCCGAGCCGGAAGTGAGGCCGCGTTGCCATGGCGACAGCCCCGGTGCCGAGGCGGAAGTGAGGCCGCGTTGCCATGGCCGTGTGAGGGGAGCGGCGGAGCCCGCCATGGATCCCGACGAGCTCGTCCAGTGTCCCTACGACGAAACGCACCGGATCCGGGCGTCCCGGCTGCCGTACCACCTCGTCAAGTGCCAGCGGGTGAGCGCGGCGCCGCGGGCCGCCGTGCGGGCCCGGCCCGGCCTTCCCTCACTCAGCTCCTCCTGCTCCCCTCAGAACAACCCGCAGCTGGCTCGCTCGCTGGCGGTCTGTCCCTTCAACGCCAGGCACAGGATCCCTCGAGCCGAGCTGCAGAGACACGTTGCCTGCTGCCCCGACCGGAGCCAGCTCTCGGACTTGCAGGGTACGCGGTTGCGGTTGGAACCTCTTCGCACCACGGACACGCGCGTTCTCATTTGTCCCCTCTGTGCCCACAGAGTTGGCCGTGTGCGCCGGTGACAAGGCAGAGCGGCCCAAGGCCCCCGCGGGCTGGCAGGCCCCCCCGTGCCAAGAGGACTGGGAGGCGGGTGAGTGTCC
Organism: Colinus virginianus; assembly: GCA_008692595.2. Classification (NCBI taxonomy): domain Eukaryota; kingdom Metazoa; phylum Chordata; class Aves; order Galliformes; family Odontophoridae; genus Colinus; species Colinus virginianus. The sequence goes on along the minus strand of VONY02000030.1, from coordinate 1,239,671 downwards.
CCTGTGGAACCGATCAGTGCCCCCCCCCAAAGGCCGGCGCGGCCCTGACCCCTTTCCCCTTTACAGAGGTGGATCATTTGGAGGAAGCTGCGCCGTTTATCCTCGACACCACTGTCAGACACCTGCCCCTCCAAGGAGATGGGTAAGAGCACGTGGGGCAGAGGGTGCCCCCCCCCCCCGCAAGGTGCTGCCCACCCTGACCCCCTCGCTTTGCCCTCCCCCCTCCTCCAGCACTGCTTTGGCGGCAGCCTCAAAGTGGAGCCAAGGTGTGGGTCCGGCGCTGAGAACAGGACGCCTCACGAAGGGTCCGAAGCAGCAGGAGCAGAATGAGCCAAGGAGGATGGTGGCACAACCAGGGGGGTGCCCACCCCCCCGCTAGGACCGGAGGGGGACCCACGGTGCGGGCACGGCTCGGTGTCTGCTGCAGGGAGCAGCTGTAGCTATAAGTTTTAAAAACGCTTTGCAAATCCGTGGCTTTGTGAGCGTGCGTGGTGTCCTGTCACTTGTTTGTGTGTGTGTGTGTGTGTGGGGAGGGAGGTGGGGGCATCGCTGATAGGGGGCAGCAGCAAAATGGGGACCACGGTGGGTTGGGGAAGGGGGTCCAAGTGGGGGATGGGGACGAAGAGGATCCACTGGTGTGAGTGTGCTGTGGGTCCGCCGTGTCACGCGTCCCCTGCGCTGCTTGGCTGTGCCCCCTGCATGCTCCGTGCAGCCCCCTGTGGGGTCGTGGGGGGGGGGTCACAGCACTGTGGGGCCCATCCACGTCCCCATACCCCCCCACGTGTCTCCATAACCCTCACAGCGTGTCCTCACATGGGGACAGCACCAAAGAAGGCGACCCGGACCATCCAGCATAGCCAGGAAGGCTCCAGGTAACCCCAACCCCCTCCTGCTCCCACCCCTGTCCCTTCCCCTGTTTCCTTGACATGTAGGGTCTGCTGCCAGCTCCCCTGGTGAGCCAGATCCCCCCCCCCAGCGGACTGAAGGGAGTTGTTTGCAGTGCCAAGTGGGCGCTGCCCGGATTTGGGGCTCACGAGTGCTATTTCAGTGCCTCTTACACAATTTGGACGCCGCGTGCTCGGGCTGCATCACCAGGGCAGTCAGGCCATGGGTTTCCCCACCCAGGAGCAGGGAGGGGGGGTGGGGGGGGAACGAAGGAAGCCTCATTTAGCCCCCACCCTCTGCATTCCTCCTCCAGAAGACACATCACACTGTCCCCTGTCGCACCACTCAGCCCACGCACCACGCCGGGATCGGGTGCCCCCTCCACTCAGCTACCTAATTTCTCCCCCCTCCCCTCACTTATTTATTTCCAGGCTTGGGGGGGACCCCACGGAGCCCCATCCTCACCAGAAGGTGAGGACAACTCAGAGGATTTGGGGCGGGACACGTGGAAATGGGAACGTATGTGTCACCTTCCCCAGCCGGGCTCCCCCTGCCGCCCCCATCACGCCTTAACCCACTCCAGCCGGGACCGTCAGCCACGGAAACCCCCCCGGGGCTCAGGGGGGAAGCCCTGCTTTTCTCTCTGCAGTTCACAGAGAGGTCAGAGATATATTTTTCTCCATTTTTGGGGGGGGGGGAGCTCATGGGCGGGGTCGCTGCCGTCCCCGCTGGCTGGGCAGAGGAGGAGTGATCTGGTGTTGCAATTAATTCCCCCCTCAGCGGTGCCAGAAGTGCAGCTGCACGGCGGATTTTTATCCAGCTCATAACTCCGTTTGATGTACGTCTGGCAGGATCTGCACATCCTGGGCTCGGCCCATCTGGGACACTCTCTTTTCTTTTTTTCCTTCTCTCCGTCTCCTGGCTGGAGCCCGAATCCTCCATCTCCAGGCCAGGATTGAACCTGCCTTTCCCTGAGAAGCATCTCAAACCCCTCCTCTGAGCCCACAGAGGGGGACAGAGGGGGGGTTTACACCTCCACGGGGACCGTGGGGGCTCCATCCTGATCCCACCTCCTCCTTCCCCCCCATCCTGTGCTGCAGAGGGCGGAAACCTTTCCCTCCTCGCAGCACTTCCCACAGGTGGGAATCCGACCCGCTCCTTCAAGGGTTAAGGAGGAATTCCTCGGGCTTTGTGCCTCCTCTTGTTTAACAGCGTCTGGCTGCTCGGGATTTGCTTGACATCTCTTCCCCTGTGGGTTTCGCAGAGCAGTTCCGTGCGCGCCTCGAAGCGTGCCAGCAGCACTCCGCTCTGCTCCGAGGGCGGGGTTCGAGGCCTGGGAAATGAATGGTAAATGACAGCCGTGTCCCCCCTCCCCCTGACCCTTTTTTCCCCACCTATTTTACCCCGTTGAAATCACTCGTGGATCCTCAGCACGCACTGGGGGAACCGCGGCCCCAAAATGCCCCGTGGGGTGCTCCAGACCCTACACCCAGGGTGCACCCCCCCCAGCAGACCCCATACTGCCCCTCCACCACCACGCTGCCCCCCCCAAGGGCTCCCCAGCTCCCACCCTGCCCTGAAAAGCCACCTCTGTGCTGCTGCGAGGGCAAGAGGGAGCTGCTGGGGTGACTGGGGTGACTGGGATGGCTCTGGTGTGTGTGGGGGGGGGTGTGGGGGGAAGGGGGGGGATGTTTTCCTGCACTGGGGCCCGGATGCGTGGAGGAGGAGTGCTGGGACACGCACATCTGTGTCACACTCACTGTCCCCTGCACATCAGGGCGGAGCAGGCAGTGCCCGCTGTGCTCTGGTGGCCCTTTGCGCCCAACTCTGTGCCCATTTCCTACCTGCCCGGAGTTGCCCCGCTACCCTCAACCCCAAGAACTCCGACCCCGAGCACCTCAACCATTTCTCCCCGTTCTTTTCCATGCAGTGCTGCAATCCAAACCCGGACCGGCGGAGGCAGAGCCCCCCCCCCCCACCCAGCAGTGCCCCCCAGGAGCTGCGAGCAGTGAGTACCCGGCCACGCTGGCAGAGTGACACCCATTAAAAACTGCCCTTGCCTCAACTCACGCCGTCTCCCCGCTGTGATTCAGCGCCGTCCTGCCCGGCTTCTGCTTGGGAGGGGGGGGGGGAAAATCACACCAAAACCTCCTGAGAAAGGCAGGAAGAGGAGGAGGGAGGGCAGCAGGCAGCCAGGGTCTGGCACTTGGAGGCAGAGAGGAGGCCCCGGCCATAAAGCAGCTCTGTCCGCCCTCCCCGAGGGAGCTTTGAAGTCTCTCTGGGGTGTGAGGTGCATCCTCGAGCTGTGTTTGCACAAGTGTCAGCTCTGCGAGCACATTTTTTTTGGGGGGGGGGAGGGATTCCCTGCAGGAATCTCTCCCTCTGCAGCTCCTTTTTTTTTTGGGGGGGGGGCTCACTGCCCACCGCTGTGGGCTCAGCAGCTCTACCTGTCCCCCCCTCCCCCTCCAAAATCAGGGCTGTGCAGAGCAGGGGAAGCTTCCTGCCCTCCCCCTCCCCCCACGGCGTGTTCCCCGCTGTGTTTACAGCCCCAGTGTGTGCCCACCGGCCCCGTCCGCTGCTGTGTCCCTCCCCATTTCATGTGCCCGTGTTCCCACCCGTGTCTCTGCCCACGTCCGCATCTCTGCGTCCCTGACCGTGCCCCTCATGTCCCTAATGTGCCCCTGACATCTTCCTGTCCCTAACCCTGACATCTGTGTCCCTAACTGTGCCCCTAATATCTGTGTCCCTAACTGTGCTTCTAACGTCCCTAGCTGTGCCCCTAACCTTAACATCTCTGCATCCCTAACCATGCCCCTAATATCTCCATGTCCCTAACTGTGCCCCTAATATCTGTGTGTCCCTAATCGTGCCCCTCATGTCCCTAATGTGCCCCTAGATCTCCGTGTCCCTAACCCTAACATCTCCCTGTCTCTAACCCTGAATCTGTGTCCCTAACTGTGCCTCTAATGTCCCTAACTGTGCCCCTAACCTTAACATCTCTGCATCCCTAACCATGCCCCTAACATCTCCCTGTCCCTGACTGTGCCCCTAACATCTCCATGTCCCTACCCGTGCCCCTCATGTCCCTAACCGTGCCCCTAACATCTCCACGTCCCTAACTGTGCCCCAATATCTACCTCCATGTCCCTAACCGTGCCCCTCATGTCCCTAACTGTGCCCCTAACATCTCCATGTCCCTAACTGTGCCCCTCATGTCCCTAACCGTGCCCCTAACATCTCCATGTCCCTACCCGTGCCCCTAAATCTCTGTCCCTACCCGTGCCCATCTCCCTGCCCACATCCCTGCCCATTCCTATGCCCGTGTCCCCAGGCCCCCCCCCCCCCCCCCCCCCCCCATTTGATCCCCAGCCCGTTGCCGCAGTCCCCACACCCCCCTCCTTTCCCATCCCCCCCCCTCGCTGGCCGTGTGCCGGTTCCCCGGCGGCTGCAGCGCCTTTTTGGGAAGCGTGGGGCTGCAGGGCGGGCCGCGCGCCAACCCCCGCTCCGCTGACCCCCGACACACGCGTGTGCCCCGGGGTCACCTCCACCGCCCCCTCCCCTCCTTTCCCCCCCCCTCATTTTCCCTCCTTTCGCCCTAGCTCCCTCCTGTGTCACCCCCCCCCCCTTCCTCCCCCCTTGTGCTTTTCCCATCGCTGCCCCCCCAAACGCTGCCGTGCCCCAAACCGAGGGAGGGGGGCAGGGGGTGACGTGGCCCCGCTGCGGGCCCAGGCTATATAGGGGCTGGCGGCGGCGGTGAGTCAGGCTTGGGGCCCCCCCTCAACCCCCCCCCCCCCGGGCCCTGCAGTGACTCAGGGACGCCCTGGCCATACTTAGCCGGGGGCACCCGCGCCCCTGACCCCGTTGGCATCCCTGGGTGGGGCTGGGGGTGTCCCTGTGTGTGGGGGGGGTGGTTATGGGGTGTCCAGGGGAGGGGGGCTGTGGAGGTGGGGGGGGGAATGAAGGGTCCTGAGGATGGGGGGAGGGAGATGGGGGGGGATCACGAGGTGCCCCCAGGGAAGGGGAATGGGGGTGTTGTGAGAATGGGGGGGGAGGGATGGGATGCCACGGGGGGGGTTTGGAGGGGGGAGACCCCGAGATGGGACTGTGGAGATGGGAGGGGCCGTGGGAATGGGGGGCAGAAATGGGGCTGGGGGTCTGTGAGTGCCCCCCTCCCCCCGAGTGGTGCCGTAGGGATATGGGGGGTGACAGCACCAGGGAAACAAAGCACGGGGGGGGGGAGGGGGGGGCTGACACGGGGTGAGTGTGCCCGGGGCACACGCGTGTGCACGAGGGGCAGCGGCCTCCGTGGGGTGGGGGGGGGGGGGGCAGGAAGGGCTCCGGCGTCAGTGCATTGTTCACCGCCCGCCGTCACTTCCCCCCCCCCCCCCCCACAACCGCGGAAATGTCCCCATTGTCCCCGCGGCCGCTGCGCCCGTGGGGGGCACACAAACACACACACTGTGCCCACCCCACGAGGGGGGGGGGGGGGGGGGCGCGCCCCACACACAGCGTGGGGCACAGAGTTCCCATCCAGACCAGAGGGGACTAAAGGACACCCCACGGACCCCACATACTTCCAACCCAGATTCCCCCCCCACCCGACCCTGCACCCCCCAGACCCCCATAAACCCCACACCCCCCCCAGACCTCGCATCCCCCAAACCCCACACCCCCCCCAGACCCCACACCACCCCAGAACCCCAGATCCCACCCCCCCCAATACTTCATGCCCCCCCAGACGCCAAATCCCCCAAACCCTCCACACCCCCCCTAAGCCCCACATCCCCCACACCCCCCCACAGACCCCACATCCCCCAACCTCACCCCCCCCCCTAGTTCCCACACTATCCC
>VONY02000030.1:1204813-1215208 GCA_008692595.2 Colinus virginianus | reverse complement strand
AGAAGTCCCCCCCCCCCCCCCCCCATCCCGGCCCTGGGAGCCCCCCCGCCCCCCCGCCAAAAGGAATGCTTCCACGGCACAGAGAAAACTAAAAGAACCTGGTATACAATGAGTCACAATTACAGTCCTGGTGGCCAAGGGGGCTTCGAACGCACGCGGCCTCGTGTAGCAGCCGCCCCCCCGCCACGCAACTCGGAACCTGCAGCTTCCTCCAACTCCTCATCCTCGTCCTCTTCCTCCGGCTCATCCCGTCCCGCTAAGCTTTGTTCCCTGTGGGATTTAACACGGGGTAGCTCCACGCTCCCACCACCTCGAGCTGTGGGGTTGTGTGTGTGTGTGTGGCTCCCCGTTAACCCACGAGGGTCCTTCAGTGCTCCCACAGAGCACCCACTGCCCCCAGCGACCCCACAGAGTACAGCCAGTGACCCTACAGGGCACCCTCAGCAACCCCATAGAGCACCCACTGCCCCCAACAATCCCAAAGGGCACCCCCATAGAGCATCCACAGCCCCCAGCGACCCCAAGGACCTCACAGGGCACCCCCAACCATCCCACAGAGCACCCACTGCCCCCAAAGGGCACCCCCAGCGACCCCATAGAGCACCCACTGCCCCAATAGCCCCGCAGGGCACCCCCAGTGACCCCACAGAACACCCACTGCCCCCAAAGGGTACCCCAAATGATCCCATAGAGCACCCACTGCTCCCAAAGGGCACCCCCAGCGACCTTACATAGCACCCCACACCCCTCCAACGACCCCACAGGGCACTCCCAGCAACCCCACTCCCCCCAATGACCCCACAGAACACCCACTGCCCCCAAAGGGCACCCCCAGCGACCTTACAGAGCACCCCACACTCCCCCCAGTGACCCCACAGGGCACCCCACTCCCCCCAGTGACCCCACAGGGCACCCCACTCCCCCCAGTGACCCCACAGGGCACCCCCAGTGACCCCACTCCCCCCAGTGACCCCACAGGGCACCCCACACCCCTCCAACGACCCCACAGGGCACTCCCAGCGACCCCACTCCCCCCAGTGACCCCACAGGGCATCCCCAGTGACCCCACAGGGCACCCCCAGCTCACCTGCGGGCGTCAGAACCTCCTCCCGCCGCCGTAGCTGCCGCCGCCGCTCGAGCTGCCGTAGCCGCCTGCAGGAAGGGGGTGGGGGGTAGGGACACCCAGCAAAGAGAGGAGGGAGAAAAAGAGGGGATTCAATGAGAGCACCGCACCCCGGGAGGGTTTGGGGCACGCGCCCCGCCCCCGCCGAGGAGCCCCGCGGACCTGGGTGGTCGGAAATGCTCCAAGGAGAGCGGCGTCGGGGTGCACCCGCCCCGGGGAGCACGGAGCCCGCGGGGTGACTCACCGCCGCCGTACGGCCCCGAGCTCCGGCCCCCGAAGTTGCCCCCTTTCATGGGACCGAAGTTGGACGATTGGTTGTTGTAACTGCCGAAGTCGTTGTAGTTGCCGCCGCCGCCGAAATTGCTGCCTGGGTTTTTGGGGTTGGGGGGCGAGGGGGGGGAAAGAGAGGGGTTAGGGTTGGGGGGGGAAGGGAGGAGCTGCCCCATGTGGGAATGGGGGGAGCGGAGGTCCTGGAGGGGTGTGGCTGCAGGGGGATGTGAGCATGACATGGGGGGTTAAAGGGGGGTCCTGAGGCAGCATGTGGACCCACAAAGGGGGTGGAGGGAGGTATCCCAAACTGGGAGGCGATGGAGGTACCCCAGACTGGGAGAAGATGGCAGGTATCCCAAACTGGGAGGTGATGGGAAGTATGGAGGGGCCCCAAACTGGGAAGAGATGGGAAATCTGGAGATATCCCATAACTGGGATGTGATGGGAAGCGTGGAGGAACCTCACAACCCCACAACTGGGATGTGATGGCAAACCTGGAAGTACACCGCAGCTGGAGAGAGCTCAAATGTGCCCCGAAAGCGGGGTTTAACACAGACCCCAAAAGTACCCCATGGCAAAAAAGGGAGCCCAGAGGCAGCACGGGGCTGGAGAAGGTTTAATAGGACCAGGATGGACTGGGAAGCCTCGGAGGCATCCCACAGCCAGGAGCTACTGGGAACCCCGGGGATACCCCACAACCAGGACCTGCTGGGAGCCCTGGAGGCAAACTGGGGCTGGAGGAGGGTTTAACAGCCAGCCTGCAGCACCCCATGGCTGTAAGGAGCACCCCAAGGAGCCTGAATATACCCCACAGCTGTGGGGAGGGGCTGAAAAGGGAGCTCGGGGTCGGAGCTGCCTCAAACTGGGCAGTGGGGCCGGAGTGTGGGGCTCACCTGTGCCAGCTTCAGAGAGCCCGTTCCTCACGGCGAGTGCAGGTCCCCGGGCAGGACGGCGGCCTCCACTGCCGCCCCCGAAGCCCCCCCCGCCGTTGTTGTAGCCATCGTAGGTGCTGCTGCCACCGTAGCCCCGGTTGCCTCCAGAATAACCGGGACCGCTGCCGCCGTAACCTGGGAATGGGGGGGGAAGAGAGAGAGGGGGCTGAGATGTGACAGCCGTCCCCCACGGATGCGTGGCGGCCGGGCTCTGAGTTGGGGAGCGTGGTGGGCTGCGTGCACGGTGTGGGTCAGCCCATGGGGCCTGGCTGGTGTCCTCGGCTCGTGGCAAGCAGTGGGGCACACCTCGGGGCACGCTGCCCCTCGGAGAAATCCCGCCCTGGCCTTACCGTCATTGCCAAATCCGTTATAGCCGTCTCCACCGCCGCCATAACCGCCACCGCGGCTGCCACCAAACCCACCTGGAAAGAACAAAGCGTTGGGTACAGTCCGTCCACACGGCGCTGCGTGGGGCTGAGTGGGGCAGGGGAGGTTGGAGGGAGGGGGGAATAAAGGCGGTTTAAGCTTCAGGAGTGAGAATTCAGACACTCAAATCCCAGCTCCCAGCGGCACTCTGGCCGAGGCCGGGCTGGTGGTAGCTGAAGCAGTGGTGGCACTGGAGCTGTGTGTAGGGCTCTACAGCGTCCCTGCGGCTTTGGGGGGGGGCTGCCCCCCACCCCGTACCCCCGACCCACTTACCACGGCCGCCAAAGTTGCCACCGCGGCTGAAGTTATCGTTACCACCAAATCCGCCGCCGCGACCGCCACCGAAATTTCCCGAACCGCTGCGGCCTTAAGAAAAAAAACAAAACACCGAAGGGAACGGAGCTGAGAAAGGGCACACGAGCAGCGAGAGCCCCCACCCCACAACCGTACCGACCCCTCGTGGGGGCCGGGCTCTCACCTCTCTGGCTGGCTGAGGCGCTGGCCATCTCCTGCTTCGAGAGGGCTTTCCTCACCTCGCAGTTGTGCCCGTTCACAGTGTGGTATTTCTGAACTGAAGGGATGGAGGCGGGGTGGGGGGGTTATGGGGCGTCGAGGCGCAGCCGTGGCCCCCCCGGAGCTGGGCACTTACTGACTATCTTGTCGACAGAGTCGTGGTCGTCGAAGGTGACGAAGGCGAAGCCCCTCTTCTTGCCACTGCCGCGGTCTGTCATGATCTCAATGACCTCGATTTTGCCATACTGGCCAAAATAGTCTCTCAAGTGATGCTCCTCTGTGTCCTCCTTTATGCCGCCCACAAAGATCTTCTTCACTGTGAGGTGGGCTCCAGGCCGCTGCGAGTCCTGCGGGGACAGCACGGCCTGAGCTTCGCACGGGCTCTGCGGGGCGGGCACAGTTTGGATCCCCCCTTCCCCCACCCCTCCTACCTCTCTGGACACGGCTCTCTTTGGTTCGACCACTCTGCCGTCCACTTTGTGCGGCCGAGCGTTCATGGCGGCGTCCACTTCTTCCACCGAGGAATACGTGACGAAGCCGAAGCCGCGGGAGCGTTTGGTGTTCGGGTCCCTCATCACCTGGCAGCACAGAGCCCCGTGAGGACACAGCACAGCCACCACCCCACCTTGGGGGGGGCCCAGACAGCACCCCCACACCTCAGGGGGTCCCTACGCCCCATCCTGGGGTCACATCTCCATCCGCACCCCACCTCAGCTCCACCCAACCCACACCACCACCTCCTCGGACCCCATCTGTGGGGCTCAGTGGTGATGACAGCACTGCAGCGTCCCCCACAATGTGAGGGGGGGGTTGCAATGCCCACCCCTCGCCCCCCCACAGCGCTCACCACGCAGTCGGTCAGGGTGCCCCATTGCTCGAAGTGGCTGCGGAGGCTCTCGTCTGTGGTTTCGAAGCTGAGGCCGCCGATGAAGAGCTTGCGGAGCTGCTCCGGCTCCTTCGGAGACTGCGGGAAGGAAACAGCACGGGGGTGAGTGCCACAGGGCGCCCACAACCCGACGGGACCCCCCCATCACCCCCCTAGTTCTCCCCACCCCTCTCTTTACCTTACACGGGGCTCACTGCACCTTTCTGTACCCAAATCCCCTCCCTGGGAGCCCCACAGCGCTGCCCTCGACCTCTGTCCCACCCCAGACCCTTCCAATAGCCCTAACAGCTCCTATGGACACCGCTGACCCCACACTGAGCTTCTAAGGACCGTCCTGACCCAAACAAGACCCCTCCCATGAGCACCCCCATCCTCCCCACTGAATGCTACGGAGCTCCTCACTCTCTTACCCCCCCCCAACCCCTTCACACGATGTCACCTGCTCCTGGAAGGCCCCCACCCCCCAGCGAATTAACTGAGGGGTCGTTCTCACCCCGTCACGCCCCCCACACCCTCCCCACGGTCCCACCAAACCCTACACACACCTCCCACTCTCCCACAGACCCCAGCGAAGCCCCCCCCTCCATCCCCACCCCCCAGCGCGACTCACCCCCGCCTCCAACAACACCCCACAAAGCTACCCACGCCCCACAACCCCCCCAAGAACCCTCAGACCGCCCCCAAACCCGCGTCCCCCCCATCCCAGCCCTTCAACGACGCTGACCCCCATAAGACAGCGCTGAGCGCAGCCCCCCCCCCCAAAAAAACCCGACCTGCGCGCCGCGCATGCGCAGCTCCGCCGCGGCCGCCATCGCCCACCCCGAGCACAAAGGCGCGCACGTGGCGTGGGGCGCTGCGGGACGGGGGGGGGGGGGGGGAGGGGGAGAGAGGGAGCGCTGCGCATGCGCCACCGAGGCCCCCCGGCGCGAGGCGGGCGCCCAGCGCATGCGCACAACGCGCCGGGCGGGAGGCGCGCGCAGGCGCAGTACGCGAGGCCCGCGCGGCGCCGAGCGGAGCGGCGGGGGCGGGGAAGGCCGCGGAGGAGCGGCGGAGCGGAGCGGGGAGGGGGGAGGGGGGTGGACTCACCTCGGATTTGGCCATGGCGGCGCTGGGGGCCGGCAGGGCTGGGCGGAGGGCGGCTCGGCGCGCGATGCTCCCTCTGCGAGGCGCCGACACAGAAAGGGGCCGAGCGACGCGAGCGCCGCCGCCTCACTCCGCCGCCCCCGCCGAACGCCCGCCCTCCGGCCGCTCCCATTGGGCGGCGCCCGCCGCCCCGCGCCCCCGCGCCGCCTCCCATTGGGCGGCGGGAGGGAGCGCCGCGGGCTCATTGGTTGCGCTCGGCCGCTCCGCCCGCGCCGCCACCGCTGATTGGTGGGAAGGAGGGAGCGCCCGCCTCTGCTCCTCGCCGATTGGACGAGGCTGGTGTGGCACCGCCCCGCGCCGCTTTTCCCGCTCCGAGCGGGGGGCTCCGCAGCTTTCCTCCGATTCGCTCTCTCGCTGGCGGTCCCGCCTCTCGCCTCCCGCTCATTGGCTACTGCGGCGGCGGCTCGGTTCCCATTGGCCGACCCCGCCGTCACTCAGCGCTGCCCCGCGGCGGGACCGGCGGAGGTCGGCGAGCGCTGCGCGGCGCGGCGGGCGGCATCGGCGGTGACTCCCGGCATCGGCGGCGAGCGGGGGCCGCCCGCCCGGCAGCGCCCAAGGTGCACGGCTCCCAGCGCATGCGCAGCGTGAGGTGGGGGAGGGGGGAGTCGAGATGGGGATGGAGGGCGCATGCGTACTGCGGGGTTGGCGGCGCCTGCGCGCTGCGGACGGGTTTTGGCGGGCGGAGCGCGGAGCGGCGGCGGCGGCTCGGAGGGGCGGTGAGAAGGCGGCGGACGGACCCGCTCCGGTGCCGCTCCCAGGGCGAGTAGCGGCGGCGGGCGGCGGATGAATGGGGGGCAGGCTGGGGGCGGGCTCTGGCGAGGAGATTGGCGTCGGCACGAGCCAATGGCAGCAGCGGGGGGCGGGGGCGAGTAGCGGGAGTTTCGGCCAATGGCAGCGGAGGAGTGGGGCGGGGTTTGGCGAGGAGCGACAGCGCGCTCGGTCAATAGGAGCCGCGCGGGGGCGTGGCGGCGCGCGAGCAGGCTGTGAGCGACAGCGCGGGCAACCAATGGGAGCGCGGGGGGGTGGAGGCGCAAAGTGGCGGCAGCCAATAGGAGGAGTCGCTGGTTTTCTTTCAGCGCGGCGGCGGGCGCTCGGTGCGCTCCGTTCGGTTCTCGTCGGTTCCCGAAGCGCTGCGGAGCGGTTCTGGGTCTCCGTGGGTGCGCTGAGCGCAGCGGTCTGAGGAGGGACCGGAGCCCCTCACCGGGCCCGGCCCGGCTCGGTGCGGCCTTCCCCGGGGTCCGCTCCCACCGCTGTGAGCGCTCTTTGGCCCTTATGCTGCCCCTCCCCCCCCCCCGGGCTGGGTCAGCTCCATCCCCCCCCCATTGGGATCCCCCCCCACATGGGGGCAATAAGGTGAGGGAGCTCCGCTTCCCCTCCCCCCCCATGGCCAGCGCTCGGGCTGTGAGGGTCCATTCCCCCCCAACCATCGCGGGAGGGGGTGTTGAGGTTTGGGGGTCCACGCGGACCCCTTCGGCAGCGCGTGGGGGGGGTCCGTCGGGGTGCGTGGTGGTGGTGTGGGGCGATCTCTCACCCTCGGGCGGCAGCGGGGGATGCCCGAGGACTCCGTAAGTTGGTTTCTCCTGTTATCACCCTTTATGTTTCTTTCCAGCTCTTAAATTGCCCGAGGGAGGAGCTGCTGGGGAGTGGAGCTGACGAGCACTGAGCTGTTGGGGGGGGGACCCCCACCTCCCCCATCCTCGGGTGGGGTGGAGGAGAGCTCAGGGCTCTTTTGGGTTTATTCAGCCTCCTCCAGCGCAGCACTGATTGATGCTGCGAGCACAGCGAGGTGCAGTGAGGCAGAACCCCCCCCCATGTGCGGGGCAGCCCCCCCAAAAAGCGGCCGGCGGGGTTGTATTCAGCGTTCTGTTTGTGCTGGGGGGGGGGGGATCCCCTGGGACCCTCTGTCGGCCGCAGCTCTGAGCATTTCTCCTGCCTTTTCCCAGGGCCCCCAGCTCCGCCTGCTCGGCTCCATCAATCACTCCGGGGGGGCCATCACTGTGGCGTTGCGGCGCCAGCGCCCGTCCCCCCCCCCCCCCTTTTCCTTCTCCTCCCACCCCCCCTCCCCATTTCTCCAACCCTCAGCGTTTTGGGTTTCCCAGGGCATTATCTGCCTGGCTCCACGGCGGCTCCTTTCTTTTCCCCCCCTTTGAGCCGTTTTGGGGTTAAAAGCCGCGTTTTGGGGTGAGGACGGCTGCTGCCCCCTCCCCCATACCCCCCCCAACCATCAGAGCAGAGGCACTGAACCCGATCCCTTCCCCACCCCGGGATGGGAGGGCTGGACAAAGCAATTCACACCTCCTCTATTCGCTCCGGATCGCCTCTTTTTGCTTCGGGAGCGCCTCTTTTTTTTTTTTTGCCTCAGGTCGCCTCTTTTCTGCCTCCAAACGTTTCTTTTCCCTTTTCAACCCAGCCCCGTCCTTTTCTTTTGTTCCTCCAGGAGAGGACTCCGACACGCGGCTTTCCCGGGAACTGCCGCCCCTCTGCAGCCCGGGCCGTCGCTCCTTTTATCCCCCAAACCACCCCCTTTATCCACCCCAAACCGCTGCCCAAAGGTCGCAGCGTTGCAGGGGAAGGGGATGGGGGTTTTGGGTGGGGGGGGGAGTGCTGATTTTGGCTTTCCATCCGCAGGAAATACCACGCGGGGAATGGGGTGGCCGAGGAATTTCCTGGCGTGTCGCTCGGGCTCCGTTTTCTTTGGGTTTAATTTAAGAGAGGCGATAATGTATCCGCGTCTCTCTCTCTCTCTGCGGGTTGTACGTATATAAAAAGAGAGTGCGAAAGGGAAGGAGAAAAAAAAAAAGATGGGGCTGCTAAACCCAAGGTTACAAAAACACGTCCTGGCCGCCTGCCCGGTGTGGGATGCGGGCGTGAGGCTCTGCCCTAAAGCCAATCCTTTTTCCCCCTTGGGGGAGGGGTGGGGGGCAACACCTGGGCCAAAGGGAGGGGGATTCAGCACCCGGAGGCTGTGCCCATCCACGGTGAATTCACACCAGGACGCAGCGTGAGCCCCCTCCACACCCACCTGGTGTTTTGGGGAGGGGTTGTTCCTCCATCCCGTTGGGTTTCAAGCTCCCCTGAGTGGGGGGGTTTATGGGGCCGCGTTCTGAGCGGTGCTGTGTGAGGAGTGCGGGGTGCTCTGTGTGGTTTTTTTGGGGTGTTTTTAACCTAAAACGAAGCTTTGTAAGGATGGGGGGGGGTCGGCTATCTGTGCTAACTGCTGTCTTCTCCACCCCGTCCCTCTATAGGACTTGGGTCGCGTCGGTGCGTGGGCGCCCGGTGCTGCGCTATGGGCAAGAAAAGCAAGAGGACAGCAGACAGTTCGTCCTCTGAAGACGAGGAGGAGTATGTGGTGGAGAAAGTGCTGGACCGGCGCGTGGTGAAGGGCCAGGTGGAGTATCTGCTCAAGTGGAAAGGCTTCTCTGAGTAAGTCCTCACCCCCCCACCCAGGAAAGAAATTCCCTCTTTCTTTTGTTGGCTGATATCAGTTTGGGTTCCTCCCACCCCACCCATGTGTGTGCTGTGATGGTTTTGCAGGGAGCACAACACCTGGGAGCCGGAGAAGAACCTGGACTGCCCGGAGCTTATCTCAGAGTTTATGAAGAAGTACAAAAAGATGAAGGAGGGAGAGGGCAACAAAGCGAGGGAGAGAGCGGAGAGCGGCAAACGGAAAGGGCTGCCCGCCGCCGCCGAGGACATCAAGGCCAAGAAGAAGAGGGAGGTGAGAGGGGGGTAGGGGGTTGGGCAGGCACAGAGTCAATGTGCTGGGGGTCGGGATCCCAGTGCTGGGGGGCAGGGACCCTGTGATGGGGTCGGGATCCCAACAGTGGGGGGGCAGGAACCCTGTAATGGGGCCAGGATCCCAGTGCTGGGGGGTAGGAGCCCTGTAATGGGGTCGGGATCCCAACAGTGGGGGGCAGGGACCCTGTAATGGGGTCAGGATCCCAGTGCTGAGGGGCAGGGACCCTGTGATGGGATCGGGATCCCAGTGCTGGGGGGCAGAGACCCTGTAATGGGGTCGGGATCCCAGTGCTGGGGGGCAGGGACCCTGTGATGGGGTCAGGATCCCAGTGCTGGGGGGCAGGGACCCTGTAATGGGGTCAGGATCCCAGTGCTGGGGGGCAGGAGCGTCCCCCACCCCTGGGTGCGACTGCAGCACCACAGCCCCTAAAAACCTGTCTTATTTTCCCCCCAAATCCGCAGAGCAATGACATCGCCCGGGGCTTTGAGAGGGGACTGGAACCCGAGAAGATCATCGGGGCCACCGACTCCTGTGGAGACCTCATGTTCCTCATGAAGTGGTGAGGGTGCTCCTCACGTCCCCACGGGGGGGACAGATAAAACAGGGTCTGAGCAGAAGCTGTAGAGCCACGTGGGGCACTGCCCCCACCCAGCTCTGTGTGTGTGTGTGTGTCCCCTTCCCGCAGGAAGGACACGGACGAGGCCGACCTGGTGCTGGCCAAGGAGGCCAACCTCAAATGTCCCCAAATCGTCATCGCCTTTTACGAGGAGAGATTGACCTGGCACGCGTACCCCGAGGACACGGACAGCAAAGAGCGCGAGGCTGCCAAGAGCTAAGGCGGCCCCGGGGCCCCCGCTGTACATAGCCCCCCTCCCCACGCCCCCCCATACATCGTCTCGCGTGCCCCCCGCCCTGGTTGTGTCCCCTCCCTCTCTGTGTCCCCTGGGTGTGCTCTGCCCATCCCCAGCGATGGGGACGTGGGGGGGGGGAGGGGGGACAGTGCTGCCCTGAGCGCTGATGAAACACTGAGGACCTTTGGTGGAGGACAAACCCCAGTGGGGTCCCCGTGTTGCCCCCCCCCCCCTGCCCCGTGTCCTCCCCTTTAGGCAGAGGGGGAAGGGGCCAAGTTGGAGGGGTGGGGGGAAAAGGGGGGGGAGGGGAAAAGGGGGGGGGGGCGCTGAAAAAAAACCCCCAACCCACTTTGCTCTTTTTCTACCGTCGATGTTTTTAACCTGGGCCTCTCCCCGGGGTGTCCCCGTGCCCCCCCCGCCTTGTACTTCCTTCCAATAAAGGGTCACTTTTCAGGAGCGGATGGTTTGTCCGGGGGGGGGGGGGGGGTCCTTGCGGTGTCCCCACGGCGCCC
>VONY02000030.1:1182580-1194786 GCA_008692595.2 Colinus virginianus | reverse complement strand
TGGATGAGGTCGACCCATAACCCAATGGTTGAACGTGGCCTTAACCCAACAGATGAGGTTGGCCCTAACCCAACGGTCGAGCTTGGCTGTGTCCCCACCCTGGACTCAACCATCCCAAGGAAACCGTGAGGTGTGACCTTAACCCTGCAGCCAGCGGGGCATCACCGAGGTCACAGCAGCCACGTTTTCCCTCATCAATCCATCTGTCCGTGCCCGCAGCCTTTCCCCACTATCCACCCCAAGCGTTTCTCCTAAACTTACACCTCGTTCCCCCCCCAGAGCCCCCAGCCCCGCTCCCCCCGCCCCATTCCCCCTCCCTTTCCTTGGGGCAGAGCCCTCCCCCCACGCAAACCACCATCCCATCCCTACCAAAGAGTTACGATCCCTTCCTCCCCTTCCTCTCCGGATTTACCCCCACTCCCGAGAACGACACCGCAAACTCTGCTTCACCCCGAGCCCTCGCTGCACTTCAGAGGATGCGAGGACGCGTTCTGCCCTCCTCTCCTCGGCCAAATAGCATCCACGGGGCTACGGGGAGCGGAGCGGCCATAAATTCCCGGTATTTACACAAGGAGTCGGAGCTCGGGGCCCAACGGCGGTGATGCATTTCGCACAGGGTGAGAATATCTCCTTTGTGCTCCCGAGCTCGGGCCGGACTCCCTCCGGGACGATCCGTCAGCTCGGGTTTTCTCTCTTGGCTTTATTTATTTGTTCGGCGTCTCAAAGGGCGGTCGGTGGGGCCGGGAATCGTCTGGGGCCGCCCGACAGCGGGAAATCTCAGGGTCTGCCGATCCCAAAGGGGTTTGGGGAGGGGGGGGAGGTTGTGGGGCTCGCTTCGGGTCTCCCCGTCCCCATTCCGGGCTATGGGAGCTGTGGGTATGGACGGCAATGGGAGGTTGGGCGAGATGCCGCACGAGGAGCAGCCTGGGTGGGTTGGGTTTTTTTTGGGGGGGGGTTTACTCCTTTTGGACCCATTTTTTCCACCCCCATGGGTGGCTCTCAGGGTCCCCTCCCACCTCTGCGTGCCACGTCCCCACATCTTGTGTGCACCCGTGTGGTGTTCTGATGGGAAGGGCCGCCAGCCAACGGGCAGCGGGAGCAGGGTGCCGGAGCCTAAGGTTAATTAAAGCTTAGGCTAATTAGGGATAGTAATGAGTTCCTGTAGACGAGATTCTCTTCAGGGTGTCTTCAAAGGAGGAAAAGGGGCTCTCTGTGCGCCGAGCTCGGCCCTAATCACCCATTCATGCAAATGAGGGCACGGTGCTGCTCCTCCGGGGGCCCAACCCAGGCCAAAATCGTGGGAAATAAATCAAATCAAATCAAATCAAACAGGAAAAGAATCCACGGCGCTGGGAAGAAGCCCCTTTCCCATCAGGAATTCCCGAGCTGAGCCGTTTTCCCATCCCATTTTCCTCCCTGCGCTGCTGCAAAGTGGTACCCGTGGGGTGTGGGGTGTGGGGTGGGGGTGGGGGGGGGCACAGCTGCGTCCCACGCAGCGTGGGGGGCTCTGACCTCACCCGATCCCCCTCCTCTCTCCGGCCCCGTATGGGGAACCGTAGGCAAAGCGGGGCGGTGTATTTATGGCCTCGGGCCGCTCATCCGTCTGCAGGAGCCCTATAAAGAACCGGCGGCGATCACTTACAAGCACTGCCGCTTGTTCACGGGTATTGGCCGTGACCTCGAGATTTACACCGCGCTCAGCTCATGGCCCCCACGCGGGGGGGGGTGGGGAGGCAGCACCCGTCCGTCTGTCCGTGGGTCCGGCTGGAAATCACGATCCTGGGGATGAGCTGTCGGAAATGGGGTCTCCTCTGAGCCCATGGGGAGGACGGTCTCCTCCTCCTCCTCCCTTTGGGGTGGCACACACCGGCCCCTCGTGGGAGTGGGGGATTTCAGCTGAGATGGGCGATGGAGGGGTGGATGGTGGGGACAGACGGACAGAGAAGCAGCTGTGAGATCATCCCCCACCCCAAAGAGGCATCCTGGAGGGGGCACAGGATGCAATGTCCCCCAGATCACCCCACTCACATCCCCACATCCCCGTGCAAAGGAGCACAGCAGCATGGGGTCCCTGTGCAAAAGGGGCAAAGCGCAGTGGGGTCCCATGCAAAGGGAGCACAGCACTGTGGGGACCCCACACCCCCGTGCAATGGGATCACGGGGCCCACGAGCTCACACCCCAAGGATGGGATGTAGGGATGCGCACGGTGCCGAGCGAGGAGAGCACGGACCGTGGCTTCGGGGCCAGAGAATGAAAGCAAATTGCAAAGCAGCATTAAAATACACCCCGCAACCTTCTCATCCACGCACGGGAGCAGAGAGGTTCCCATCCTATTAATATCACCCAGCTCACCAAGAGGAGAGGGAACATCTTTCTCTCTCCCGTTCGGTGATACCTCGTCCTCTCTCTCTCTCTTTTATGGCTGCGATTCCCCCTTTGTTCGGCCCCACGCTCCGCGCCGGGGAGAGCTGCTGGAGCATCTCGAAATAGAATTAGAAATCTAAATATGACACCGCCGTTCCGCCCGGAGACCCGGCCCCATAAAACAGCCGCGCCGTGATCTGTAACGCCGCCGCGGTGCCGACCGTGCCATACATCCACCGCGCGGCTCCGCCGCTGCTTGGGGTTTTCAATTATCCCCTATTAATGTATTTACCCGGCGCGTCTCCTCGGCAAGCTGAGCGTTGTTTTATGGCATGCAGCAGTGATGCTCTCGGCGCTGAGTTACGCTGGAGACGAAGCTGCTCGTTGGGAACGGTCAGTGAGGGGAGGGGGGGCTCCAGAGGTGAGGCAGAGGGGTGGGGTGGGAGGCTGCAGCCCCTCCTCATCCTCCACATCCACTTCTCTGCCTCAGTTTCCCCTTTGGACCACGACTGAGGCCTCATTTTCCCCTTTGGAGCACCGTTGAGGCTTCAGTTTCCCCTCAGCTTCCCACCACCTCCTCCCTACACAGCCTTCCCCCTCCCTCACATCTTCCTGCTCAGATCCCAATGCTTGCACCAGCACTGACCCAGCCCTGAAATCCCCTCTGGCTCAGGGGGGAGGGTCCCGAGGTGGGGACCCCCCACCCCCCAGGCTCCTGCAGGCATTTTTGGGTTGGTTCAGGGCCACATGTGGTTGGCCCAACCCAGCAGCACTGAGGATGTCCTCTGCCATCGAGCAGAGCCTCCATTGGGTGCATCAAGATGCAAAGCTCTGCTTTAGTGGGCATGGGGGGAGTGGGTGGGGGCTGTAACGTTGGTCTTTTCCAACCTTAATGACCCTATGATTCTGTACATAGGGATGATGGGAATGGGTTGGGGTCGTAACGTTGGCCTTGGAGGTCTTTTCCAACTCCCCTGGACGGCGCTCAGGCCGTGCCCAACCCTGGGTTGGTTTGGGGCCCATTGGGAGATGGGACAAAGAAAGGATCTGTGGGATTCCACCCCCCCTTGACCCCCACCTCCCCCCTCTGCTTTATGAAAAACCCAAATGCTGTGCCCAGAACGGGGCCAAGTCTGCCAGCAGAGCGCTCTGTAGAGCTCTACACACAATTGCTGCCGTCGTGATTGTTTTTATCTAAGACCCCGAGGGAATACCACCATCCCATTGCCATAACACCGACTGCACTGCCACGTCAGCTCTTCACGTGGGGGCTGCTCCCCCTTCCCCAGCCATCACCTTTCTTTTTATGGCGACAATTACGCTAACCATACCGTCATTAAACCACGCGGGAACGACCCCTAAATCAAAGCTGGAAGTTTCCCACTCAAAAGAAAACCACGGCCCAAGGGACCGGGTCACGGGATAGAGTCACCATCCCCTCCGCCCCATCCTCCACCAATTTGGAGGATATATATATATTTTTTTAAGAAGATTATTTACGGTTTATTTTGGACGCCGGATCACTCGGCGCTTGTTTCATCAATTTGTCACTGTTTTTATTGTCACCAATTGCCCATAACTGGAGCGCGTTTAAAATGTCATTGATCTTGATATTATGGTGTCATAATATGACAGTAATAGTTGTATCTTGTACAGAAAGCCCACTTCCTAAGATGGATGGCTTTCACCGCGCCAATTATCTTCTGTCCATCTCGGTGATAAAGGGAGCGTTGGAGGCGTTCAATAGATAAATTGGGTATCTTTTCAATTATTCCCTTTATTTTATAGGGTCACGTGCCTGATTAACAACTTTTTACTTCTCTTATTAGCCGGCCACGCGCGCTTCGTGGCTTTTAATTTCGTGGGTGTGATGGAGCGCTCTGCCATCGCCCCCGACCTCTCCTGCGGTGCAACTCTCACTCTTCCTGGAAGTCCACGAGTGTCACATTCCCTTTTTCCCTCCAGGATTCCAAATCATCCCTTCCTTCTGCTGCACCGTGCCCTGAGCCGTGAGCTCAGCCCCATCCAACCCCGTCCTTCGCCAAGGCGTTGCCCCATGGCGTCGCGGATGGTTGGAGGGAGAGCTCTGGGGTGTGGGGTGCCCCGTGTCAGAGTATTTCTGAGGCTGAAGGAGTGGATGAGTGGGGAAGGTGGCGGCTCTGGGCAGGGTGTGGCCTCTCCTCTCTGTGCTCCAGTTTGGGGACGTCGGCACCGGTTGCTACAGCTGACCCTGGATGTCCTCATGCCCACCTGAGGGGTCCCAGTATGTCCCAGAGGTGCTCCCGTGGATGGTGTGAGCCTGGAGGAGCACTGTTGGTCCCATGTCCGCATGAGGATGTCCCACTACGTCTTAGAGGTGTTCCCACGGAG
Source organism: Colinus virginianus (assembly GCA_008692595.2). Lineage (NCBI taxonomy): Eukaryota > Metazoa > Chordata > Aves > Galliformes > Odontophoridae > Colinus > Colinus virginianus. Next base: position 1,190,051 of record VONY02000030.1, on the reverse strand, counting down.
TTGTGTGAGCCTGGAGGACAACTGTTGGCCAAGAGTTGGTCCCACGTCCACGTGAGGATGTCCCATTACGTCTTAGGGGTGTTCCCATGGAATCGTGTGAGCCCTGGAGGATCATTTATGGCTCTGAGATGGTCACTGTGTGGGGAGACGGCTCTGGGCTGGTTGGGCTTCGTTGCCTTCATGGGACCCCGAGCATCCACATCAGGAGAACCGCATCTTCTGCACAGCCAAAATGACATCGGGCGCGAGGAGACATTCCGCCACGCGCTTCCAGGACCACATTCCTGCTCCCCACTGGAGTGGGACGACGAGCTCTGTGATTTACAGCACACCACGTCCCCCCAAAGCACTCCTTTCTCTTCCTCCGAGCTCCACACCGGAGACGCCGGGCTGCCCCTACGCTGCCTCCCTCCCACCGCAGACGTCGATCCATGCAGGCAAATGGAAATACGGCGCTGGCGAGCGGCTCCCCCGCAGAGCAGTTCCTCATCCCGACCCGCGACGCACACAAAGAGCAATTCAGGTGGAGTTACCCCGAGGAGATTTATGGCGTCCAGGGGGAGGCACACGCGATTCGATAGCAAAGCATGAATCAAAGCGGGACAGCCTGGATGTATTTACATCTGCGCCGCGCGCGCATGAATGCGGCAAGGAGAACACAAAGTCGCTGCCTCGGGGCTCTGGGGGGGCCCCTCTGAGCTTTGGGGGTGCAGAAAGGGACTGAAAGGGACCGTGGGGGTTGTTGTGTCTGTGCTGCGTGGCTTCCCCCGTCCCAGCTGAGGGATATATGGGAGAGGAAGTGGCTGAGATGTAATGGTTGGGGATGGGAAGCCCTCGGATCTCACGGTGACTGTGGGTGCGGAAGCCATTGTGTGTCCTCATGTGGGGTGAGCTGCACGTGTTCTTCCTCCCCGTTCTCCCTCCTCCTCCTCCTCTCCTCCCCAGTCCTCCTCAGAGCATCCCCGGGCTCTCCCAGGCTGAGCGGGGCCATGCCCACTGCGTGCTGGGACGGCACTGGGGTGGAACTGGGATGGCATCACTATGGCATTGGGATGGTACTGGGATGGTACCACAAGGGCACTGGGATGGCACTGGGATGGCACCAGAATACCACTGGGATGGCATCAGGACGGCCCTACAGTGGCACCGCTACGATCTTACCCCAGTGTCCTAAATTTCAACCCATGCAAAAGCCAATGGCTTCAGCACTCGGTACAGCACTGACCCCACTACAAGGGGTGGGGATTTGGGGCCCCTTCTGCTGGGAAACGGTTCACTCTGTGTAAAAACACCCAACCCAGGGCCGTGGCACAGTGTTCTCCATGGGGGCTTTCCGGAAAGATTCATTCCCACCCCCCCCCTACCTCCCCAGCTCATGATGGATGAAATTTTAATGGAGAAAAATAGCCCGCCCCGTTTTAAGTGCGGGGTTTAAGTGAAGCCGATGATTTAAACAACTTAAAGTCCATTAAACAAAGGGAGAACTTGGATCTCACCACCCCATCCATTCTGAGAGGCGTCTGGCCCGGGATAAACGTGACACGGAGGAGTCATCGCTGAAACACACGCTTCCCTTCGTAATGAAATGTTTTTAGGGGATAATGGTGGTTACCTCGGGAGCGCTTCGCCTCAGAACCATTTGAATTCCCTCTGCTGAGATCCTTCAATAGGTGCACGTCGATTAATGGGAAAGAGGCATTTCGGGGAAGCGAAGGGGTTGGGGATATTTCGACCCTATTTGGAAGAGGTGGAGGGAGCGGAGCCATCCCCTTCCCTGCTTTGCACCCCACGTTTCATCCCAGGTGGGTGGGGTGGGAAGGGGAGACCACCACCTCCATCACTGACAATCAGAAGGATGGAGGTCGGGTTGGTGGTCACCGGGTTTCCATCAGATGCAGGGTACCATAAAACAGTCATCATTCCCCTCCCAGGTTCAGCGTTTCGGGGTTTCTGGGCACGTTACCCTCAGAGTGGGGAGGATGACAAACCCCACCAGTGAATCCTCGGGCTGGAGAGAATTCAGTGCGGAGGTTTAAAGCAAACCTTAGGATTTTAATACCGGGGCTCAACGAAGCGTGGAAACATTTGCTCAGCGTTAAGTGTGTGCTTAGCACCCCGCAGGAGCCCGGTGCCGCGCAGCGGTGCGGGAACGCCCTTTTTTCCTCCTCGATTCATCCCCTGTAGGAGCAGAGAGCGGAGGCAGCGAGCCAAGCACCCGGCCAACACTGCAGCAAGATTTATGGCAAGGGAAGGGACCTGCTTTCTTCCCCGTGATTAATAAGGAGAAGACAAGAATCCTCCTCGGAGCCCCGGTGGAAGCGTTGCCCCGATTTGATGGGGTCACTGAGAGCCGAATTCCAGCAACCACGGCCGACGTCGATCTAATTTTGTTGGGGGATTGGAGGGTCCCTTCCATCCCTCCCACCGCTGCAAGAAGAGATCTGGAAACCTCTCCTCCCTCCATCCCGCTCCAGAAGTCGGTGACCCTGAAGAGTCGTTGGGTCCCACTAGTGGTCTGGTGACGTTCTTGGGAGGAAAACAGAGGAAATCGGGGTCTGGTGAGGCAGGACCCCGATGGGAAGGGTGGGGAGGGAGGATCTGTGCTCCGCAGCCCGTGCTTTGAGCATGACAGCACTGTCGGCAGCGATGGCAGCGGGGTCGGGTTCGCGGCGCGGGCAGGAGAAGCCTGGCTGCCTCCCAGGGCCTCGCTCTGCTTGGGAGCAAAGAGACGGAGGGGAACGCGGAGTGCATTCCTACAAACACTGCCAAACTCCTCTCCCATCCCGAGCAGGGCTGGAAAACCCCACTCTGGGATGCAAAGGTTCGGAATCCATCGGTGCTTTGTGTTTCCCATCCCCACTCGGGTGCATCCATCCCCAGCATCTTTCCCCTGGGTGCCGGAGCTGCGCTGGTGGTCCCATCTACCACCAGAATAAGGATGAATTTCACTCCTCAGCCCTCTCCTTGCACATCGGCCCCTCTCACATCACTGCTTGACGTGGCACGGGGGCCCTCAGCGTGGCCACAACTCAGGTTGGCAGCCGAAGCATCTTGGCAGCGGTCGAGTGGAGCCCGAGCGTGACCGGGAGCAGTAATTCTTACCCTGCTGTTCCCTGCCAGCCCTGCTCCCCGGCGGCACATAGATCACCCGGAGGTGTGGACTGAGAGCGGGAGATCTAAATCACGTTAAACTCCGTGCGTGGAGCTGCTCGTTCGTAACGCGGCCAGCCTTGATTCGGTTGAGCTTGGCGAATTAAGCTAAAGTGAATTAAACCAACTCTAATTCTGAATAAGCGTCCAGAAAGGGGTTTTATGTGCTCTGGCTAATCCGTTTTAAGAGTTGATTTGGGTTAACACTGATGAATGTCCCCTTGTAGATACCTCTCGGTGCCGCTGGGCTCTCCCGGCAGCCAAAGCACCGCAGTGAGGATTTATGGCACGGCAGCGACCAGACCCATCCACCTCGTGAACACCACGAGCGCTCTCATCTCCCAGGGAGTGCTACAGCTGAGGTTCAACTGCTTTCTCAAAGGGCTTTGCTGCTGAACCAGTGTTGGGTTGAGTCCTGTGGCCCATCCCAGTACCGAAGGGCAGCATCCATCTGGTCCCATCAACTGGCTGGTGTTGGGTTGAGTCCCATGATCCATCCGAGAATCGAAGGGCAGCATCCATCCGATCTTGCCAGCCAGTGTGTGTTGGGTTGGGTCAAACTCTTCCATTCTGATGTGAAACAGCAGCATCGATCCCATCTTGTCAACCAGTCGGTGTTGGGTTGAATCCAGCGGTCCATCCCAGTATCAAAGGGCAGCATCCATCTGGTCCCACCAACTGGTTGGTGTTGGGTTGAGTCCCACGATCCATCCCAGAATCGAAGGGCAGCGTCCATCCTCTCTTGCCAACCCCTGTAGGGTTTGTGCAGACCCAGAGGTGCTTTCTCTCCACGGAGCGCATTGAGGATCTGGGGCACGAAGCTGCGTATTTAGGGACTAACACCGCGCAGATGGAAAGGGCACACACCTAATTAGAGCCATCACATCTCACCCCCTCCAACTCAAAATGAAGGCGGGCACAGCCAGGACCATCACTACCTCCCTGCCTTCACAATGCTGTCTGTGCAAGGCGGTGGCGAGAGGAAAACCCAACGAGTCCCGCACCCCGAGCGTTGTCCACGTGAGACCGCGTAGCATCGCCCCCTCTTCCCAAAATCATCCCGGGGAGGGTTTCTCGGCAGAACTCGTCCCCTTTGACTTTGTCCCAGCTGACGCATCGACTGCGCGCATCCGTCCTCGCTCCTCTCGCCAATTGGCAGCGGATCAATGCAGGGCAGAGGGAGGGCGGCCGCAGGAATGATTCCCCCCATGGAGAAGGGGGGCAGGGCTCCGTGCTGCCCCACAGCCCGCAGACGGGGTGCTGGAGGGCGAGCTTCGGGGTGGGGCGGCCTGGGAGGATGCGCTGTTGCCCCCACACCCCACTCGTGGCTGTAAATTAGGGGGTTCAGCCCTGGGATGAGAGAGGAAGACAACGTGTGTGTGCATCCCCCCCCCACCCCCCCCCACCCGCGAAGGGCTTCGGGTCGGGAGCGCGCCCGCTCGTGCGGGGAAATCGGAATTAGCGGAGGGGATTGAGCTGAAAGAGCATTAACTGAGAGAGAGCTGGAAGCAGCGCATGCAAAATGCATGCGGAGTGCACTCCGCCGGCATCGAAAGCGCTCCGCGGTCAATGGGAGGTGATTTACTGCCGCTCCCTCGGCGCTCGGGGTGGGTGGGATCCGTCCCGCATTGCCGCAGGTTGCTGAGCCCCTCCCGGCCCCACCGGGCTGGGAAGAGAGCATCTCCCTCCGAGGGAGCGGTTACGGGACGAGGACGGGAGCTGCAGTGCGGTGGGGAGGAGGGAGAGGAGGTGATGCTTCGTCTGCAGAGCCGGGTGATGGTCCCCCCCCTCTTCGAGCAGCCGGCGGATCCCCGCTGGGAGAAACGAAGAAGGGATGAACCGAACCCAGGGCGAGGAAAACTAGTTGAGCTCTCCTAAAATCCGGTGTGAAATTCAATAATCCACGAGCGGGGCTGAGTTCCCACGAGTGGGGCCGGGGTTGAGAGCTCCGTGCCCGGAGCGAGCGAAACCAATTAACCCTAACGAGCAGCGCTGCTCCTGGAGGAAGGATGTGGGGAGCGGAGCTCGGGGTTTTACATCAATCTCGTGGCGGTGAAGGCTGCCGAGGTGATGCTCGGCCCGGAAAAGCCGTCTCTGCTTCATGAGCCCTCGAGGTGCGGTTCGAAGCCGCGTCCTTAAAGCTGGAAGGAGCCGGGCGGTGCGGGATGGGGTCGGGGTGTTTGGGGTCCCACCCCCGGGGGGGATCTGCGCCGGTTCTGTTCGTTGGCCGCAGAGGGAACCGGGATGGGATCACCAGCGGAGCGCTGCAGAACCGCCTGGGTGGGAAGGGACCCCCAAACGGCACCGGGTCCGACCCCCAGGGTGGGCTTTGTGCCCCCAGACGGCACCGGGTCCACCCCAGGGTGGGCTTTGTGCCCCCAGACGGCACTGGGTCCAGCCCAGGGTGGGCTTTGTGCCCCCAAAAGGCACCGGGTCCACCCCAGGGTGGGCTTTGTGCCCCCAGACGGCACCGGGTCCGACCCCCAGGGTGGGCTTTGTGCCCCCAGACGGCCCCTCCCAGGGATGCACTGAGGTTCCCGTGTCGCCCCCCCCCAAAGCATCCCCCATCCACCACAAGGGGGGACTTCCACCTCCCCCCCCCACCAATCCCGACCTCACCTGTAGGATGCATCCACCCCCAATTTGGGTGTTTTTTCCCCCAAAAGCTCGAGGTGTCCCCACCCCTCCTTCTGCCATTCTGGACCCCCAGGGATGCGGGGCCGCAGCTCCCACAGCCCCGAGCCCCGGAGCTCTCTTCATTACCGGCTGCAATTAATAAGGACGGGATGCAGATGAGCACCTCTCCGCCTGTTGCTAATTAGTGCTGAGCAGAGGCCGCGTGGAGCTCGCTCGCCCACGACGCGCAATGAAAGCAGCGCAGCCCTCCGCGTTACTTCATTTAATAGGAGAATTAAGATCAGGGAACGAGGGCGAGCGCTGCTGCTCTACAGACGGGCGGTGGGGGGCTCAACATCCATCTTGCTTCATCCCAAAAACGCCGTCGGGTTGAATTCGGGGCTCTGGGGGTCACTTCTTTTAGCGGCTCAGCCCCGCGGTTGGAACCCACTCCCCACGCGCTGATAACGGTGTCATCGTCCCCCCCACCCCAAAACCCATCCCCCCCCCCCTCCCTCGATCTCCTCGGAGGGCAGCACGGCGAGGGGCTGACGTCCGTCGGCGGAGTCTCCCCGGGCCCGGTGACAAATGGCCCCGTGACAGTAATGGCAAAATTAGAATCTGCATCGCCGTCCCCTCCGCGCCGCGCCGGGCTCCTCCCCGGCAAACGGTGCAAAGAAAGGTCAGCGGGCGCCGCGCATGTTAATGCACGGAGATAGGGGGGGGGACGGAGAAATGAAGGCAAAAACCGGGCTGGGGGGGGGGGGGGGGGAAGGGGGTGTTTTCGCTTATTTATGGGGCATTGTTCTCCGCCGGCGCTGCGGCGTTGGAGGGAGAGCGACGGCGTGGAGATGTTTGCGGAACGGTTTTGGGGTGGGAAGGGTTGGAGTGGGGGGGGGTCCCCGATTCTGACCCTCCGGAGGTGGATGCCCCGGATGAGCCGCGTCTGTGTAGAGCTACAAAGCCGGGCGAGGGCGGGCAAGGGTGCAGGGGGTGGGATATGGGATGTGGGTATGGGATGGGGAGGTGGGAGGTGGGTGGTGGGATGTGGGTATGGGGTGAGGGATGGGGGGGTGGGATGGGGAGGTGGGAGATGGGATGTGGAATGTAGGGGTGGGATATGGGGTGTGGGATGTGGGTATGGGGTGTGGGATGGGGGGGTGGGATATGGGATGTGGGGGGTGGGATGTGGGTATGGGATGGGGAGGTGGGAGGTGGGATGTAGGGGTGGGACATGGGACGTGGGTATGGGGTGTGGGGGTGGGATGTGGGATGGGGATATGGGACATGGGATGTGGGTATGGGGTGTGGGGGTGGGATGTAGGGGTGGGATATGGGATGGGGAGGTGGGATGTGGGATGCAGGTGTGGGATATGGGATGAGGGGGTGGGGTGCAGGCTGTGGAAGGCAGCGTGTGGGCTTCAGGATTTGGGATGAAGGATGCGGGGTTTGGGATGGGGGATTTGGGATGAGGGTTAGGGTGGGATATGGGATGCAGGTGTGGGCTACAGGATGAGGGATGCGGGTTGCAGGCTGTGGGATGGGGGATATGGGATAGGGGATGGAGGCTGTGGGGTGCAGGATGAGGGATGCAGGATGAGGGATGGGGGATATGGGATGCAGGATGAGGGATGGGGGATATGGGATGCAGGATGAGGGATGCAGGCTATGGGATGGGGGATATGGGATGCAGGATGAGGGATGC
>VONY02000030.1:1146766-1161614 GCA_008692595.2 Colinus virginianus | reverse complement strand
CCCCCCCCCCCCCCCCCCCCCCCCCCCCCCCCCCCCCCCCCCCCCCCCCCCAACAACTCCGCGTTCTTCTCCCCATTCCTCCCCCCTCTCAAAGAAACCGAGAACGTAAATATTTGTCCCTTCGCTTCCAGATATCAAAGGCCAACCCGCTCTTGTTTATTTGAGGACTGGAAAGGGGTGGGGGGGATGGAGGGGGGGGGGATAAAAAGATGCAAACCCGCTGCTCCATCTCCCCCTCCCCCCCCCCTCCCCCCCCCAGGAATCCAATTTTCTCCAAATCTCGCTGAAAGTGGCTTTTTAAGGAGTGGGCGCATTTTCATACCGGTTAGACAGCGTGACCTGAATTTCACCTCGGCTGTTTGACTTGATCCAATAGGTCACTGCCAAGGAGTTATTGATGGGGGAACTCCATTGAAATTTCTCTCCTCACAAATGGCCTTTAGATCTTCCAGCGGGTTCAATAACTACTTATAATGTAGAAGGGGAAAAATGAAGCCCAGAGGCAAACTAATTTGATGGTTCGTTTTGACGCCGGGGAAATCGTTGGGTGGGTATTTCTTTTATTTTAGACGTGGGGGGGGGGGGTTGTTTATCATATTTTTTCTCAGTTTTTCTCTGCCCAAATTGGGTCTTTCTCCTCCAAACGCTCCCCCCCCACCCCCAAAAATAACAAAAGGGGAACAGAAAAAAAAAAAGAGAAAAAAGCCCCAAAATGATCAAATGAAATCCAAACCCGCAGTGAGCGGAGGAGGCTCTGAACGCACCGTGGGTTCGGCCGTGGGGTGAATCTCTGCCGTTTTATGGGGGGGGGGATGGGGGGGTTCAGCCCTCAGCACCGCGGAGCACCGCGGATGTGGAACTTCTGGGTACAAAACGCATTTTTTCCACAGTGTTTAATTTTTCCCCCAATTTTTACTTTTTTTTTTCCTCATTTTTTCCTTTTTTTTCCCCCAGTTGTTCCTTTTTGCCCCATTTTTCCCCTTTTTTTTCTCATTTTTTTCCCTATTTTTCATTATTCGTTTCCCAATTTTTGTTTTTCTCCCACAGTTCTCTTTCTCTCCCATTTTTCTTCTATTTTTCCCCTATTTCTGCTCATTTTTCCCCATTTTTCTTCTTTTCCCATTTTTCTTTTCCCCCTTTTTTTCCACCATGTTTTTCCCCAATATTTTCTTTTTCTCCCCTATTTTTCTCCCCCCCCATTTTCTTTTTTTTTCCTCCAAATTTTCCCCTTTTTCTCCCCTATTCTTTTTTCTTTTTCACCCATTTTTTTCCTTTTTTTTTCCCCTCCCATTTTTCTCCTTTTTTCCCCCCCATTTTTTTTTTCTTCTTCTCCCATTTTATTTTTTTCCAATCTTTTTTTTTTTTTCTTTTCCCTTTTCCGGGACGGATTTATTTCAAACAACCCGGAGCATCCTCCCATCCGCCCTCACCCCGATCCCCTCCGAGTCCCCGTTGCTGCGAACTCCTTTGTATCGCACCAAACCAAACCCCCCCCACCCCAGAACACTGCAGTGGGATTTCAGCATCAGACCCCATCTCCGTCCTCTCACCCTCCCGAGTTCTGATCCCTTTCCTTCGTGGGTTTCGTGGGGTTTTGTATTTCCTTCATCCTTCCCTCTCGGGAGGGCCCTACGCGTCGTTTTAAAGCTTGGAAAAGATTGGGGTGGAATTAGAGCCTGGGGGTGGGGGGGGTCCTGTGCATCCCTCCCCATCCCACAGCTGGGATGGGGGTGTAATTAGGGATCCGGGAGCGAAGGATTCTCCTTGACTTTTGGGAGACAAAGAGCGCTCCGAGTGCCCCGCCGGATAACTGCTGAACCCGGGGTTAAGTTGGAAAGAAAACATTGGGTTTGTATCGGGGAAAGCCAAAGGAGGGGTGGGGGGGGTGGGTTTGGAGTTACAGGGGAAAGTGTTCAGGGGTTTCTGAGGGCCCATTAACACATGTAGGGCTGTTATTGCACGGGGTGGAAACATATACAAACTTCAGGCTGAGTGAGACGAGGACTGAGCTCCCAGCTCGGCCCTTCCAAGGGGATGGGGGGGGGATGCAGTATTAATTATTAATACCCCCTCCCTCCATACCCGGGCTCCTCCCCCCCCCCCAAATCTCGTGTTTACAGCGCACTGCGGAGCTCCGATAGCGCCCGGGACGGTCGGGATTGGGGGGGTGGGGGCCAAAGTTCCTTCGGATAATGGGCAGAAGATGGGAATCAGCCCTCAGCCCAAAGTTCATCGCCCCAATGAGGGGGCAGGGGGGGCAATCTGAAAGTGAGGGGGGGGGGGAAGGAGTGGAGGAGGGGAAAGGAAAAAAAACACGACGGAAGGAAATGATCTAAAATGAAATAAAATCTCAGGAAAAGCCCCGAACCGCTGCGCGGTGCAGAGATTTATATATCTATATATGTTCGTCCCTACCCCCCCAGGACGAAAATCCGTGTTGGGTCCTCGCAGAGGGAAGACGGAGCTCGGGTGGGAGCGGGAAGGGCTCCTCGTTCCACCCACTCCCACGGGACGTCCGTGGGCAATTAAATGTCCCATCGGGGCCGGGGTCGTCCCCGGGGGCTCCACCTGAACGCCTTATTTTTAAGCGAAAGGCAGAGAAATAAATAGATATATGGGTAGGTAGATGCAGGGAGATGGATAAAAGGGAATCAAAAGATGGAAAAAAAAAATAAAAGGAAAATAAAGAAAAACGGAAAATCATGAGGAAGAAGAGGGGAAGGAAAGAAAAGAAGGAAAAAAATAATGAGGAAGAAAGGGAGGAGAGGAAAAGGAAAAAATGGGAATGAAGAAAAGAAAAGAAAATGAAGAAAAAAAGAAAAAGATGAGAAAAAAGAAAAGGAAAAAAAGAGGAAAAAAATAAAGAAAAACAGAAAAGGAAAAGAGAAGAAAACAGAACTGTAGGGTAAAGAAACCCCTTCGTTTTCCCACTCGGCTGTTCCGAGGGCCGCGGTGCTCTCCCTAAGGACCCCCCCCACACCCCCTCCCTTCGGATCCCCCCCTTCTAATTGCGGGGACACCTTCTCGCGGGTGTCTGCGGACGGACGGAGGTTGGGGGGGGGGGGGGGAACCCCGAGCAGCACATGGAGGGCAGATCCCCCCCGGCTGCGGACGGGGAAGCGGCGGATCAAGGGCAGGATGATTTAAGGGAGCGTTTTATCGCCTTTCGGGGCCGTGTTTCGAAGTGTGCGAGTGGTGTAAACACGCTCTTAAATCCGGCACGACACACGCTGCCGGATTTCGGAGGGCCACAGATGCGCGCAGCTCCGCGCACGTGTGCGGAGGGAGGGGGGGTGGGGGACCCCGAGCTTTGACAGCTCGACGTGAGTCAGGGAAAATCGGGCAAGGGGAGGAAAAACAGACACAGGGCTCCTCCGAGGGGGCGATGAGGAGCTCCCCACCCCCACCCCAGCATCCCCCGTTGGGGCGGAGGGGGAGGGGGGAAGGGGATCCCCATCCCGCATCACAACCTTCGCCGTGACCCCAAGCAGAAAAAGGGCACTCAAAGGGGCGCGGGCACCCCATCATCCCGAGGGGGTTGGGGGGGTTTGGAACAGCAGAACCGACAGATCCAACCCCCCATCCTCCCCCCCCCCAGCTCCTCCCGATGTTTATTTATAGATAGAGAAGTAGATACGGCTCCGTTTATTTTTTTCCTTCTGTTCACCAGAGTACGTTCAGTTTAATCTTTCGCAGCGCAATAAACTATTATCTTAGTTAATCCCCGAGGCGAATCCATCAAAACCTTTTAATAAAAACGTTTCGTGTCTTCCGCACCTCTATTGGGGGGGGGGGTGGGAGCAAGAAGAGAAGGGGGTCCGGGCCGATTTTTGGAGCTCACCCTAAAATGTGCCGGGGGTGATGGAGGTCCCCATGGTTGCCTTCCCCCCCACACACACACACACACCCCGGGGCTATTAGGATTCTGGCGGCGTGGGGAGCGGCAGGAGCCATCACTCACGGCCCCGCCAGCAAAAGGAGCCGCTCTGGAACGAGAGGAGCCGCGGGGATGATGTACAGAGCCAGGCCGCCAGCATCAATCCCCGACCTGATAAGAAATCTCCTGCTTCCTGCAAAAAAAAATCGAGCCCCACTCCCCCCCCCCCACACCCTTCCTTTCCCCCCCTCTCTCTTTCTCTCCTGGGCCTTTGGGGCGGGGGGTTAAGGGTAAGGGGGGGGAAATAAAACCATTAAACCATTTCCCGACCTCTAAAAGTCGCTTGCTGGGAGAGGCGAGCTGTGTTTGTTTCTTATGGGGTGGAAGGGAAACCCACCCCCCACAAAAGGGGGCAGAGGGGACGCAGAGGGGCACTGCCCCCCAACCCCAACCCACCCCTCCCCCAAAACGCAGGGGGGTGAGCGTGACAGATCGGTTCTTTCCCCCCCCCCTTCTCCCCTCACGCGTGACCCCACGTCTCGCTGCTCCTTCCTCTCCATTTTCCCCTCGGAGGGAGAGGGGAATGAGTTCCGACGGAGGCAGAGAGCGGAGAGGAGCGGGCACAGATGTGAAGTGTCAGCTCGAGTCTGCAGGTAAATACGTCCCCGCTTCCTCCGAAGCGCCGGGGAAAGAGAAGAGCGAAGCAAAACACCCCAAAAACGGGGTGTGTGTGGGGGGAATTTGGGGTGTGCTTGTTGTCCCGAGGAGATTTTGGGGCGTGGGGGCTCTGTGGGGGGGGGGGCTCGGGGTAAACCCACGCACCGCAGCGGCTCCGGCCCCGCGCATCACGCGGTGCACAGAGAGGGAGGGGAACCCCCCCACCCCCGCCCCTTAAGCTGACAGAAATTAAAAGGGGTGGGGTGGGGAAGGTGATCTACCTTCTTATTAATTACAGAAACCCATCAAGCTCAGCCTGCGGAACCCACTAATTGCAGGTGGAAGGGAATTTTCCTCCTCGCATCCCAAAGGAGGGTGTGTGCTCCCCTCCCCCCCCACAATTAGGCTGCGGACCCCACGAAGGACGAATCCCGTGGGGTGAGGCCTTAAAGGAGTGAGAGGAATGGGATAATGAGGAGGAAAAGGAGTGGGGAAATGGGGAAGGAGTGGGGTGGGGCAAAAAGGACCTTCGGGGGGTGGGGGGAAGCCCTCGGTTTGGGGTGGGAAATGGGGAATTTGGGGGGGAAGATGGGGAGGAGGAAATGAGGAGGGGGGAGGGGAGATGAAGGAGGGTGAGGTGGAGTGAGTGAGGAGAGAAAGGGAGAAACAATGGAGAAAGAATAAGAGAAAGGAAGGAGAGAAAAAGGGAATGAGGAAAAGATGGAGAGAGTGCGAGGGGAGAAAGAGGTGAAAGAGGGAAAAAGTGAGAGTGGAAGAGGAGGAAGGGAAAGAAAGAAAGGAGGAAGGAGGGGAAGAAAATGAATGGAAAGGAGAAAGAGGGAAAAGAGAATAAGAAGCGGAAATGGAAGAAAAGGGGGTTAAAAAGGAAAGAAGGAAGAAAAAGAAAGAAATTTCAATTTTGCGGGGAAAAAGGAGAGAGGCAAACCAAAACTGCGAATAAAAGCGGTGTTTCTCGAGTCCGCCTCCCTCCTTTTATACATTCTCGGCGTAGGAAAGGACATTTATGTCCTCTGTGGCCAAAGAGAACTCCGCTTTCGGAGTCACTCCGAAGTCGCTCAGCAGAGAACGAACGGCGGAGGTCGACGGGAACCGCTCTCTTTTTCTCTCCGATCATTTTCACCCAATCAAAGGAAATCCCCCCGAGCACCGCGGGGACGTTCCCGTATCCCCGGGGCTGATTTACTGAAGCGCGGTGCGCGCACGTGGGGCGGCCCCGCGTGACACACGCGTGGATCCGCGCTCTGACGCGCGCGGTGCCCCCGAGAGAAACCCGCCCGGAAAAAAAACATAAGAAATTGTATGAAAAGAAGGAATTATTTCTCGGGTTTTGCACCGCTTCTTGTCCCCCCCCCCCACAAAGATCCTTTTTTTTCTTTTTCCTGCTTGGAAATAAGAAAGGATTTGGGGATTAAAGAGGGATTAAAGCGATGGACAATGCGTCTTTCGACGTGGAGAGGAGGGTGGCACGGGAGGGGGGGGGTCCTGACCAGGAAAGAGAAGAATCGAGGGTAATTCCCCCCCCCCAAAGCCCCCGGATAAAGGAGGAAAACAGAAATCGACGGCTCGCAGATCAGGGAAAACCCGGATCAAACCGACGTTGGACAGAACGTAAATCAATACCGGGACCCCTCGGCCGTCCCCACCCCCAGAGGGAGCAGCCCCCAGCCCTCCACCGTTTCCCCCCTCCCCTTTATTTGGCGTTTCTTTTCCCGTCCGATCGCTCAGGAAGGGATTCGTTGCAGTGGGACCGTCCGTCCCTCTCCGCCCTATGGATTTTTTGAGGTTCTCCGGACGGATCCCGGAGCGGTTCCCCCACATTCGGACCCGGAGAACCGGAGCGAACCCCAACCCCGACCCCAAACTTCACGTCCAAGGAATCCCTCGGAAGGATGAGGTGCGAAAGGAGGAGAGGAGCGGCCAACTTTCGTGTCGGACGCCCAAACTTTGCTCCTCCACCCCTCAAACTCCCCCCACAACCACTCCCCTTCATCACCCCATAAAGTTCCCTAGAGTTCTCCTCCCCCCAACCCCACCCCTTTCCCCCGGGATGCTTCCAGGTGGTTTTGTCTCTCAGCTCGTTTGTATGGGGCTTTCCTGGCTTGGAAGCTCCTGGGCCACCGATGGGGCTGCCTTTAATTTTTCGGTGCTAGGATGATGATTATTACTACATTAGCGTCTTATTAATTGCGTCTCTTCCCTCTGGGAAGAACCGTGAGGTCGGGGATCGCTCCACTTTTCAGCCTCATCCCCTCCCCAACCCCGCAGCATTCCCAGCGTCCCCACCTCGGTTTGGGGGTGGGGAGGGGGGGGGGGGAAGGACCCACACCCTTCTCGTGGGGTGCTGAGAGGACCCCGAGTGGGGGGAGGGCAGTGCCCTTGTCCCACACCCCTGGGGATATCACATAGCTCAAAGCCGGGGGGGAAACGGGGGGAGGGAGGGGGAGAAATGCAAGTATTACTACTTTAATCATTATTATTAATAAATGTATTTAATGGTTGTGGCTTTTTTTGATATATCCTCCCGGTGATATCGTCCACAGGGATGGAGCCCTACAGAAAAGCCCTATAGAGCCCCACTGAGCTCCGTAGAGCCCCATTGAGTCCCATAAAAACCTATAGAGCCCCATAAAGCCCTAAAGAGACCCACAGTGCTCCGTAGAGCCCCACAGAGCCCCATAAACCCCTACGGAGCCCTAAAGAGACCCATAAATCCCTATACAGCCCCATAGAGCCCACAGCCCCATAGGTGCAGGTGAAGGGCTCTTCCTGGGGGAGGAGGGGAACACTTTTTCAGTGAGTCCGGGAGGAATCCCCCCCTCAGTATCCCCATGATGGGGGTGCAGTCCCCCCTCCAACCCAGTATTCCCATGATGGGGGGGCTCAGCCCCCTCCCCGCAGCTCAGTGGGGACCCCAGTGATGGAGCAACCCCAAAAAACCCTCCCCTACCCACAGGGAGGTCGCACACATGGGATTCCCACCCCACTAAGGGAGGGGCAGAGCCCCCCATCAGACCTCCCCCCCCCCCCCGGTGCTGGACTCCTTGTCCTGGTGTCACACACATGGCCCAAGAAGTCCCATTGCACTCCTGGGGGGGGGTCCATCCGTGCTGCAGATGAATTCCCCCCCCCCCCAACAAGGCCCCACAGAGCTACATCCATCCCCAGGCAGCTCACACATCCTAAAGGGAACACGCAGCCCCCCCTTACAATCCAGCACACACCAAAAGTACTCTCCCCCCCCTCCAAAAAAAAAGGGGACAACATCCTCTCCCAGTAGCAGGCTTTGGGCCTGAGAGGACAGGAGGAGGATGGGGCCTAGCAGAGGGGGTGTAGGTTTGGGGGGGGGGGGGGTGTGGAAAACACAAAGCTGAACATCCCCACCCCACAGTGCTCAGAGTTCCCACGGAGGATAACAGTGGAGTGCCCCTATTGTGCCCTACAGGACCAGTTCCACGCAGGGGGGAGCACCAGGTGGGGCAGGAGGAGGGGGGTGGGGGTTAAAGCCATCTCTCCCCCCCTTCATTCTAGGGCTCCTCTGACAGAGAGGACCCCACACCCCCTCGGGTCTTCCCCAAACCACTCCCCCCCACCCCCAGGGGCTCCTCCAGCCCTGAACTGGGGGTGGGGGGGTCTCTCGCGCGGGGTGGGGGGGGGATAACCCGAGGCTGCAGAGCTTCTGCTGCTCAGCCGGGCCCCACCCTGGACCCCCCCCCTCCGGGGCGGCTCAATCTCCACTCACCTGCACCGACACTTCACCCCCACCCTCCTCCTCCGCGCATGCACTTTGGGAAGTGTTGATATTTTTCCTTCACTATTATTATTTACATCCCCCCCCGCCCCTCCCACGCACTCCCACGCGCTCTTTCCCCTCCTCTCTCGGCAAAGCCCAGCTCCGTCCGCTCATTAAATACGCTAAATTAATAATAATTAGAAGAATAACGTAATGCATCGAACACAACGGCCGCGCAGGTGTAAATAAACACAGAGGATGCTCAGCGCGGGGGTGGGGTGGGAACTTAGGGATGCTTGGGTGGGGATATAGGGATCTGCTCGGCCTTATCTCAGAGCAGCCCCCGGGGGGGGAGGGGCGGGGAGCGGCGCTGAGATAAGACCCCAAACCTCCCTCATTCCACCCCGCACCCGACCCCACTAAAAAGGGGTCACCGAGCCGGCGATTCGAGACGGAAAAAAGAATAACGGCAATAAGAAAACGCGAGGAAGGCGAAGGGAGCGGAGGGAGAGAGCGGGGAGGGGAAAGAGAGGGGAAGAAAAAAAGCAAAACGGTAAAAAATAAAAAGGAACTTACGGGGGACGCGTGGGGGTCCGCGCCGCTCCGCGCCGCGCTCCGCACTAAGAGCCCGTCCCGCTGTCCCGGCGTTAAACAGCTCTAGCAGCTGCGGTGGTGGACAGTTAAGATTATATATGATGTAAATATATTGTGGGTTTGTCAGCTCCCCCAAACCATAAAACTTAGTTTAATGACATCACGTGCTCCCTGAGAGCCACTCAGGGCTTTTGCTTCGGGCCATCCACATAAATAACCTTCAAAAGTTTTAAACTAGTAAATTTCGCCTCGAAGCCCCGGGTATTTCTGCTAATGTCCTCGTGTTCTCGGTGAAACTCGAGAGAGCGTGGTTTGGTGGCTCTTGATTTTGTTTTGGATTTCGGTTTTTTTCGAGTCCCGGCTCGGTGTGTGTATATATATATATATATGTGTGTGTATATATATATATCTATAAGAGGAACTTTGGTTGGTTGGTGGTTCTGGGGCCATTTTGAGTTCCCACGGGGGTGACACGGATGGCGGGGCGAGGTAAGTAAGCTTTTCCATTTCCTTCTTCTCTTTGGGAAGGGGCTGAGCAGCCGAGAGGGGGGAAAGAAAAGCAAAATCTCTTCAGGACGGCTCCGGCGACACCGCCCACCCCCCAAAAAAAAAACAGGAACAGAGAAATGCCCCCAAATCCCCCACCCCAAATCACAGAGCTTGCCCAAAGACCCCCACCCCCCACCCCCAGGGCAGAGGACGAGTGGATAACGCATCCTAACCGCGTGTCCCCCCCGGTTCGTGGGGGGGTTAGGGAGGGGGATGGGCAAGTTTTGGGGTTGGAAGTGGCAGGGTTGGGGTTTGGGGCGTTTTTGTGATGATGGCGATGATGATTTTCAGAGCAAACACGCGTTGTGTCCGGGCTGCTTAACCCTTGCCTTGCCGGCACGCCTTGACAGCTTCCAGGGTTAAAAAAGAGAAAGGGGGGGGGGAGGGGGAGAGAGAAAAGGCGCTGTTGAACGAGTGCGAAATGTAATCAGGAGGCAAATAATAATCACGAGACGGCGCAACGATACCGGGGAGAGCGAGGGGAAGACGTTGTTTAAGAGAAAATAGAACGGAATAATGAGCAATTACCAGTACACGCCGAGAGGGTTTTGTGCCTCAACAACCCGACAATAGATTTACACAGCATGGGGAAGAAATAAAAAGCGAACAGGAACTGATTGGAGTCGCTCCGAGCGGCCCTACAGCCACCCCGGGCCCTATAGCAGGAGCCCCAAAGGGCTCCGGAGCAAAATCACTGTTCGCTTTGGCAGTATTTCACCCCAGAATGGTGGGAAACGGCCCCAAAACTCCAAAAGTGGGGGGAAGGGGGTGGGATTTGGTGGTGTTGGATGGCTGGGAAAGTAGATATCGCCGGGCTTGGGCGGGCGTTGGCGTTGTCACACGTCGCCAAAGGACCGCAGCGTCCAGGAATCGTAAATGCGTTGAGTCCCATAAAAGACGGCCGCTTTAATTGCGAGAGGTTCCCCACTTGGGCACTAATTGGACCCGGAAAGGCGTCCGGAGCCGCTCCTGGAAGGAACTTTTGTTTGGAGGTTCAGGAAATGGTTCCATTGTTTCCGACGTGTAAAGGAAATCCTATAAAGTTTTATGGAGCTTATTGGCTTCTGCCGGCATTTGTTTCTCCTGTAAATAGCCCCGAGGAGGAGGAGTGACCTCTGAGAGATGGTGTGTGTGTGTGTGTCTGCGGAATGTAGGTAGAGCCCTATGCAAATATATGGGCAGACGTAGGGACGTGTGTGCGCACCTCTATAGGGCTCAGGCTCCCGTCGGGGGGGGAGGAGAGCACGTGGAGAGGGGCGCGTTTCGAGCGACCCTACCCAAACATTTTATCAGCCCAGCGTCGGTGCCATATGGCTGCAGGGGGAGAGAACCCATATGGAGCGGCGGGGGCAGCCCCTGTGCTTCCAGCCCATGTGTTCCCCATTAGACCCACAGACGATATCGAAGCAGATACAGATTGGGGCGGGGGGGGGAAAGCCGAAAATAAATCATGGTTGTATTATATACAGGTGTTCCGAGGGCGGAGAGGTGGGGAAAGGAGCTGGGGGGGGGGGGGCGAGAGAGGGGCAGAGAGCTGCCCCACATCAGCCCTGGGCCCAGCACAGAGCATTGAGGGGGTGCAGCCCATCGCACCCCACATTGCGGCCTCCTGGGTGAGCTGGGGGGTGCACCGAGGCCGGGGGTCCCCCACCAGCATCCCACCCCTCTCTGATCACCACCTGCAGGGCTGGCAGCTCCTTGCCGTGCCCCTCCCGCAGGGAATGAGAGGCTTTGGGGGGGGGGAGGGGGTGCATTTCCCCCTCCCCCCCCCCCTCCTGACTGTACATTTGGGGAGAGGGGAAGAGAGAGGAGGAGGAGGAGGAAGAGAGAGGGCCGCGTTAAACCGATATTCCTATCAGAATGCCATCTGCCATCCGAGGACACCAGCCTGGGGGAGGTTAGGGGGGGGAAGAGGAGGAAGAATAACCCAACAGATCGGAGCTGGGCCGTGAAGGCTGCAGGGAGCACTCACAGAAAGGCCCGTATAAAAAACTGTATAAAAAAAGGGCATCTTTCCTCATTCCTCCCCCCCACCTCCATCATTCAGGGTAATAGGAAGAGCAGCAGAACAGCACGGACGTTTTCCCTGGGAGGGGTACGGGGTCGGGGGGGGAACGACGACGGAAACTCAGCCCTAAAGCGCTCCTCCACCCTCTGCTCCCCCGAAAGCCGCTGTTCGTATTAATTAACCCGATAATTAGCCAGAAATAAAAGCACAACCCGCGCCTCGACGAAATAACCGCAGGAGCCGAGAGCCGCTCCTATCCCATCCCCCCCCCCTCCTCTTTTGAAATCCAACTTTTGGGGTTTCTGTACCGTCGATCCCAAAGGACGAAACGGACTTTTTCCGCTCCGCGTAACATCCGCGCGGGGTTAAAGCGACCGCCAAAATAAAATAAGAGAGAAAAAGGACCGCAGAGGACCGAATTTAGACAAAGCTGTACCGAAGGGGGGGGGGAGGATTGGTTTTTTTTTTTTTTGCTTGTTTTCTTGGCTTTTTCTTTTTTTTTTTTTTCCTTTTAATGTACATCTCAGCGCTGAGCGAATCTACATTTCATCACGCGACGGATAAATAAATACACGAGAATACGAAGCGCGGAGGCTGCGCTCCCTTCCCCCCCACCGCTGCACATTTCGGAGGGGGCATTCGCTTCTTTTTAGATGCAAATCGTAATCAAATATTACCCCGTCCAGACCACCCCCCATCCCCCCAACACACACACACACACACACGCAGCCCCCACCCCGACCCCGTGCGGGGCTCTGCGGGGTTTGGGGACGAGTGCGGGGCTGTGGGGGGGGGGTCACGTCCCACCCGACCGAGGAAGAAGAGGGGCGGGGGGGGGGTCCTGCTCCCAGCGGGCAGATGAGGGCTCTCACCCCATAGCACGCCCCATAGCACAGCCCGGCCCGCCCCATAGAGAGGCGAGCAGGAGGCCGGGGCAGCAGCAGCAGCTCGCCGTTGGGTTTTTGTTGTCCTCTTCCTTAACATCTCTCGATGTTATTATTATTATTCCTCCTATTATTATTTTCCTATATATATATATATTCCCCCCCCCCCCCGCAGCGACTATCGCGATTTTCAGAGCGGTTTCGCGATTTTTCAGAGCGATTTTCCGACCGCCGCGACCCAACCACCCCGCGGATTTCTTTCTCTTTTTACCCCTTCTTTCTTTTTTCGTTGTTGTTGTTGCTGTGTGTGTGTGTGTGCATTTTTTTGCTGTGTTTTGGCTATTTTTTCCCCCCTCTTTTTTTAACTTTGTTTTTGCGAGCAGCCTCACGGCGATTCCCCCCCCCCCCCCCCCCACTTTTACCCTCCCCCCCCCCGCCCCAAAACAGAGCGCACAGGTTCGGACACCGAGTAAACGACCTAAAGAGCGAAACACTACATTTCTGCGTGAAGCTACGAGCGGGTTTTTTGCATCGCTAATAAGAGCTCTCCTTTGTCTGACGGCTCGGAGAGGGTACGGACGCGGGTCCGTGCAGCATCCCCCTCCCTCCCACCCCCAAATCTCAGTCCCCCCACGGCAGCTTACACAGAGCGGGACCCCCCCACCTCCTGCGAAAAGCCCTAAAGAGCATCTTTGCTTTTCAACTTGGAATCTTTCTTCCACTTCATCCTCCGGTTCTGAAACCAGATTTTGATCTGTCTCTCGTTCAAGCACAGGTTGTTGGCGATCTCAATGCGCCTCCGCCGGGTGAGGTATCTGTTAAAATGGAATTCTTTCTCCAGTTCCAGAGTTTGGTAGCGGGTGTAACTGGTCCGGGACCGTTTGCCATCCGTTTCTGGAAAACGCAAGACACCACGTGAAAAGCCAAACTGATCCCGGAGAGATGTTGGGTTTTGATTTTATAGCTATTTCTGTTACGATTGGTGCTGTTCTCATGCTAAGGCGGAGGGTGCGAGGAGCAGAAGTTTGCTGGGGCACCGGGGTTTGTCACGCTGGGAGCTGAAATCCTTCATTCCCAACACCTCCAGCTCCAAGTGCCCCCTCCCTTCCTTCTTTATTTCCTTCCTCCCTTCCTTTTTGCTTTTCTTCCTCCCTTCCTTCCTTATTCCCTTCCTCCCTTCCTTCCTTATTCCCTTCCTCCCTTCCTTCCTTCCTCCCTTCCTCCTTTATTCCCTTCCTTCCTCCCTTCCTTCTTTATTCCCTTCCTCCTTTATTCCCTTCCTTCCTCCCTTCCTCCTTTATTCCCTTCCTCCCTTCCTCCTTTATTTCCTTCCTCTCTTCCTCCTTCCTTTCCTCCCTCCCTTCCTCCCTTCTTTCCTCCCTCCCTCCCTGCCTAAGGCGCAGATCAAACGCATGTAGATGAGGCAGCAGTGAACCTGTTTCCCCTCAAACAATAAAGAAGTGTACAAAGGAGGGGATATCTCCTCGTGGAGATCTCTCCTTTCTTTCCCCCAGCCCTGGGAAGGTGGAGGGGAAAGGTCCGTGCCCGCTCCCCTCCCTCCACTTCGCTCCTGGTGGCATTTCTTTCTCAAAGCTCAGCCTGGAAGAACATGTGTATTTCGAGTTATTTTTAACCCCCCCTCCCCAAAAAAATGGAATATTGCCTTTTATACACGTTTTGTTTCTATGATCCAATTATGCCGTCATAAATTTGGGCGTATATAGCCTCTAAGCCTTTTAGTGGACAGTTTTACGAGCAATTGATGCCTTAGTCGTAAAATTTACGACCTCAGGTTTTTTATTATTTGCCCCGCATGGCCTATAAAAACCGAGGCAAAATCCTGTGAAACAAAATCAAGAAGCGAAAGTTTTACCATGGCTCATGTGTAGTTTGGTCATCCACGGGTAAATTTGTGGAGGTGGCTGTTGCTGCTGCCCTTGTGGTCCTCCTTGCTGCGCCGTTTGCACGGGCTCAGCTTTGATTTCGGCAGAGCCCTTAGATCTCTCCTCCAGCGTCGAGCTCGCGGTCTTCTGGCTGTAAATTCCGGGGTTCAGAGGTGCAGGTTCGCCTAAAGGATGCCCCGACGAACCCGTGACCGTGCAGGAAGGTCGCTCGGGGTGAGCCCGTGGGGTCGTAGACATATCCACGCCGCTCGCAGGGTTGGCAGCCCCGGAGGAGGGGAAGGTGATGCTCAGATCCACGCCGCTGTAGCAGCACCTGGATGGCTGAACCTCAGGCACACTTCCATAATTTCCATAACTTTGCATGGCATAGGCAGGAACGTGGGGACTTTGCTTATAAAACGAGTTGGCGACGTAAGAACTCATGGCGGAGGAGGGGAGAGGGGGGGGGGTAAATAATAATAATAATAATAATAATAATAAAAAAGGAGGGGCGGGGGGGCGAAAAAAAAAATCGGGGAGGGGGTTTTATTTTGCTTTTTTTTTTTTTTATTTTTCTTTTTTTTTTTTTTTTTTTTTTTTTTTTTTTTTTTTTTTTTTTTTTTTTTTTTTTTTTTTTTTTTTTTT
>VONY02000030.1:1121813-1137510 GCA_008692595.2 Colinus virginianus | reverse complement strand
CCCACACCCCCATCGATATTTTCCCGCAGTTTGGGGGGGGTTTCTCCGAAGTGTTCCTTCCAGATCTGTCACAACCAACAATATCTACACGCAACGCGCAGAGATATATAGCATTTATATCCCCCCCCCCGGCCCCATCCCAACCCCCCCTCGCCAAACACACCCTCCCCCCCCCACGAGAACACGCACGGGGAATATGTGGGGCTCTTTTCTGGTTAAATTGGTCTGCAAACAATTATGTAAACTCATCAGCAGAAGCAAGAACAGATGTTTTATTAAAAGTGCTACACAGCAGTGGAAATATGGACAAGTCTTCGAGCAGCGCCCGGATAGGAGGTGCTCTTTGTTCCCCGAAAAGAAAAGCGCCCTTAGAAATCCCAAATAACGTTCGCCACTCTTATGCCATATCCCCCCCACACACACTTTTGTTGCCCCCCCCCCAACCCCACTCCTTTCTCCCCACTCTGATGTTCACAGAAGGATGGAAGAGGGAAAGGAAGAGGGGGAGGGAGGGGAAGAGTGGGGGGGGGAGGGGTGGGTGGGGGTGAGAAAGAAAAAATACGTGTCGGGAGATCCCCCCGCAACTGTAATTAGCGAATTGATGAACTGATTTAGAAGAGAAAAAAAAAAAAAAGAAGGAAAAAAAAAAAAAACCAAAAACAACCGCGATCCCAACACATGTGTTTTCTATCCCTCTCGTAATTACTGAAAGGAAACAAATCCAAATCGGTGCACCCCCACCCCACCCCCCCTCCCCTCCTACGTCCTGAAGGAGCCCCCCCAGCCCCCCCCCCCAGCCGCTACTGTCAGCCGCTGATTGCTCTCTGGGATTTGCTGTTTTGTTGCGGCCACGTTGACCGCTTGGGGCTGAGCCCGGCCTGCGTTCCCCCCCCCCACATCCACCGCCCTCCTCCCCTCGGCGGAGCCGTACCCACAGATGGGGGCACCCCCCCAGACCCATGGTGCCCCCCCCCCCCTAAAATACAGAATAACGAAACTCAAGCTGAGGATTATTCGTCATTATTTTTAGCCCAGTTTTTTTCGCACAAAAGCCTCTTTTGGGTTCCAGACCCAAAAAGGGGGAGGGGGGGGGGGGGTTGGCACAGCAGCAGAGCAGAGGGGCGATGCCCCCACCCCCCCCAGGCTGTGCCCACACCCACGGGCGTGGAGATCACACCGACCCCTGCCCGTACTTCAGCACTCGAAGCTCTCGGAGGTAAACACAGCGATGCCATTAAAAGCCTTTTTATTTAAACCGATTTCACCTTGTATACGTTATCTCTGCTTCCTCCCCACCCCCCCGCTCTCCCCCCACACCCTTTTCTTTTTTCTTTTTCTTTTTTTTTTTTATTATTTAACTTGACATTTATGGCACACGTGAGCCCCCAATTATTTATTTGGGGCTTTCGCTGGGAATTTATTCCTGCTCTTTTACAGCGGGGCTTTCCTGCCCCGGTGCTGCTTTTGCTGTAAATAACGCTTAAAAAAAATAATAATGGGGGAAAAAAAGAATTTGAAGGGGGGAAATAAAGAAAAGGGGAGGAAGGAAAAGGGGGGAAAAGGAGAAGGGAGAGGAAATAGGGGGAAGAAAAAAGGGGGAAGAAAAAAGGGGGAAGAAAAGGAAAAATAAAAAAGGGATAATGAAGAAAAGGGAAAGTAAGGAAAGGAAAAGTAAAAGGAAAAATAAAGAATGGGAAAAGTGAAGAAAGGGTAAATAAAGGGTGGGAAAATACGGAAAAGAGAAATAAAGAAAAGAAAAATGGAAAAGAGAAAATAAGAAAAAAGGGGGGAAAATTAAAAGGAAAAATAAGAAAAAAAAGGAAAAGGAAAAAAAGAAAAAAAAAAGAAAATGGAAAATAAAGGGAAAGGGAAGGAAAAAAATTGAGGAAAAAAAAAAAAGAAAAGGAAGGAAGAACCGAATTAAAAAAAAAAAGGGCACTACGATCACAGCACCGAACTCCCGGAGGGTTCTGCGCGGTGCGTTCACCATCGGCCGCCTCTCCCCGAAATGGTTCGCGTTATTTTGGAGCCATCTCTCCCCCCCCCCACCTCCACCCCCCCCCAATATCATTACAGCCTCGGAGCAGTCCGGGCGGTTCCTAATTAAAAATAAAACGTCGTCATCCGAAGAGGATGAAATCCTTCGGCCCCGAACGGATTCGGAGCTCCGTCGGACGCTCCAAGTTTAGTTTTGCTTTTGGAAGGGTTTTTTTTTGGGGGGGGCTGTGTGTGTTTGGGGTTTGGGGGGGGGTTATTTGGCACTTAACAGGCGTGTCCCTCGCGGGGACGCACTGAGCCGTCATTAGCGAGAGGACCCCTCTGCCCCCCCCCCCCAAACCCCCCGAGAAGAGCTTAAAAAAGAAGTAAAACCGAATCGAATAAAAGAAGATGAAGAAAGCAGCGCTTTTTCCTCGGGTTTTTCACTTCTTTTTGACGCGAAATTTCGCCCTATGGCAAATAGAGAGACCACGGGGGGGGGGGGGGGGATGGGACGGGACACTGAGGGAGGGGGGGGGGGGGGGGGGCAATGCTTCGCTTTCCTTCCTATTGATTTTTGCTGCGGGGCGGTGGGAAATGGCCTTCAACGTGTTTGTTGTTGTGCTGCTCCGCTTCTCGGAGCGGATTTGGGGAGGAGAGAGAGGGGAGAGCCCGGGCTGCAGCGGGGTTGGGGTGGAGAATTTGGGGGGGGGGGATGTACCCTACAGATCGAGAGAGAGATGCGCGTGGGGGTACGCGTCTGATAGCGGAGCTCACCCAACGCCCGTGGGCATTTTGCTCTCTTCGCCCCTTCGGTCTCTGCACGGATTCGCAGAGAGAGAGAGAGAGGGGGTGAGGGGCGATGGAGAGGGGCGGGGGGGGGGTGCCAAAAAAGAAAAAAAAAAAGGCCGAATTCTGGCAATTGTCAAAACACATGTCTGCTCAACAGGAAGCGGGGAGGTGTGCGGGGACGAGAAATTAAGGCGTCCCTCCTCCTGACATGGATTCTCTCTTTCTGCGGAGCCCCGAAAGGCACTTTCTGACACTTTTTCTTTTCTTTTTTTTTAAGGGTTTATTTATATTTTCTCCTCTTCGATGATTGATTTCATCTCTCTCTTTTTTTTTCATGTTTTTTTTTTTTTCCTTTTCTTCTCCCTCTCTCCTTCCTCAGATCTATAGGCGTACACCCCTTTCCCCCACCCCCCCCCAACCCTTCGCCCCCACTCCCACAGCCAAAAGGACTCCGGGACCGCTCTCCCTCCAAAAAATAGGGAGACAAATTAGCGAGCAACAGCTCCGGAGGATTTGAAAAAGGAAAGGAACAAATAAAAGCGAAAAAAAAGACACAAAAAAAGCCCCAATTTCTGCCGGGGTGGGGGGGGGGAGAGGAGAAACCTCGGAATGGTGCGGTTGTTTCCAGGGCAGTGTGTGAGACATTCCTGGGGGCTCCTCCGCTAAAAGTGCGGTGGGGGGAGGGGGGGATACCGCCCTTATTATTATCGCCGTTGCTGTTATCATTATTTCCCTCTCGGCCAAATGGGTGAAAATGTTCCTTTTTTTGTTTTCTGTCCCCGTCCCCATGGGTTGTGATGTCTGAAGGGGGGGGGGGATAAAACCAGTTTTCTGCTTTCTGCTGTTAACTTGGGAGAGGAAGAAATGGGGGGGGGGGGTCTTTTATGACGCCCCCTAAAATCCCACTGGAAAAAAAAATAATAATAAAAAAGGAAAAAGAGGGAAAATACAAAGGGACAGTGACACTCGTGACGTCACGGACGGCGCTTCGTGGCGTAACAGCCGAACCGAAGAGGTTTTGCTCCGCGTGTCCACGGACGCGTGGGAAGGAGCTGAGAAATACAAAGGAGAGCGACGTTATCGCGTTCCCCGCGAAGATAACGGCGGAGAAAAACCGTCGTCATTAAATACAGGCAGTTCTACGCTCTGTGCTTCGAGGAGACCGAGGCAGAAATTTAATCATAGGTCGGAAGAAGAGGAGAAAAATACATATATATATATATAAAGAGCAATAATTCAGGGGGCAATAATAGTTTGCCTTAATGATGGCTTGCATTCATTATTATTTTTTCTTAAGAGGCGATCGCTTAGGGAGGATTAAACTATATATTTGGAGGCGACCCCTTGAGCGCTTGGGTGGATTTATACGTTTACATCGCCTTTAATCGAGCAACAATTTCGTATTTCGAGATTTGCTTAAATACGGCCATATTTTCAGGGGGGGGGGACAGCGTTCCCGGGTTGACATGCGTTATCTGTTTTTATGTGCTCGTGTGCGTTGGAGTGATTGAAAACAGGGCAGCGTGGAACGGTAGGGGATGAGGAGGGGGAAAGAGAGGAAAAGGGAAGATAAAATAGGGGAAAAAAGGGGGAGAATGAGAAAAGAAAAAAAGGGGGGAAAAGGAATAGAGAGGAAAGGAGAAAAGGGAAAAAATGAGAAAAAGAAAACAAGGAAAAAAAGAAAAGGAAAAAAGGAAATAGAAAAAAAAAGAAAAAGGGGAAAAAAGAATGAAATGGAAAAAGGAAAAAAAAGAAAATAGGAAAAATAAAAAAAAAAAGAAAAGAAAGGGAAAAAAAAGGAAAAAAAAACCCACGTAAATTTTGCACGAAGCGCAACGGAGGAATTGGAAACGGCTTTGGGAAACTTTGGGCAGTTTGGAACAGTTCAGACGAAGGTTTATGGGAGAGGAGGGGGGCGGGGGGGGGCACAGCCCCAGCGTTTAAGTGCGGAAAGTTGTGTGCGAAGTGGGGGTGCCGGGGGGGGTGGGGGGGAGGAGGAGTTCAGTCGCCCCCCCGGTGACCCCCCCCCCTCCCTCCCCCTCTCCCTGCGCCCTTTACAACACGGACAGAGGCTTCGGGGGGGGGGGGGGGAGGAAGGCACCAAATTGCCAAATTGCGGACGTGCGAGTTTCTGTCACTTGGTGGCAGTATACAAAACAAGTAAACAAAAACGTGCGGAAATTTAAACGCTCAGAGAGGGGAGGGGGAGAGAGGGAGTGGGGGGGGCAGCGAAATGGAGGGGGGGGGGTCAAACCTGCGGAGCAATCCCCCCCCACACACCACCCCCCCTCCCCCCCCCTCCCCAGCACAGATCTCTGCGGGTGATTTTAGTGTTTTTTTCTCTTTTTTTTTTTCTTTTTTTTCCTTCTTTTCCCCGAACTACTCCGAGCTCCCCCCACACCCCACACCCCCCCCTCGCCTTTCCCCCCCCCCCATCCTTTTTTTTTTTTTTTTTTCTTTTTTTTTGCCCCTCGCTCTTCCTCCCCGCCCCCCATTGAAGCGGTGTCCCTTTAGTCTGGGGACAAAGCCTTTTACAGCAAGGTGTGTCCCCATGCGACAAAGGCAGCGGGAGCAGCGTGTCCTCCGCAGACTGCGTCCAGACACCGCAATTTCGGGGACTTCTTTTATT
Organism: Colinus virginianus; assembly: GCA_008692595.2. Taxonomy (NCBI): domain Eukaryota; kingdom Metazoa; phylum Chordata; class Aves; order Galliformes; family Odontophoridae; genus Colinus; species Colinus virginianus. The sequence continues at coordinate 1,132,112 of VONY02000030.1, read as the reverse complement.
GTGTTTGTGTCTGGGGAGGAGGGGGAGGGAGACGGGGCCGCTTTTCGCCTCCTTTCCCCCCCCCCCCCCCGGGCTCCCTTTTCCCTTCCCCCCCCCCCTCCTGGAGGTCACACAGCTTTTGCTGCCAAAAAAACTTCGGGGCTCCCCTCCCCCGATTCCTTTCCCCCCCCCCAGATCCGACCCCACACTTTCTCACCCGGCGAACGCAAATCCGAAAGGAAAGGCCTTATTTGTCGCTATTTTTTCCCTCTTTCACCCCCTCTTTTTTTTTTTTAACCCTGCCCTCAACACAAACACGGACAATTTCAACTATTTTTTCAACTATTTTCTCCCCTTTCCCCCCACCCCTTTTTTTTTATCTTTTAGCCCCCTGAGAACGCGCACTGCGGGGATTACATCCCCTCGAACCGTGGTCACAAAATCCCCAGCGAGAAAAATAACCTTAATCCCCGACGTTCCGCTCCAGCTTTTCCCAAAGTCTAATTTCCCTCTATGACTAATTATTTTTATCACCCTGCCACTCTCTGCTTTTTTCTCCCCCCCCCCCTCCACGTTCCCCCCTCCAAACCCTTTCGCTGCGCTCAATCTGCGGGCGGAAACGCGGCCAAAAATGAGAAGAAGGATCGGAATAAACCGACAAATCGTGACATTTATTGGGGCGAGAAAACAGAGCGGCGGCCCCACTGAAAACCGACCCGCGCGTGGCCGCGCACCGCACCCTAACGCGGCCGCGGATCATCTCTTCTTTCTGCTGCGTTTCTTTCATTCGTTCCCCGACCCGAATTCCTCCACACACGACGAGTTGGGAAACCGCCTTCCCATCATCGCTTCTTTGTAGTTCCCGGGTTGGGGTGGGTTTGGGGGATGGGGAGGGGGGGTTGTTTTTTGGGGGGGTTTATTTTTCCTGCTCTCACAACGCGGATTCGGGTCCCGCTGTAACCCCGAGTTGCGCCCTCGATTTGCGCGCAGAGCACCGCGCTCTTCTCCCAGCTCATCCCCCCCCCCCCCAACACACACACAGACCCCATCGCGCCCCATTTGCACCCCCACGGGCGAACAGCTCCGCGTTCAATGCTTCGGGAATCAAACGACGCTGTGAACACATTCGGCGGCGTTTGGAAGCGCGCAGCTCCCGATTTTCAATTTCTATTCTTTTTTTCTCTTTCTTGCCCCCCACTACCGACTCCATCTGTCGAGGAGCGCTTCTTTCTGCCCTTTCCCCGCGAGTCCGTGTCAGTACCACGCGGCACTTTCCCTGTATCCCTTCCCGAGCGCTGCCGGTATCGATGTACGGCGCAATTGATCCCCTCCGCTTCAGTTTGGCAAAAAAAGGAGAAAAAGAAGACAACAACCCCCCCCAAAAAAAACCCAAATAAATCATCGCGTTATTCCATCTCCGCGCCCTGAGAGGTTTCTCGGCGCTGCTCCTCTCCGAAGGATGACAACACGTCAGGGGGGAACCGAAAATCGGTGCTTTAAAAATGGGGTTTGGGCTCTGTTCCAGGCCTCAGGGAAACGGGGAAACGAACGGCCCCGCGTTGGGAAAGGGGGGTAGGGGGGTGGGGGGGGGAGGGACAGACGGATTCGGTCTGAAAACAATAAAAGATCCCATTTCTGTAATCATGTGGTTCCAATAAACACTCATTGTTTGCTCATAAAATGTCTTTACGACTCGGCTTGGAGGCGCAGCCTTCACACAACGCGGGGTGGTGCTGGCTGGATTTCTGATTTTTTTTGTTGTTGTTGTTGTTCCCAGCGAACAAAACGACGGCAAAACCGTCCCTTTCCTTCCCTTTTTCTTCCCTTTCCTTTCTCCTCCCATCCCCAAACCGCCCGTTTAAGCGCTACAGAAACCGAGATATAAGAATAATTAATAATAATGACGATAAGAACATGGAAACGCGCTCTGGCTCCGCACAGCCGCGCCGAAGCTCTCCCAGCTCAGCTCCGGTTTTGCTCCGATTATTTCCAGCCCCGAAGGCCGACGCAGCGATTTTACCCCATTTCCCCATCGCGAAGGGCGGGGAGCGGAGATCGGCTCCGCGAAACTTTCTCCTCTCGTCCCTTTTTTTTAATTATCGCTCGCGCTTCGTTCCCCTTCCGCACCGAAACTTCTTCGACGGATCTCTCCCCGCAACAGCGCGGCCAGAAACCACCCGAGAACTTCAGCCGCGTTCCGCTAATGAACCTTTGGGAACGCGCTCTGCGAACCCAAAATCGAGGGGGGTCGGGGGGGGGGGGGGCATTTTTATTTCTTGATTTTTTGGGGGTTCCTTTTTTTTTTTTTTGGTTAAGAAAACGGCGACGAGAAAGAAATAAATCGGAGTGATTTAATTCAAGCAATAAAATAAAACCCAACAACAACAAGACGATCGGGCAGCGAAGAGAGAAGCACCGCGCAGCCTTCCCCCCTTCCATCCCGGCGGCTCCAGCGCTGCTGCACCCCAAAATCGCCCCCAGGAAGGGCGGATAAATTAAAGGCAGAGGCATTGCTTCCCCTCCCCCACCCCCTGCTCGCTGGGCTCTATGGTTTATTTGTTGGCCGCCCCTATATCCGCGTGCATCCGTCTGTCCGGCCCTATAGCGCGCACCCCATAGCGCAGCCCAGCAGCAAATCTCAGCTCTCGCACTCCTTTATTCGCATTCATTTTCACTCAGCGATAATAGTGATTATTTTTTTAAACACAGGGGTACGTCTCGAGGAAGAAAAGGAGCTGCAGCCTCGAGAGGAAATGAAGTCACCGCGTTATATATCTCCTCGCACGGCAGCGGTGTATACACGGAGATAGATAAGATTAGATGATGGATGGGTAGGTGGGGAGGGAGGCGGATGGAGAGGTAGGTGGGGAGGTTAGCAGGGGAAGGGTCACCCTTTAAATCTCACGCGTTAAACCTGAATTAAAACTGCCGCAGGGGAAGAGAAAAAAAAAAAAGAGAAAAAAAAAAAAAGATGAGAGAGGAGGAAAAAAAAAAAGAGACGGAGGGCGGGGGGGGGAAGGGGGGGGGGAGGAGGGACTTGGGACTTCCACGCAAATAAAACCTAAAAGGCATCACCGCATTAACCACTTCGCAGGAAAAGCAGAGCCCCTCCCGAAAGCGATGGTTCCCATTGACAGCGCAGAGAGCGACCGCGGACCCCAACAAACCCCCCCCACCCTTACCCCCCCCCCTCCCCCCATATCCCCGCGGCGTCACAGAGATCCGATCGTTCCAATCAAATCAAGGATAAAAATAAAGCAGAGCGTTGGGATGCCAAGAGTCGGCGGTTTAATCAGCGCGCGCGCTTCGTAATTACGAGCGTTTTGCAATTAATTAACGCGGAGCGGAGCTAGGCCGAGCAACAGCGGCCCGGGTCATGGGGGGAGCCGGGTTGGGGGGGGGGGATGCTGCGGGAAGGGGGGGGGTTATGGGCGTGCAAGGCCGAGCCTCGTGCACGCAATTAGCAGCGCGGCTCATTAAATATGGCTCTAGCCCAGCCTTGGCCGACCCACTCGGGCTGCGCCGGCCCGGCCCCTCCGCGCATGCGCTCCCCCCCCCCCCTTATTATTATTTCATACATACATATATATATTTTTAAGGAAAAGTTGTGCGGCTGCATCCCCCCCTCCATCCCCGCACAGATTTCCACCCCCCCCACTCCCAGCGCGACCCCCAACCCCGACCCCCCCCCGCACCCCCCCGCACCCCGACCGCCTCCCGCACCCCGACGTGACATCAGCGGCCGCGGAACCCTTTCTTCCCCCGACCGAAGCGCATCTCTGCCGCCCCGCAGCAGCTCCAAGCTACACCCCTCGCCTTCCCCTCGCTCGCACCGCGATGCATCATTATCCCGAACACCCGCGCTATGGATCATTAGTTACACATTTTAACCAATAAGGGAACACTTACCAGAGGCTCCTGTCTCCCCCTCTCTCTCTCTCTCTCTCTCTCTTTTTTTTTCTGTCTCTCTCTCTCTCTCTCTCTGTGTGCGTTCCACTGACGCCGCAGCTTCAGCTCCACGGGAAAAAAAAAATAAAAAATAAAAAATAAAATAAAATAATAAAAAAAAAAGCGAAAAAAAAATCCAAGCAATTCTTCTGCTAAGGGGAAAGATCGAGGAGGAATCTCTCTCTCTTTTTCTCTCTATTTTTTTTTTTTTTGGAGGGAGGGAGGGGGGGGGCTTGGAAAAAAAAAAAAAAAAAGGTATTTACAACTGCTGGTGCCCCTCATCAGCGCATCCTGCGAAGGAAATGCGCCGCGTTTTGCCCCTGGGGGTGGGGAATAGGAGGCGGCAACCAGACGCAGCAGTAAACTCATTAATGCCAAAATGCCCAAAGCAACCGAGAATTCCAGCCCCGAGGAGAGAGAGAGGGAGAGAGAGAGAGAAGGGTGGGGGGTGAGGAGGGGGGGGGGGGGGTCGCGAGTTTTGCTGTTGTTTTGGTTTTTTTCTCTCCTCCGAAAAGCAAAAAAAAAAAAAAGATCATCATCACGCTAATAATTAAAAGGAGGGGAGGGGAGGAAAGGGGGGGGGGGGGGATACCATCCTACCCCTGGCACTGCTTGGACTGTTAAAGGAAAAGACTACTGCGAAAGAGTCATAAGAGAAACCACAATAAAAAGTTCACGTTCATGGATGGAGTCCACATGACTTCCTGTGGCCAATCCAACTTGTGATTCAGTCGTAAACTTTTATTGCTCAGCTGTAAATTTTCTGCAAACAACCAGGAATGCGTTGCATTTTTGTGACGAGTGCAAATGCTCTCGTCTGTCGCCATGTTTATACAATTCCTTTTTTTTTTTTTAATATTAGGAATTAGGTTTTTGTTCCTCTCCCCCCCCCCCGCTATTTTTTTCTCTCTTTTTTTTTTCATTTTCCCTTTTTTTCCCCCTTTTTTTCCCCCATTTTTTCCCTTTTTTTTTTTCCTTTTTATTCCCCCTCTTTCCCCCCTCCTTTTCCTTTTTTCCCCTTTTTCTCCCTCCCCCCCCCCTTTTTTTTTCTCTTTGATCGCATCAACAACGTCGGGGGAGGATTTTTATCGCTATTAGTGTTTATCTTTATTTTTTTTTCCTCGTTAATTTTCATGAACCCGCTCGGTTTAATTCTCAGCGTTCGGAACTGAGCGCATTCGGCCCTCAGCGCTGAGCGTTATTTCCCTCCGCGTTGGTAATTAATAAAGAGAATGGGGGGGGGGGGGAGCGGAGGGGTGGTAATAATAGGGGAAAAAATAACACGGAGAAGAAGGGCAGAGGAGGTAAAAAAAAGAAAAAAGGAGGACGCGGGGTTTGCAAATGAAACGAACTAAGTGATGAGGATGCGCTAATTAATGATGAAGGCAGAGAACGCCGTTTTCGAAGGGGAAAAATAAAAGGGAGAAATGGTGACCGCCGCAGCGCTCCCCCCGCGGGAGCATCTCCGCTCCTTCCCTAAGGTGTGTCCGCCGGGGACCAGACACCCGTGGGCTCACACGAGCTCTTCCCCCCCACACACACACACACAATCCATCCCACCCCCCAACCCCGCAGAGCCGCCCCGAATCCCACCCAAAACTTGAGCCCGAGGTGCGGTATTGACCCCGAAACTCTTCCGAGCTCTTTTCTACCGTTCCTATCCCTCCCTCCACTTTCTTCCCCCCCCATCCCCCCCCCCGTTATCACCTCCTCCGGTGCCTTTTTCCATCGCCCCGATGCAGTTTGCCCCCCATCTCCCCCCCCCCCCCCTCCTCCGCCCTTTGTTGTATCGGGGCCACGATGCTCCAGAGAGGCGGAATTCGGGGGCCCTTCGGTTTTAATTATTATCGTTCTTATTTCTATATAATTCTTTAGCAGAAATACGGATCCTATGGACCCGGGGTTGGGGGGGGGAATGGAGGGGGGGGCATCTCTTCGCCGTGTCGAGGCCTGCGTTGGAAGCACGACGAGAACCAAACTCACACCCATAGGAGCGCGCAGCTCCGAAGCCGCAGTGCTTTGATTTTTTGCTGCTTCTTTCCCCGATAGGGACAGAAATAACCCCCCCCACCATACTCCGAGTGCCAAATGTCACCCCAACAGGGCTGCTCGGAAGGACATCACGAAGGTTTCACCCCCCCCCCCTCCCCGCACACGTTTCCCTCCGCGCTATTCAGGTATTTCTCATTTCTGCGCCTTCATTTATTCGCAATTAAAAAAAAAAGGGGTGGGGGAGGGGTTCGGGGGTGTCTCCCCGCCTCTGTCATCTATGTATTTTTCTCCCCCCCCCCTCAAAGCCCGCACCCCGGGCTGATGCGTGTCTGTCTGCCCAAACAACACAAAGGTCGCAATACGACCGGATGGAAGGGAAATTACTTTATTCACTTTACGAACCGCCAATAAATTTTATAACAGGTAGTTAAAAGTTACGAGGGGGGAAACTACGACCACAACAGCTTCCAGAGCACAATGGAGACCCCATTTTCCAGCGGGCAGACAAGATAATAAATTCCATAATGGGAACGGGAGATGTTATCCTCGCAGGCAGAGTGTAACCTGTGCACACACATTCGCTCCGGCGGCGTTTCGGGCGCTGGTTTCTCTCCCGTCTATAAAACCATTTCCATTCTCCCATTTTTGGGTCCCTTCTCCCCTTGATTTCTTTTTTTTTTTTTTTTTGGGGGGGGTACTCTCCCTTTTTTCGTCTCCTCCCTCCTTCTTTTTGGCCCCCTGCTTTTCCTTTGGGTCCCCCCCCCCCCTCCCTTTTTTGAGGTCCCCTCTCCCTTTTCATTGAGGTCCGATATTCGCGTGGTTATTTTCGGGACTGAGGACAAAAGAGCCCCAGGTTTAGGGCGGGGGGGTGTCTGGGAGGTGAAACCGAGCCTGGAAATGGGGCAGAAGTGCCTTTTCTTCCCAGTCTGTCTCGCAAAGTTCCCCCCCTCTCCTCCCCCCCCCCCCCCCCGCCGCCATCCACGCAACAACAGCAAAAAAATTTAATGCCCGAGAAATTCGTTTGTCTCTACGATATCATCTGTGCCCATTTTCGAGTATAAAATCTAAACGAATTTTTTCGCCTAATGGATGCATTATCGCGCGGCGGCGGCTGTGATTAGAATAATAAATTAAGGCGAAATAAGCAATGCGCTCGAACTCGGCTTTTCGAGGAATTACACACACGTATATATATATATATATATAATTTTTTTTTTCCCCCCCCGTTTTTCACAAATCACAAATGGAGATCCGAAGGAAATTTGATTGGCTAATAAAAAGCGCGGAATAGGACGATATTTCTTACTGCAGGCGGGTGGATGAGTCTAATTTCGGTAATACCGAAGCTATGATCATTTCTGAATCAGGCACTTTGCGGAGAGCGAATCTTCTCTCCAATTACTTCGCCCCATAAAACGGTCCCTTTCCCTTTTTTTCTCCTGAAATGATGGAGCGATTACAGAAATAACGGGATGTCATCTGAAGGCGCGACTCTGTTGTGTTGACTACAGCACATAAACATTTCCCCTACAACGAAGTGCGGCGGCTGCAGTTCCGATCGTTTAACTCCAGACCCTTCGGATGAATAAATGTCACCGCCGAGCGCTCCTTGCGACGGAGCGGCTCAGATTTGGCGGATTTAAATGTGATGGATGGAGCGCGGATGCGGCTCCTTCTTCTTCTCCTTTTTAATTATTATTTTTCTCTATATTTCGAAGCACTTTGAGAAGTTCCCTCTCTCCTCTCTCCTTCCACCCCCCCCCAACCCCATCCCAACCCCCTCCGCTTCCCTTCGTTGGGAGCGATGCGGATGTTTTCCACGCCAAGACCTCGTCGCGATTTTTTTTTTTTACGTCTATAGACATCCACAGCACGCTAAAATATACAAACGTACGGATAAATTTCTTTTATTTATTGTCACCCATCGTGTGATTGAAGGGGAAAAAAAAACCAACCCGGATTTGTAAATGCGGGATAAATCATCCCCGGCGCAGAAAAGCTCTCTCGGATTCGAGCGCTCCGTTGCCGGACGGACACGAGCGTTTACCTTCCGCGCCCGCCCCCGGCGTGGAAAAGTCTAGAATAAACCTGAGTGCGGGTTTGATGCCTTTCGTGGGAGATGAACACCCGTTAAAGAGGGCTCTGCAGCGGAGGGGGATGCGCTTGTGTCGCTATTTGGTGCGGTTGGGGAGCGTCCCCCCCCCAAAGCCCCCTCGTGTCTGCTCACTACGGCGTTGCACACTCATCCTATGGTGCTGCACACCCACGCGAGTGGGACCCGACCCCACTGATGCGGCTCTCGCTGCCTTTCCCCCTTATTTACTCCCCCCCCCTGCTCCATTCGCACTATCACTGCTGGAACGGAGGGGGGGGGGAATCTGTTCTGCATCCCATAGAAATAATGGGGGGAAAGGGGAGGAAAGCGGGTGCGGGGAGCACCCACCCGTGTCCCTTTCGCCCGCGTGCCCCACAGCTGAGCTCCATCTCCCTTGGCGGAGCTCAGCAATTCCAGGCACGGCGGCATTTCAATCCTTTAAGCTCGGTGGGGTTTGGGTTAAGAATGTCTGAACCCACAGACGATCCTCCAGACAGAGCCCAGCTCATCGGGAGCCCCCGCGCTCCCTTATCTGCGGGATCTGCGTAAACATCCCGTCTGCTTCTGCATCTCCGTGGGATGGAGCCCATATATCAACAGAGAGAAAGAAAGGAGGGGGGGTAGGGGGGGTAGGAAAAACAACACAAGCAGATAGACCCGTTTTTACAGATCGATAGATCCCGTTCGGCCAAAAAAAAGCGAGGGCGGTGGGAAGGGGGGAGATCCCTAAAGTTCACCTTCCAGCCGAGAGCCGCCAGGAGAGACCTGGAAACGTCAGCGCCGCGTTTCGCTGGGAGCAAACAAACAGGAATAAAATAAAATATAAAATAAATTAAAATAAAGAAATAAACGCAGCGATCGCAGCGATCGTAGCAGCGGAAATGATAACGGCAGCGATCGGGGTGACAGCAACGGCGGAGGCAGAGAAAAGAAGGGGTGCTCCGCTGGGGAAGGTCCCCGAGTTCAGGGGGTGCAGCTCCGGGCGGTTTTGCACGGGGGAAAATAGAGCACGAGGGGAAGAAAGTGCTTCCCCCCCCCTCACCACCACCACCACCAACTGCTCTTGTCTTTATTTATTTCCCCACTTTCTCCTTTGGGGAGACGCACCGTGGCACAGCCCCGGAGCCCTTTGGAGGCACCGAACGTCGGCCCGGTCCCCATTGACCGCTCCCGACTCAGGACCGGGAGGGGGGGGGGTGGAGAGCTGCGTCCCATTGTCACCGCCGGGCACGGGGAGGGGGGGGAGGGGGGGACGGGGACGGCGGCGACAACCGCACCTCTCAGCCCCAACGGCGGCGCTCCCAACAAAACCCACTCCCACGCTCCGCGAGATCCCATTCTACACCTTTCCACTCCCCCCCCCACAAAAAAAAGAACCCCTCAAAATCAATAAAATAAAGAGAAAATAAAATCCTTTCCCGCAGGAGACGGAGCGCGGGCGGAGAGCTCGAAGCGCTTGGATTCCTTTTTATTATTGTGATTATAATTTTTGCGGCCACGGTTTGGGGTCGGAGATACCGATGTGTGTGTGTATATATGGGGGGGTCCCCCCCCCCTAACACGACCCCCAGACCGCCCCGTGTGGGCGACAGAGCTGAAATCAACACACGGCACCGCGGGCAGCGCGCTCCTTTTAAAACCTTTTATTCTCATCATCATCATCATCATTATTTACGCAATGTCTCACGTATACGATACAAATCCACGGTGTCCAGAAATGGGATTATTATTATTAATTTTTTTTATTATTTTATTTTTTTTTTTCTGGCTGGAATCGCTACATTCAGAGGTGGCACACGCAGAACTATGCTTTTACATAAAAACAAAGGACGATTTCATTTCTTATGCTTCTTCGTTCCGAGCAGGTCGCATTAACAGATAAGTCAAGACAAATAGATAACTATACATTCAGTGCAATTTAGTCCTACACTACTTTATAAGCACGATAAAAAGAATACAATGCTGTGCGTTCTCATCTAGGCAGTTTCAGTTGTTGGGATTTTTTATTTTTTATTTTTTTTAATCTTTTTTTTTAATTTTTTTTTCTTTTTTTAACGGTTTTTAACGATTTTTTTAACGATTTTTTTAAATGGTTTTTAATGATTTTTTTTAACTTTTTTTTAATGACGATTATTATTATTATTTTTAACTCTTGTTCCGAGAAAATAAGCAGCAACGAACGACGATAAAACCGCATTACAAATACTTTCAAAGCATGACTCCTTCTATAGGTAGTGATAAAGTACAATACAAGGTTGCTTGGTTCGTTATTATTATTATTATTA
>VONY02000030.1:1097230-1114656 GCA_008692595.2 Colinus virginianus | reverse complement strand
CCCCCTGAAAAAAAGCCCCCCCCCCCCCCACCCCCCCCCCCCCCCCCACCCCCCCCCCCCCTCCCAGATTGCGCGAAATAAGATGTATGCGATTGCCTACTTCATTTTAAGGGAAATATCTTGACATTTAGTGCCTGGGGAAAGTGCTGCTCTTTGTCTCTACTGTTTTGGCTGCGTTCGGATGTGCGGATGGGTGTGGGGTAATGCCTTGCGGGTGCGTGAGCGCGGGGGGGGGGGGGGGGGGCAGCGTTGGACTTTTCGGTATTCCATTGTATACATTGGAGTTTATTTGATCCCCCCGCAACCCCCCCCCCCACCCCAACCACCACCACCCCCGCCTCTTCTCCCTGCCCTGACCTTCACTGCGAGATGTCATTCCCTCCCTCCCCACCCGAAAAAGGAAGAGGCTTTGGAGAGATACGTGATGTGCGTCAATAAAGGAGAGAAAAAAAAAAATGAAAGAAAAAAAAAAAGAGCCGCCGAGGTTGGAAATAGGAAATTTCTCCGCGAGCGTTTTTATGCGGTCCCTGCGCCGTCAGATGTCAGCCCTGAGCTCCGCGTTGGGGAATATAAATAAAGAGGGGGGAGGGAAAAATAAAAAAGGGGGGGAGGGAGGGGGAAAGAAAAACCGGGATGGGGTAAAGGGGGAAACAGAGGGGGGGGAAAAAAGGTGCGTGGGGGGGAGTGGGAAAACGCAATGGGTATTTTATCGCTGCGCAGGGCGGGGGGAGGTGAAGTCGAGCAGCCCCGTGTGCCCCCCCCCTGCCCAGACACACACACACACACACACACACAACCCCCTCCCGGGGTCGCATCCCGCGTGGGGCAGTTCCACGGGCGCGGGAACGGCGCGGGTGGGGGCGCTCCGCGGCGCGCGCGGCCCCGCGCTATCATTGGGCAACAGCGCCATCTCGTGGCCGCGCACCGACGCAGCGCCGCGGGCGTTTTTTGGGGTGGGGGGCGGGGGGGAAGGGACGGGGGGGGGTGGTCCGGCGGCTGCGCTTTATCCCCCGAACCCCATTCCCAAACCCACCCCGGAGGGACAGCGCAGATCGCTCCGCAATGCGAGCAGCCCTATAGAGACGCCAGAAAGCGGGCAGGATTTTGTTGTGGGGGGGGGGGGGGAAGGACGTGTTTCCTTCTTTTCTTTTCTTACCCACCCCCCCCCACGCTCCATCACCTTCCGTTTGCACCCGTTAAAAAAAAAAAAAAAAGGCACAAATGTGTGTACACACTCCTGAAGAGCCCAACAAACCCACCAGATGTGCCACCCCCACCCCCCTCCCTGCCTCCCCCCCCCCCCCCCCGCTTTTATCAGTCCGAGCTCTGGGGATGGAGGGGGTTTTATTTTATTTTTTTACCTCCTCTCGTCCGAGGGGGTCTGTTGTTTGTAGCTTGTAGACAAAACATTCCAATAATCCGGTTTCAAAGAGAAGAGCACCCACCTTATTTAAACCATAAAGCAATTAAAGCCAGACGTCTAGCCAGATCTAGGGTCCTGTTTTGTTCGCCCCTATTCAGCCCCGCATAGCAGGGAGACAAACAGAGCTGTAAAAGCGGCATTTTTTTGCCTGCGGAAATGTACCTATGGGACAGCTGGAGGGTCCCGTCGGGTTTTGTGACCCATTACAAAAGGGCACATCCCGACCCGGCACACCCCAACCGCGCACGCACGCGGGAGGACCGCACAGGCGCGCATCTTGCGCGGTACATCCGCGCGGAGATCCATCAGCGCATCCTTCCCTCCTCCCGGCTCAGAATGCGGTGTGCTCCTTCCCAGCCCCCCCCCCCCACACACACACTCCCACCCCCCACAATGGCTGTGTACCAGCTCGTCCCCCCCCCCCCCCAATGCCGAAATCAGAACGCTGGGCCCCAAAATCGCGGCGTTCTGACCCAAAATCGCAGCGTTTCGACGGAAAATCGCAGCGTTTGGGCCCGAAATCGGGGAGGCTGGATGGAAATCGGAGCCTTTTTTCTTCATCGCGATTTCTCTTTCGAAACGGGGGGGGGGATTTGGGCAGAAAACGCCGCATTTTCGCACATCCCGACCCCTTCGGATTTTCGCACTGCCGGGGAAAGCGCAATGAGCGCTCATTTTATTACCATTTTTCTTCTCTCTCTCTCTCTCTCTCTGTATAATTCTCATTTATTTCGAGCCGTACCGGGTGGGGGGGTCAGGGTTGGGGGGGGGGGAGGTGGTTTACCTCGCTCGGAGGAGGCGAGGGCTGCGGTGGAGGAGAAATTCAATGGCTGCGCCAATTCCCAGCAGCGCCAAATGGCATTTTATAACTGGCGCAGCCCCGCACGGGGGTGAGGAGAGCGGGGGCCTTGCACATGAACTAAAAGTGCGGCACGATTTTAACCCAACCCAACCCACCACCAACAAAAGAAAGCCCCGGTGTAGACAAAGGGGCATCTCCTGCGCTGCCCTAATGGGACCGGGGCTGCGGCGGAGGGAGGGGGGGGGATGGGGGGGAAAGGGAAAGGAGGAGGGGGTGGGGGGGGGGCTGCTGCAGGAGATGGGATCCGTTTGAATGAACCAAAATGAACTTCCATACATCACGGCTTTTCAACATCGCTAAACGCTCCTGACAAGCCCCTCCAGAGAGCCGGCTCCGAAAGTGCCTCCCAAGTCCCTTCCGAGCGATGATTGGGATTTTCTCTTTAATTAATCACGATAAAGCCGGGAGATCTCTCCCTGCTCGCCAAGGGGAGATGGGAGAGCGGCTCGAACCTGCGGATCTCCTCCTTTATCCGAGCCGGGATGAAGGCAGGCAGAGCCGCGGGGTGGGTAGAAATAACAATAATAATAATCATGATAACCGTAATAAAAAATGAATTGACACGAGGCCGAGAGATTTCCCCCCCCCCCCGCCCTTCCCCTCCACCTCCTCCTTCATGTTCTTTCTCTCTCTCTTTTTTTTTTTCTTTCTCCCTTTTGGTCCATAAATCTTCCCTCCGCTAAAATGTTTTCCAACCTGACCACTTCACCGCGCTCCTGAAAGGGTTTCCGAGCACAAAAACGGGATTGGAAACGGGCTCCGAACGTCCCCCGCTCCGGGGATGTCCCCTCTCCGCTGTCCCCAAACGGCGACAAAAATAAAGGGGGGGGGGGATCAGGAATAGGGGGGGTTGGGGTGGGGGGGAACCCGCAGAAACACAAATCAGGGCCGGGAGAGGGACGCCAGAGGAAGAAATATGAAAGAGCGATATTTTATGAGATCGGCACAGGAGTAATCGCTTCCAGATTTTTTTATTATTATTATTATTATTATTGTTATTCTTATTAATTTCAAGAGGAACCGGGACGAGGGCGACAAGCGCCTCTCGCTGCCCCGATCTGCTTCTGATTAGGAAGATTAAAACGCCGCTCCACTCATTTCATTAAAGAAAGGGACCCGTAACAAGTTCTTATGATTAAACATCCCTCGCTGCTCGTTTTTTATCCAACCTCCCGACTCTCGTTCCTCGTTCAGCCGCCCGGAAAAGCGACCGCAGCCGCGGAGGGATCGCGGGGGCTCCGCAGCTCTTCCCCCCCCCCCCAAACCCCTCAGCTCCGCTTCCACTTTCCCGCACCCAACAGCCTTGGATTCCCCCCCCCTCCCCCCATATCTCCTTCTCGGTTTTATATCCTATTTTAGCTTCATTTAATTTATTATCCGCGTTATTTTTTATTCTCCTTCCCGCCGAGGGTTGGGGTTGGGGGGGTTTGAGGGGGGGGGGCACACACTCTGCCTTTTTTCTTTCGCCCGGAATTTCCACGCTGCCGCATCGCCACCATTCATTTCTTTATCCCTCTATTTCTTCACCCCCTTCTTTCTTCCCTCCCCCCCCCCCCTCCTCCTTTATCCCACCGCTAATTTATCTCCCTTTTAATTTACCCCCTTACAACGTACCCCCATGAACGTACCCCCCCTATTAATCCACCCCCTATTAATCCACCCCCTATTAATCCACCCCCTCTCCATGTACCCCCCATCCTCGCCCCCCCCCCATTACTGCGCCCTTCCTCTCTCTCTCCCCTCCCCCCTCAGCCGAACTCTTCCATTGAATTATTAGCATTATTAATTCCTTTTTTTTTCTTTTTTTTTTTGGACAGACGTCTGCTTCATTTCATCCCTTCTCATTTTCCCCCGCTCCTGGGCACCTTTCTCCAAACACGAATCTCTATGGCACATCCTCCCCCCCCCAAACGGACGGCAGCTGCCATCTCCTCTCTTCCCAGCACCCACATTTCCCCCCCCCAACCCCCCCGACACACACTCCCTTTTTTTTTTTTTTTTTTTTTTAACATATACTTCGATTGCCCCAGGGGCCATAAATTAGTACAATTCATTATCCCCATCTAAAAATGGATGGCACGGAGAACCCCTTACCTCAGCGCCTTTTATTATGGGGCTGTGAAATAGGGCGGTGCGGGGGAAGGAGGCACCGAGCCCCACTCCCCTCCGCCCGTGGGATGCCCGTGTCCGCCCCACGGAAAGAATAAAAAAGACACCTCCATTCCGAGACCGATTTTTTTTTTCCCCCTTTTTCTTTCATTTCCCCCCCCAACGACCCCAATTATTTTTTTTTCCACCCCTCCTCCCTTCTCCCCCCTCCCCCCCAACCCCGCCACGTTCGGAATATTTACAGAGCTGCTCTACAATCGCGAACATAACAATATTACAGAACGGTTCCGAGACGAGAATGAAATACACAAATGAGTACAGCAGAAACGTTCACCACCGTGACAGCACATCATGGAGCCGTATTCCCTCCGGTCTCTTTTCTCTCTCTGTTTCCTCTCTCTCTCTCTCTCTCTCTTTCTTTTTTTCCTTTTTTTTTTTTTTTCTCCTTTTTTTTTTCCTCTTTTTTCTTTTTTTTTTTTTTTTGTATAAAATATTTCGCTCGCGGAATTACTAAATAAAATAAAATAAAAAAAAAACAACAACACTGAAATCCGTTTAACTTAGGGAAATAAAATACTAAAAAAGGAAATTATTATTAATAATAAATTCAAGTACTTCTCGTGGTCGTTTTTGTGAGGAGGACAACAAAATAAAAAATAAAAGAGGAGGGGGGCTGGGGGGGGGGGGGAAGAAGAAAGGAAGAGAAAGCAAACCCCCCCCCGCCCCCAGCGCATCTTTCTCTTTTATTCAGTCGCGTTTTAGAAAAGAGCCGAGTCCCAAAACTGCTGCTCTACCGCTTCCACATCCATCCGCACATTCAACGTCAGAAACATTTCAGCCCCCCCAAAAATCAGCCTTTCTTTTTTCCTCTTTGCCTTTTTTTTCCTTCTTCTCATTTATTTTTGCTTTCCTTTTATTTTTGTTTTCCTTTTATTTTTGTTTTCCTTTTTTTTTTCTTCTTTCTTTTTTTCCTTTTTTTTTTTTTTTTTTTTCTTTCTTTTCCGTCCGCCCTCGTTTCTCCTCGCCAACTTTTATTGCTGTTCTTTATCGGTTTTCTCTTTATTCATTTTCTTCATTTTCATTCGCCTGTTCTGAAACCAGATTTTGACTTGGCGTTCCGTGAGGTTAAGGACTCGGGCCACTTCGTACCTCCGGTCCCGTGTGAGGTACATATTGAACAAAAACTCTTTTTCCAGTTCCAGGGTCTGATACTTTGTGTACGGACATCTTTTCTTCCTCGTGGAACGCGCATGAATCCAATTTGCGACGGGGTTGTCTGAGAAAGAAGATATTTTGTTCGGTGTGCGTTGTGTGTTTTCGGGTTTTGGGGGAGGGGGGACAAGGGGGGGGGGGATAAAAAGCAATGCATACCGCTGCCTCTCTGCCCCCACCCCCCTGTACCCCCAGGCCCCCACCTCCACGCTATGCTGCGTCCGCAGAAAGAGACCTGTTTAATTAGCAGACCTTACCTAAATATTTCAAAGTGACCTTCAGAAGAGTTTAATCTGTTTATTTTGGAGGGGCCATTTCCTTTCCTTTTGCCGCCGTTCTCACGTAAAAACGAAACAAAAACAACAACAACAAAAAAGAAGTTTCGCTGGATAAAAACCGCGGCGATGGGGCTTAAAATAATAATCACCCACCCGACCGCTGCTCGCGGTAATCTAAGGACGTAAGTCATAAAAACTCAAAATTCCCACCATTTCATAGGCCCATAAACTCTTTTTACAGCCTCAGCTCCGCTCTGCTTTCCCTGGAAGCTCCGGAGGACCTGGAAAGTCCGGTTTATTCCTGCAATATCTCGGAGGTGACACGCGAGATGTCCCAGCTCCTCTCTCCTCGCCCCCCAGGACCCCGCACGCTGCGGGGAGGAGAAGGCTTTTCTCCCTCTCTGCACCGCTTTCCCTTCGCACGCCGTAGGAGCAGCCAGCCGGCGAAAATCCGAGTTCCCCCCACCCCGATTCCTGCCTTTTATTCCTCCCCCCTCTCTGCTTCTGTTTTATTTTGTTCTATATATTTTTTTAAATCAGCTGTGTGTGCTCGCGAGGGGGTGATACGCAGGGGTGTGAGTGCATTTCCACGTTCACTCCTGGCGAAGTGAGATGCTGCCAGGGGTTCTGACACCCGGCTCAGCCCTCGGAAATCGCCTTTTTCAGCCCAAAGTTAGGCCGGGAGGTGCAGTCACACGCGGAGCATCCTCGTGTCTTTCCTCCCCACCCCTCCCCAACCCCCCCACCACACACACACACACACACACACACACACACACACACCCCACCACCACCTCCAGCCCCACATCCCGGGTCCTCCACGGTTTGGGGCAGCGCCGGGTCCCCGCTGTTGGGGCTGGAGGTGCCGGGGGTTACCTGACCCTAACGCTGTCCTTCCCCCCCCCCCTCCCCATCCTTCTCTTTCCTCCCCCCCAAGCCGTGTTCAAGGTTTCGTGGGGGATGTTTTTTTTTCCCTCCCTCTCTCTCTGGGGCTGCAGAAGGTTCTTCAAGTGTATGGTCCAATGTCCTGCTGTCCTGCGCCCGCTGCCCCGTGCCCCCCACCGCCCGCCCCGCTCACTTCAGCGCCATCGCTCCGCCAATTTTCCTCCTCACTCCTTCCTTCCTCATCTCCCCCCCGCCCCCCCCCTCGGGGGTACCCACCTTTTCCTTTATTCCCACGTGCTAAGGGTATTTTAGGAACAATTGCACGGGTGCAGCAGCTCCTCTTGATTTTTCAGACAGATAAAAGAGCTTCCTCTTTTTTATTGTTTTTTTCCCCCCCTTTTTTCCCCCTCCTTTCATCTAAAAGGCACCTCAGCATTTCTTCCATCCCCTCCCAACCCCCTAACACCCCCCCCCCCCAACCCAGCAACACGTTCCTCTCTTCCCCTCCAGCCTGAGGGGAGACAACTACAGCCCCGTCCTCCCGCGTTGGGAGTGGAAATCCGTGCAAAGCGAGGATCCTTCCCCCTGCCCCAGCACACGCACTCCCTCTGCCTTTTATTTTTTAATTCCCCACTTCATTCCCCCCCCCCCTACACACACGCACCCCCTCCCCCCCAACTCCTACCCCCTCACCCCCGGCGGAAGGTGATGAGCCCAAGCACCCCCTTCGCAAATAAATAAATAAATAGGAATAAATAATAATAATAATAATTAGAGGGAGAAAAAAAAAAAAAGAAATGATAACGCCGATGATCAAATAAGCCGAAATGCCCCCGGACAAAGTGCAGCTCTCCGCTGCCGGGCTGTGCGAGGCGGACTCTCAAACCCCCAGATCTTCCCGCATATCTGGAGTTTTAGGGTCGGGCTGTCTCTCCCTCTCTCTCTCTCTCTCTCCTCTCTCTCTCTCTAAGGTAATTTCATTTTATTGAGTACGGTCCTGGAAGCTGTAATGCCTCCCCGGTTGTAAACAAGAATGACTTCGACTTACTAGGGTCTAATTCGTGCTTTTCTTCTTTGTGTTTGCTGGAAGCGATGGCTTCGGACTCCGGGGAAGGAATTGTCTGCGCTGCTCTGTCTCTCAGCTCCCCGGGAGCCGCGTACATGTAGTCCGCGAAGCCGCGCCCGTCCGCGGGGCCGCACTCCGCGCGTCTCCCGGGAAAGGCGTCGGGTTTGAGGCCGTAGGGGCGGGCGGCACCGGGAGCGAAGGCCGGGAACGAGACGGCCCCGGCGAGGGGCTCGAGCCAAGTCCGCATGTACCTGGGCTCGGCCCCCACGGGAGCCTGGGGGCCGTACGGGTGGTGGTAGCCCACGGACGACTGGGAATGGACGGGAGCCCAGGAGGTCGTAAAAACGGCCGGCTTGGGGGCGAAACTGCACGAAGGAAAGTCGGCACAGTCCGGGACTAATCCTGAAGGTCTGGCAGCAGCCGGGTGGGAGGCAGTGGTGGGGAACCTGGAGGCCAAGAGCTCTTCGTTTTCGTGGCTTATCAAGGAGTCTACATAGTAGTTGCTTATGGGGCCAGAAGCCGACATGGTTCCCCCTCTTTTACATTCATAAGATTATTGTATGAACTGTATGTGTACTTTTTATCTTCTCATAGAACAATCAGGGCAGGTAATTATTTTTTCAGCCTTTCCCAGTTTGCCATTGGCTGCCCGCCCTCACGTGATTGTATTTACCCAAAAATATAGCGTGGATCAATCCGCAGGTCTTTTTTTAATAGCGCCCGGGCGAACCGCTGCCCTTCGCTCAAAGCTCCGGAGCCGTCGGAGCGGGGGAGGCGGGGGCTGAGCCGCCCCGGGCCGGGCACGGCGGGGCCGGGGCCGGGGAGCTGGAAGGCAGCGGGGGAAGGGAGAGCAGGAACTATTTCCTGACGTAATTTGTCTCTGTCCTCCGATCCTGCGGCTTCTGGGGCTGCGAGAGACGGGAGGGAGGTGGGAGATGGGGAGGAAAAGGGAGAGGGGGAGAAGTGTCCCGGAGTCGGGGGGTCCCGCAGCCCCTCGCTGGGGTGGGAGCCCTCATCCCGAGCGCACGTGGACCGTTTCTCGCCGTGGTTTTATTGATTTCTCTCTCTTCTTCTTTTTTTTTTTTTTTTACGTATTTTCCTTATTTTTTTTTTCTCTCTTTTTTTTTTTTAAAGCAGCGCTGAAAAATCTCGGAGGGGTGTGCGTGTGTGTGTGTGCGTGGGGGATGGGGGAGGGGGGGTTCACGGGCGCATCTTTTCCTGCTCTCACTAGCAATAATAATAATAATAATAACAATAATAAAAATAAAAGGGTTTTCCGGAGGAAAAAAAAAAAAAAAAGACCACTTCCAGGGATACGAGGAGCACCTCTGAAAAGAGAGGAAGGGGAAATCATAAGAGCAGCACCACCAAAAAAAATAATAAAGGGGGAGGAAGGGGGGGCCGGGGGGTGGGGGGTGGGGGTGGACAGACAGACAGAGCGGCAGCAGCTCTGGCGCTGAGAGAGCCGCGTTCTTCGGCGACAGAGCGGACGGCCGGGGATGTTTTTATGTCCTTCAATAAAATTTTTACGAGGATCGTTTGATTGTTCATAAACGTGTCGTTCGTTAAATAAAACTGCGGCGCTGAGTTTGTGCCGCGCGGAGCGGGGGAGAAGCGTTGGGCGTTTGGCACACGGCTGCGCTCCTTCTCCTTCCTCCCCGGCTTTGATTTTTGTGCGGTGGTGGTGTGTGTATTTTCTTTTTTTTTTTTTTTCTTTTTCTTTCTATTCCTTTTTTTTTTTTTTTTTTTCTATTTTCCGTGCGCAACTTTTCTTTCCCTTTTCCTCCTTTCGCACCGAACCGATGGGAGAGAGTTGGGAGCTCTTAAAAAAAAAAAAAGCAAGCAACCAAACAAACAAACGAACCTCGGGGATGCCCTGGCTGCGTGTGGGGAGGATGAGCTTTCCTTTGTAAGGAAGGACAGGTAGGTACGTGGCTCACGCCCATTGGGGGCTGAAAGAACGGAGTTGGGCGATTTCTCTGCGAAGAAAGAGAGAAAAAGAAAAGATATCCCCCCAAAAATGACCTCTCTCTCTCTCTTTCTCTTCCTCTTCTTTTCTTTCTTCCTTTCTTTTTTTGAGAATCCAAACAACACACACACACACACAAAATCATAAGCCTGATTGTCTGGGCTCCCCAGGGCTATTCATCACCTCGGGTTTTATAGGGCTGGGGTGACGCGGTGGGGGGAGAGAGAAACGGGCAACGTTTGCAGGAGGAAGAAAACGTGGGGGCTCGGAAAGCGGTGGTGGTGCCCCCCTCCTCCCCCCCCTCCCCCCTCCGTGTCCCCCCCAGGGACAGAGAGGCACCGGGTGGGCAGAGTGTCCCCAGTGGGCGGCGTTCCCCACCGCGGCTCCCACGCACCCCCGGGACAGAAACGCATTCCATTTCTTTCCATTTTCTCTGCAAGTTGCAGGGGAAATCCGAGCGTGAGCGAACCCAGCAGACCCGGAGACGTTCAGGCGGGGAGTGGGGCTGCCAGGAGAGCCCCCTCCTTTTCCCCGGGCCCCCCCAAAGTCACGAACCCCAGCTGAGCCCACGCCATAACGCTGCCCTTCACTGCACCGCGCTGCCCCTGGAAGTTGGGCTTCCCCCCCTCGGAGAACGTAGGGAAGGTTTGCAAACAAAACCCCGACGGGAGGGAGGGATGTCTGGGGAGGGATTCGTGGCGTGCCAAATTCGAGGAGAGCAGTCACCCCACTCGCTCCGTTCTAAGCCCCTCTGCTTTATGGGAGCCCTTAAAGGGAAATATTCCTGCAGGAGCACGCTGTCTTCTTTGGCCTTTATCGAGACCGATTTATCTGTCAATCACAGCTCTCCAGTTACTTTTACGTTCGCGAGAAAAATAAAATAAAATAAAATAAAATGAAGCGTATGGACGGACGGACGTACATGCAGACATATCTGTGCTCGTCATTCTTTGATCTATTCCCGTATTAAAAAATAGTTACGGTGCGAAGGTGGTGAGGTGCAGGAGTGACGTGGGCAGGGGAGAAAGCAGCCCGGCTCTCCCACTTTGGTGGAATATCTGGGAGAATCCTTACAAAGAAGGGTTGCGTGTCTGTGCAGAAGGGGAAGGGAAAGAGGCAGAGGGAGAAGGAGGGAGAAAGGGCTGAGCATGGGGGGAGCACTGGGGACGTTTTCCAGGGGAGAAATATGTCAGAATGCACCACAGGCGAACCGCAAAACGAGCAGAAATTACCCGAGCAGCGCAGCCCTGATGAGGAGCAGCAGTTTTTGGAGGCTCCGTGCGAGCAGGCAAGGTCACGGAATGAGTCGTGGATGGGGCGTTTTGGTGGTGGCACACAAAGGCGAACATATCTGGGGAAGATCTCTTTTATTTACACGGAAACCTCCGGCGCACGGAGCGCTCCGCTCCCCGCATCGCCGCGGGCTCTGCACACACGCACACGCGCACACACACGCGTGAAATGATCGCGATTGCCGGACAAACCCCCTTCCATTCGGGGAGAGCAGTACGAGGCGGAGATGGAGACGCTTCACCTTACAGCAAACTACAGCCACGCGGGTTCGCACTGCGTCCTCCCCCCTCTCCGCTGCGGAATCCCAAAGCACGACGCGAACCCCCCACGCGGAACGCTCTCCTTCCACGCTCGTCTCGACACGGAGCCGTCCCGCGTGGCTGCGCGCAAAGTTACGCGGATCGAAGTCCGCTCAGAGCGCGGGGCAGAGGCAGCGATGCCGAGCATTCCTCCTGGCAGAAACGCGAGCAAAGATCCGCACCGCAATCTCAGCACGCCTTGCCATCGCGCTCAGCTCCTGCAAGGTTATCTCGCAGCGGTTGTGCTCCAAAAAGCCCTCGGGAAGGGGAGAGGATCTCTTCTCGAAGTGACGGTGAACCCCCGGGTCCTTTCCCGGGCGGAATCACAGCTTTGCCTCTCTCACCTCCTCTTTTCAATCTGCAGGGGGAAGGAACTTGGTGGCACGGAGCGAAACTAACGCTGGCAGCCCACGCGCCGTAGGAATCCTATCTTTTATTTCATTTTATATTTCCCCGGTGGAGGAAAGGCAAAAATAAAAATAAAAAAAAAAGAAGGAGATTAAGAAATAATCTCTCCTGGCAAATGAGGAAGTTACGGAAGACGGAGCCTTTGTCTGAGCCATTGACTTCTGACACCTTTTCGGGGCTGAGTGCTCCTTCCCACGTCCGCCCGCTCCCGGGCAGTGCTGTGTGCTCAGCGCGGTGCATCCCTCTCCTCTCCCTTCCAAACCTTTTGCTTTCGCTTTGAGCGATTCTCCCCTGATTGGAAGGAGCGGAGACAAAAAAATAATCCTAATAAAATAAAAGCCAGAAGAGGGGAGGGGGAATAAAACCCTATTGGAGAGCTTACTGCGACGAGGTGACACTGATTTCTTGGATTTTCTTGCTTTTAAATTATCTTTTTTTTTTTGGGGGGGGGGGGGGGGGGGAGGGGGGGGGGGGGGGTGGGGGGGGTGAGGGTGGATGGTGGAAAATTGGTGGCAGGGAAGAAGAGAGCCCGCAGCCCCCAGCAACCAGGGGTCGGTGGGGGGAGTGCTGGAGCTGCAGGCCCGGCTCTCCCACGGCTGCATCCCGCCCGGGGCACCGCGGAGCCGAACGCCGGGGGCCGAGCAGACACCGACGGGCGGACGGACACACGGACGGACAGACAGACAGAGCAGGCACACACACACACACACACACACACACACAGGCGTACAGACACGGGAGGAGGTGGGGGGGATGGGGGGAAGGTGAGGGGGGGAGGGAGAGAAGGAAGAAAAAAAAAAAAAAGAAAAAAAAGAGCCCAACCTCATCCCCCGTGTTCAATTAACACTGTCAAGGTCGGAATAAAGAAAAAAATCGGTGTTTTCTCGCCGCTCCGTCGTCCTCCCCTTCCCCCACCTCACCCCCCCACCCTCCCCCCAGGACACCTCCGGCCGTGCGGAGCGGGGAAGGGCGGTGCTGAGCTCCGATCCCTCCGCACGAGAAAGCGAAGTCAGCAGCAGCCAACTTCCAGCTCCCGCTGCATCTCAGCCCTCAGCAGCTCCGGAGCTCCCTTCTTCCCCCCGCTTTGTCCTTTCCCCACTCCCTTCCTCTCCTCTTCTGCCTGCCCAAGTTCTTTCTCTCTTTCTTTTGTTCCTTTTCTGCTATTAAAAAAGAAAAAAAAAAAATAAAGGGGAAGGAGGGGGGGGGGGGGGTGGAATTGCACACAATAGACAGCGTGAATCCAAAGCAGACTCTCTGCAGAGGCAGCAAAAATATTTCTTGGTCCTCCAGATGCCTCTATTTATTCCAGGATTGTCTCTTAAAGTAAATAAATATGGGGAAAGATTAATTTCAGGCCAGATCCCACCCGTTCTCCCTGCAGCAGCTCAACTGCAGGCTCCGGGCTCTGCTTTTCTCACTCCCCCCCCCCCGCTAAATTCTTCGGCTATTTGAAAATCATATTTATTCGGCGCTCCTTACGAGATCTCACAGAGGAAAAGCTCTTCGGGACAACAACAGAGCGGAGGAACTCGCGCTCCCACCGCCTCACATCGACGCGAGAACCTCAAACCCACCCAACGTGGGAGACGGAGGCATCCAGCTCTCGGCTAAAACCCCACTGCAGGAGTTTTTTACCTGCTTAAGTGCTTCCCCCAGCCATCCCCCCCCACTTCATTCCCCCCCCCTCCACCCCCTCTGTCTGTTGCTAAGAATTCCTGTCTCTCCAGTGTTGGAGGTACGGGTAATAGACAATAAATTCCGAGGTGCAATTAAAGCTCTGAACCATTTCTTTAAGCGTGTCATGGTGCCCTTTTCCTTTCCCCCCCAAATTTCAGGTCTCCCCCAGACGAAGTCCGCCGCAGATGTTCCCGAGCAGCAGCGAAGCCTCACGCTGAGGCATTCCAGGTTAGCTCGGTTTTGGGTGTGATATGCAATGCGGGTCAAGGGAAGGGGAAAAAAAAATTCCCAGCGAAGAAAATGAAAAGAAGAGCGAGAAAACAAGCCTGAACCCAGAGAGGCGAACTGTATACCGCCTGGAGAAACATATTTCTATACTTCTCCCTTTACATTTATTATGTTTCTGTCAGACACCCTGTAATTAGCATAGATAACTACAGTTGCAAGCTCCAAGTTGTGTCTGCAAATCCTATTGTCTGGCTGCTCCAGTTGCACACCGGAGAGCTTGGAAGCGAGCACAAGGTGTTAGGAAGAGCCTGGTGCCCTCAAATAAGACAATAACCCCACGAAATGCGTGGGGGGTGAGGGGGGGGGGGGGAGGAGGTGGAGGGGGTGAACGGTGCCGCTTTAGGCGATGGATTCCACCGCGATCTCTCTGGCCTGGTGCGAGCATCTCCAGCTCAGCCCAGTCCCAAACCTGCCCAGAGCGAAGCGAGCTTAAAATAAAGGAGCTGGGGGCAATGTCCCGTCTGCTGCCGGCCCCCACCCCTCCCTCCGAGCTGCGGTTTGCGCGGCCCCTCTGCACAGCCCGTACCTATGCAAATCCCGAGCCAGACGGCCAGACACCTTCCGACAACAACCTTGAGCGGGGACATTTGCTGCCGGGGACGCCTCTCCCCCCCCACCCCCCACCGCCCCCATCAGCCCCCGTTATTTTGCAGCGGGGAAGCGCTGAGCCTTCAGGACACGTCCCCCCCACCCCCCAAAACCCCCATCACACCCCCTAAAAAAGGTCCAGAGGAGCAAATACCGACGTGAAGCGGTAGAGAGGGCTCATTTCCCCCCCCCCCCCAACTTTATTTATCATTATTTTTTTTTATTCGTATTAGAAGGGGAGGAAACCAAAGCAGAACGCAGCCCAGTCCTTTCCCCTGCTGCAAAAAGGGAGAGCTGATCAGCGCAGCCCCATCTCCCCCACATCCCCCTCCTCACCCCCCACCCCGAACCCATCGCTTTGCAAAACCACCCCAAAGTCATTCCCAGCAGCAAAGGATAAAGTTCATCCGCAGGCGCTGCCCTCTCTCGCACACACACACACACACACACGAGCAAAAAGCCTCCGGGTTTTCAAATTCCACCTGCTGGGAGAGGAGCATTATACAAAGAGACGCGAGGAAGAAAAATTACGCAACGCAGCGTACCGTAATATCTCTGATATTTCACTCCGATAACGGCGTCGGAGATCGCACGAGCATTAGCAGCAAAGCCAGCGGTATTTCGCGGGGAGAGATGAAGGCGAACAGCATGGAGCCTTTTTGACTACCCATGTTTTTACATAAAAACAACCGACAGATCCGCACCGAGCGGTCGGAGCGATAAATCCCCACCATCCTTCTTCCTGATCTAATATCATAATTAAAAAACCGTAGGGGAGATTTTAACTTTTATTGCGTTTCTGGAGTTGGGTCGCTCAACGTATATTAAGTTTACGCTCTTCTCTTTCTCGCCACGGGGGTGGTCGCTCCGAAATAAAATCAATCTTAATATACAGAGGATAGATATTGTTTAGTCTCGTACACGCTGTTAGAAGAAAGGGAAAGAAATCTGCAGACAGTTAACGCGGGGAAGGCAAACTCATCATACGTGTAATGAATCCTTTAAATAATTCAATTATCACAGCACTAATATCAAATAATTACGGTTACAAGTACCAGTAATCAACATCGTCCCTGTTGAAAAATTAATTTGCAGTATTGTATATGAGTTTCTTCCGCTTTTCCCCCTTCCCTTACCCTTTATTTTCCGACTCGCTCATTACGTTTTGCCGCTCTGCTGTATTCGACCTGAAAGGAAAACAGCCGTACTCCGTCCAACATTGCGTTCAACCAAACCAACAGCTCTTTCGTCTTTTCTTTTTTCTTTTTCTTTTTTTTTCCCCACTTAAAACGCGGCATTTTGAACAAAGGGAAGCGACGTGGACGCGAAGCGACGCATTTCCCCCACGGCAACGCGGGTTTATTCCGCGGACTTTGTCTCTGCTGCGTGACAACGCTCGGACCGACCTCGTCCTGAGCCATGGGACAGAGCTCTGATGCCAACCGAAATCCGCATCCCGCACGGAAACTCGCGAGGAAGAAGACCGAGGAAGGGCAAAGCCCCCAAACTACCGCGATCCACAGCACAACGGAAACCTGTCCGTCCCCCGCAGGGACCGAACCCGCGTGGGGAGCACCGTGCCAGCCCAGAACGCTCCCGATATTCCCAATTTCACACTTTTATTGCTCTCCGCTCCAACCTTTGCGCCTCAGCACCGACATCCGCGGAGCTCTGCTCCTCTCTCTGTGCCCTCCGCGCCTCCGCTTCTCCTCCCGAGCACCACTTGGACCACACTCCGTTATTCTGTGTGCTGGAGCTTGCTTTCCTTTTATTTTTTCCTCCTTTATTCCCTCCCTCCCTTTTTTTAATTTCCTTTTATCATTTATTCTTTTCTTTTTTTCCTTATTTTTTCTTTTTTTTCTTTCCTTTTTTTCTTCTCCTATTTTTTTTCCTTTTATTTTTTCCTTTTCTTTTCCTTCATTTTTTTCTTTCACTTTCTTTTTCCTTATTGATTTTTTTTTTTTCCAATATATTTGCATTGATAAGCAGATATAACTTTCCCAAGTTTTACAGCCCATTTTCTCAGGGGGCGGAAGGGGTGGGGGGGGGGGGGAGGAGGAGGAGGAGGAAAAAAGGGGAAAAACAACCCTTGCACCGCAGACAGACACCGCTCATGTAACACAGCCGTCTGATTTCCTTCATCAGCAGTTAACTCCGCTTTTCTACGCATCCTTAATGGAAAGCAATTCCAAACCCGGGCTGCACCGGCCGTGCTCTTGAAAGTGAAACCCCACACCCGAGCACGGGGCGTAAAGCGGCCGTTAAATTTTACATCTGACGCTCCGGCTGCGATGGGGACCGGGATCGGCAGAAGTTGGAACCCCACTTTCTGCTTTGTTCTTCAACGCACCTCCACGAAACACGATCCGCCCGCATTCTCCGCCGTGGGAGCGGGCAGAGCTGGCACCGGGCTCTGCCCCCCACCATCCCGCACCCCCCACCCCCCCCCGTATCTCATCACCTTTCCAAATCCCAGGAATGGCCGAGCGGGAAGGAACACCTTTTTAATTTATTGATTTCTTGTGGCACGGGGGCGGTGGGGGGGAATAATGGTTCTGTTTTTCCCTCCCCCTTTTTTAATGAAAGAGGGGGACGAGGCTCGCTCCGTGCCCATCGGTTTCATCCCCAATTTCATAATTTGGGGGGGGGGGGAGGCAGGCGAGGGGCAAAAAATCTGCCTCCTTTGTCCTCCTCACTCATCCGCGGAGCAGAAACAATAGCGCGGAGGGTAAAAAAAAAAGGCAGGGGAGGGGGGAGTTGGGGGGGTGGGGGGGGGGTGAAAATCACCTTCCTATCTCATATTGGGGGATGGGGGGGGTGAAGATGGGGGGGGGGAGAGCTGGCATGGGGGCGGCGGTGGAGGGACCTGGCCGTGCCGGTGCTGCCCCCCCACCCCACCCCCCCCGCCCCCTCTTTCTCCCGCAGCCCACCGCCACCTCGGAGGGGTTTGGGGGGATTTTTGCCCTCCGGCGCCCGCGGAAAGTTGCGCAGCCCCGGGGCGCGCACGGCGGAGCTGCGTGCGGCCAGCGGAAGCGGCTGCCCTTGATGAAGACTAACTGACGTAATTAA
>VONY02000030.1:1082230-1094730 GCA_008692595.2 Colinus virginianus | reverse complement strand
GGACACCTTTTCTTTCTTCCGCTCTTTGCTGTCAGCCAATTTCCTGTAGTGTTTTCTGCCTTTATATCCTCTGTTAAAAATAACATCGTTACATAAGTATCCGGGGAATGGGAAAGAGGACTTACCCGACTGCGGCGAAAGCAGCTTCTGTGGCCGGAGTGTTGTGATGTTTTAGACCTACTTCTCTAGATTTGATTTGAATTTAATTTAATTTAATTTTTTTTTTCTGTGGGGTTGGGGTTTTTTTGTTTGTTTGTTTGTTTCTCTTTTTGGAGCAGAACTCAGCTCGCCTCCGGGCAAAAAAATAAAAGGGAAAGGGGCGATGTGTTCTGTGCGGGAACGAAGGAGAGGGTTCGGAGGGGGCAAAGCGGAGGGAGCAGCCCCACATCTCCACCTCCGAGCGCGGAAATACCGCAGCGCTGCGCGGAGGAGGAACGGCCGCCACCTCCCCGGGGCCGCGGGGGCTCCAACGCCCCTCGGCCCCACATGAAACCCCAAATCCGGAATCCCTGCGCGGCTTTGAGAACCCTCGTGCTTCCCCGTGTTAACCTCCCCCCCAACCCCCCCCCCAAAAAATGAAGTGCAGATGCTGAAATCTGCGCCTGGCGGAGCGGGCTCTTCTCGGGGACGGCAGTCTATTTCCCCTCGTTTTTAGGGTCCCCCATTCCGCCCTTTTTGCCAACGTGAGGGTTATTTTTTTTGTTTGTTTTCCTGAGCGGGGATTGTATGAAATAGATTTGCCTTTATGGGCTCGTCTGGGTAAATTCGGAGGTGATTGTGACCCCACAGACACTCCCCGCTCTCTACACACCCGTGTACCCACACACGCACACACCCGCTGCAAAGGCAAACGTATTTCACACGTCCATAAATAAACACGGCAAATACTTGGGCTTTGAATTTGGTCATGAGAAAATCCTGGCACCAGCCCCGGGCCAATATTTGTGTCTGAACGGAGGGGAAGAGCGAAAGCGGAGCCCGCAATGGTGACAACGTCCCTTGCGCTGCGCGAGTGGCACTCTCGGGAAAATCTCTCCCCGAAAAGAACTTTATTTAAGCGAACACACCTTGAAAATGTGCGGTGTGACATTGGCACCGCTTTCTCGTTTGGAGAAAACCTTTTGATGTTACCAAGCCCTGGAAATCCCCTTTGAAACCCTATCTTCCCCCAACTGCTTCGGTTACATTGGAACATGAGGTCTCTTACCTTCTGCGCGGATAAAACACATTGCGCGCATCAAAAGCAACAAAAGCCGCACCAACGTTAACGAAAACTCGGGGCAGAAAACGTTTGGGAAGGAAACAACGACAACAGAAGGGAACCAAATCCGCCCCACATTGGATCCGACCGTTGGAAAACGCTGCAACAGAGGCGGAATATCTCCTCCGACGCCAATATCTGGGCCAGCACGCCCTGCCCCACGCACCCGCGTTGGGCTGCGAGCCCGAACCGAAAGGAAACCTCCATCTCCACCAATTTAATTCCCTATTTCCACCCTCTTGACAGCCCCAGAGAGTGGGGATTTCGCTTTGGGGTTCGGCCCCAGCGAGCCCTGCCGGTGCGGAGGGGTTTGCAGCACCGTGGTAACCTTGACGTTGCGTTTTGGTGCAACCGCGGCTCAACCCGTCTCCACCGTTCCCCGTTTGGATAACGCAGCTCTCCCATCAAATAACCACCGATCGTCACCGTAATAAAAGGGTGCAAAGCGGCAGCCCTGCGTTGTGCTCTGAAAAAAGGCCGATTTTAGGGGGGTGGGGGTTGGGAGGGAGGGGAGGGGGGGGAGAGACGCCAGAAGAGGGGTTCTGCACGAGAGATCGCGGTGCACGCTGCACACGGCGGCCACATGCACGCGTGCAGCCCCGCATGCACCGTCCCCCGTCTGCCTGAGCCCCGCACACGCATTCCCACCGCGCCTCGATCCGAGCAGAGCTCCCCGCGTTTCCACCCCGACATTCAACCGCGTTTCGCCGCGTCCCATCGCCATCACGGCCGCTTATTGACCCGAGAGCAGCCCTGACAGCACCCGGGGCAGGATCAGACCCTCGCCTCCAAACACACACACACACAGATTTCTTTTTTTTTTTTTCTGTTCCAACGCATATGCAATCTCCACCGCGAAAATAAAATGTGGCAAATGAAAGACTCTTTTCAGACCGTCCCAAAGTTAAAACATCTGCTCAACACATAGAAGCGGTTTTGCTTTTTGTTTTTTTCGGTTGGGTTTTTTTTTTTTCCTCCCCTTTTCGACTTCAATTCGCAGGGAAAGAAAAAAAAAGATTTTTTTTTTGTCATTTTTTTCCCCCCCTTCTCCGAGCCCCAACGAGAACCTCAACCCCGGAACGAAGCGCAGCGCACAGCTCCGGGCTGAAGTCGTTCACCGCCGCAAAACGGCGTTTTCTCCCCTATTTTTTCCCCCCTTTTCCAAAGGTCGAAGCCCAAAGGAGCCCCATCCGCTCCGCACGAGGAAATGGAGCGCTCTGCGCGGGGAGTGGAGCGAGGGGAAGGGGGAAAAAACAGGGTTCGCCCGCCCTGAGAAACAGCAACAGAACACAGAACCCCCGAACCGACCCCCCCCCCCCCCCCAACAACCCCCGGAGCCGCTGCGATATCGCAATCTCTGCAAATCCCCCTCATCTCAACGCGCTCCGCAGCGCTCATCGCGAAGGACGTTTCTTTTTTCCACGAGCACATGCACAGCCATTTATTCTTGTTATTTTTCTTTTCTCTCATCGCGCACAACGAGAGGACGAGCCCCCAAAGAGCGGGCTGCCCTTCCCCCCCCCCCATCCGCAGCTCCGATATACGCGGTTTTCAAATCCGCGTTTCCACTCCGAACAAATCTCCGCTTTTTTTTTTCTTTTTGCTTGTTGTTTCCGAAGCCGACGACAAAACGCGCACACAAAAACTGAGACACTGTGCCCATCTCCGGAGCAAACCGAGAGAAAAAACCGCCGCAAATCCGCATCGCTGCCGCTCTCACGGCCGTGGCCGATTACTAATTGCTGAAATTAGCGACTGATAACGAAGGATTCCCTTACCTTTAGCTTCATTGTCAGAATTGTCAGTGCTGGTGTCAGTGTTTTTATTCAGCTCTTTCTCTGCTTCCGAAGGGCTGATTTTGGGTGCTGGGGCGCTTTTTTCTGTTTTAATTTCGTTCGTGGATGTGTTCTGAGTATTATCTGTTTTTGTGTTTTCGGGGAAACTCACTTTAGCCACCGGGGGCGGAGGAGGAGGAGGAGGAGGAGGTGGTGGTGCTGGTTCCAGATGCTCGTTCCTTGGGTTCAGGCTCGCCCTGGATTCAAAACTTGCCTCAAACTCATTTGGATTGCTGCAGTTTGACGTCTTCTCCATGGAGGGGTAACCTTGGCTTGTTCGGTAGTAGCTAGGAACGGGGACTTCATGGTCATTTAGGCAAGGCTCAGGCATTTGGTTGGGGTAGAGGGCTGCCTCTGTGGCATTTTTAGCCCTTTTGTCAGCGTTATACATACAGCAAACATTCTCTTCCTTGACATTGGTTGGGAAGGAGCAGGATGGGAGCTGTCTTGCAACAGGTTGCTCGATCCTGTACGTATTTTTGGGGTCACACCAAGTGTCTAGCTGAGAAAGGTAAGATGGATAGGTGCTGAGAGACAAGGTAGCGCTATTCACCTCGTCCCTTTTGGAAAGAGACGGGATAATTCCACAGTTCCTCATGACTCCGCAGCTGAAATCGCTCCCAGGCTGCATGTACATCCCTT
Source organism: Colinus virginianus (assembly GCA_008692595.2). Lineage (NCBI taxonomy): Eukaryota > Metazoa > Chordata > Aves > Galliformes > Odontophoridae > Colinus > Colinus virginianus. The sequence goes on along the minus strand of VONY02000030.1, from coordinate 1,090,992 downwards.
GGCTGGAGGAATAATTCTCCCCTCTACAGGTACCGGCCAACGAGTCCATCAAAAACGAGTTAGAAGTCACATTGTTGGGACATGACATTTTCAGAGAGGGTTTTTAAGGAGGAATACTCCAGCCAGGGGCTGACATCTTTTTTTTAGGGGGAAAAAATATCAAGCACCATAATTATCCACGCATCGGTCCCCCCCCCCACCCCCCCCACGTGATGCCCAGGCCAATGAGGATTGAAAATGGCCTTGATGATTCAGACGGGGCCGACGTCACGGGGGTCAAGTTGTCGGGACCGGGAGCGGCACCGGTGGAGCAACAGCGACATCTGCCAGCACCGGGCCGGGACCTTCACGTTGAACAAAGGCAGAGAGCCCCTCCGCCCCCCCAACCCCCCCCAACCCCGCTCCCCTCCCGCCCGTTTGTTTACCAACGGAGCCCCGCGTGGAAAAGGGGGCAAGGGGAAAAAAACGTATAGATAGGTAGGTAGATGATGGCTAGATAAATAGACAGATAGATTCCCCCCCCCATTAAAAAAAAAAATCGAAAAAATTCGGATGTTTTGTTTGTTTTTTTCTTTATTATTATTATTCCCCCGGAAAGATAAATAAATAAAACGGGGAGAGGGGTGAAATTTATATTAAAAAAACCCACAGCTCTCCACTCTCCTCCCCCCTCAACCCCCTTTTTTTCTCCTCCGTGCTTTCTCCCAGTTATCTCTTTGCACCCCAAAAGCAATCGTAATTTTAATTGCTGCCTCTCCTCCCCATCCCCACCATCACTTTCTCTCCTTCGTTCTCGGCCGCCCCCGATCCCCCCCCTCGCCCCCCTCCGCCCCATCGAGCTGCCCTCGCTTCTCCCATCTCTGCTCGTTTTTGGGTCCTAATGAAGAGGATTTGGGGTTCCCGGGGAGGGGGGAGGGGGGATGCGATCGGAGCCGCTTTGTTTTTGCCGCTTCGAGGGAGCAAACGGGGGATAAAAACGGGGCAGAAAGGAGGGATCCGCTCGCTCCTTCCACCCCACGCTCCCCGAAATCCACAAGCTCCTTCAGCAGGTCGGATATTCCCCCCCAAAAAACGGCGCGTTTGATTGTAATGATTGGGTTTCATCTGTTTTATTCGTACGTCTCACGAAGGAGAAGGTCGGCTCCTCGTACCCCCGCTTCCCCCTCGGCTTTTTTTTTGCCGTTCCCTTCAGCGGAGGACGCAGCTTTTTTTAATTATCCACTTTCATTCCCAACCGCCCTCAGTTTCTGCGCCGCGATGGCATTGTGGTGCCGCGCACAGGAATTCCTCGTGGGGGGAACGCGGGGGTCGAGGGGCTCCGAGGGGGCTGCGGCCGTGGGGTTGCTCCCCTCTCTCTGTCTCCTTCTCTTTTCTGTGTCTCCCTTCGGGAAATTACAACGGGGGGAGAGACAGAGAGGAGAAAAACCCAAGAAAACCCAACACAACAACAAACCGCCCCCAACGTGGGACTCGGTGCACACCACGCAGAAAGATTTGCAAACTGCAAGTTCCCCGTTTCGCGTGGGTTTCACTGCGTGGCAGTGCACACGTACACGTTCGTGTTTTCCCGACGGAGGCAGCGAGAGGAAAGTTACTTTATTTTTTTTTTCTCTTCCCTCCCCCCAATATATCCTCTCTCCTCTTTTGTGTGCTCGATGGGCGCTCAAGTTGTGGCGTTCGCTTTTAAATTGCACCATTTCCGAGCGCGATTTGGTGCCTTCAGTGCGAAGGGATCGAAACCTTCGTGGTTACCTTCCGTCCCCAGCGCTCCTCTCTTTGTGGGGTATTTCACAAATGGAGCATTGAGCTCCCTAAGATTTTGTTTTCTTTTTTTTTTTTAGCCCTTTTTTTTTTCCTCTCCCCGGCGTTTCGTAGTGCTGGCGGGCGAAGTCTGATGGCGGCTGAGAGCGATGGAGAATAAAGGAATGAAAAAGCGCGATAGCGGAGAATTTCAAGATCATGACGGTCAGAAAGAGACGGGTTCAGAGTCATTTTCAAGGGAAACAAAAAGAAAACGCCACAAAGAAGAAAACGTCACCTTCCGTGTGGAAAAAAAAAAAAAGAGGGGGAGGGGGAGAAGTGAAAAATAAAAAGAAGGAAAAAAAAAGGAAGGGGGGGGGGGAAAAGGAAAAAAAAGAATAAAGAAAAGGGGGGAAAAGGAGGGGGAAAAAAAAGAGAGAAGGGAAAAAACGGGGAAAGAAAAGGAAAGGGAGAAAAATAGTGGGGAGAAAAAAAAAAAGTTCATTGTAACACAGAAAGTGGAACTTGACCGTTCGGGTGATTTGTAACGGTTCGGAGCGGAGTCCCGCCGAAATATTCTCACGTCTGCAAAACCTGTTTTCCCAAAGCTTACCAAAAGCGGGGCCGTGAACCCCCCCAGCCCCCCATCCCCTCCCCCCCTCGGCTTCAACGTGCGGGTCTCCCCTCCGCACCAGTGCCACCAGTTCCCGTCTCTTAGGCCGAGAAAGCCTCCCAGTGCCGCTCCCCGATTTCGCGTGCTCTCCTCCTGCACAGTAAAAGCTTTTCGTCGGCTGCAGACGCCATTTGGTTCCCCTGGAAAGCTATTTGCGACTTTATTGCCTCTATTTGTGTTATCTGCATAGGTCTTTTTAAAACAGTTTGATAGAAATCGTTCGGTTTTATGATATCCAACGAAAATTCCACATAATATTTATAAGCAAAGGATAAAACTTTAGTGTGGGAGCCAATATTTTCTCATTTATAGGTGATGAAATTAAAGACCAACGCATTTTGTGTTATATTGCTTTCCACCCCCCCTTTCCCCCCCCCCTGTTTCCCAGTTTGATTTTTTCCCCCCCCCCTTTTTCGACGTTACTTTTGCAGCCGATGCGGCCGCTCAGCGCTTCGCACCGCGCAGAGGAACAGTTCCACGTGTGCTTCATTTTTGGCTTAATTTTTTGGGGAGGGGGAGGTGGGGGCAGACACCGAAATTTGCCCTCTTCCCTTCCTCCCTCGTCCGCCCCGAGGTTAAACGTGTTGCCCCGATTTTTCGCCCCATCCCTCGGTGAGCTTTTCTCGCAGGAGACGCGGACGAATCTCTCAAAGCGCATCACGGGGGGAAACGTGACGTTAAATCCGAATTTTCTCCTCTTCGAAGGAGAGCATCACCCCGGGCAAAGCTTCTCCGAGAAGGGAGAGCGGCGGTGGAATCCCCATCTCTGATGAACGTGTAAATGCTGGGGGTGTAAAACGCAGATTTACACCGCGCACGGTGTGTGTGTGTGTGGGGGGGGGGGGTTCGGTCACCGCTTTTTGCAGCGATCGGGAGCAGCTCCTCAAGTTGCTCGTCAGCATCTTCGGGAGCGAAAAGGGCCGAGGAGGTGGAAAACCATTTCTTTGGTCAAAAGGTTCCGCGGGGGTCATGCAGAAGTTGGCCGGGATGGGGCTTCTTTGGGCCGTGAGTTGGCATTGAGAGAACGGCGCGGAGGCGTCTCCGGGCGAGCGAATATTGTTTAAGGTTCAAAATAATTAGAAGTATGATAAACATGGGTCATTAATGGGAAGGGAAATAAAATTCATCAGCCTAAGTGGAACCCCCGTTGGGAAAAATGCTTGGCTCTAATTACGGAAAATAAATACCAACAAACGCTATTAAAACTTAAAAGGGGAAACCTCTGCCCGCCGCGAGGGCTTCGATAACACACTTCGGGTTTTACACACTTTTCGGGGACGCGGATCCGGAGCTCCGGGACCAGGACCGTCCTCGGGTCGGAGCCCCAAAGAGGACCGCGGCCCAACGGAGGATGGGGACGGGCCCGGGTCCTCCCATCGTCCCCAGAGCCACAGCCGCCCTACAACGTCCCCAAAGCGGCGGAGGGACGAGGGGAGCCGAGGGGAGAGGGACAGCGATGCCCCTCTGGAGCAGCACTGCGTCAGTGCGGACCATTGGAAGAAGACAAAGGATCCGTCAGACTTCGGCGTGGTGGTGGCTTTGGTTTTTTTACCTGTCCCCTTTTCAATCTAATTATTTAACCGTGAGTTATGCGGAGAAAGCGCTCCTCACGCCCATTGTATTTGATTTGATTTGATTTGATTTTTTTTAGCAAGTTTTCTTGCCGTTTTACGACAAACATTCATTTTCGCTTCGAGGAAGTATTTGGTAGCAACACTTTAATGATTACCTTAAATTTGTATTTCTGCCCGGCATTATGCCCCGCGTTGTAGCGGAAATAATTCTGATTTATGACAAAGTACACTGGAGTACAATAACAGCGATGCAAAAATAAAACCCACGCCTTTATATGTTGGCTTAGAAACTGTAAACTATCACCACAAGAAATCTATCAAACTTTACAATCCCTCTTACCCCGCTTCCTTCTTTCGGAGTAACTTAAGTCAAAGAGTTATGGAATGATATTATGTTCCTTGAGGTGGTATTGAAAACCGTGTTGGAGCTGTTCGACCCCCAACATCGAGGGCTGCGGGGACCCGAATTGCGCTCGGAGCCCGGGACCCCTCCTTTGATCACGGGGACCGAATTTGCGCGGCGTAATTCATAGATGGGAAAGAGCAGGAAGGTGACCCGGGGATTTGGGAAGAGTTTACTCGGGGTTGAAACGTTTCCGTGAATTTTTTTCCAACAAATTTCAGTATCACACCTCCCCACCCCCCCCCCCATCCTCCCCTCACCCCAAAGAAGAAAGAAAGCGCGGGGTGGGGGGGTGGGGTGGGGGGGTTGTTTCTCGAAGGGCTTTGGAAATGGGAATTGTGGCACTGTTGGGGAATGAAAGGTGTTTGTGTGCGGGCAAAGCTCGCGGCCGCGCCGCGGTTCGGAGCCGGGGGAGAAACGGAGCGTCGGATGGAGATGCGGAGAAGTTCGGGATCGCGGAGAGCCCCCGATAAGAGTTAAAACACGAGAGGTGAAAGAGGAGCGGAGTAACGCAAAGGTAAAAACCCGCGAGGAGCGAGGGAAGGGCCGCAATGCGGCTCCGGGAGCTCAGCGCAAATCCCCGTCCAAAAACTCCGAATTTTCGCGTTAAAAAAAAAAAAAAAAAGGTTTCTTTCCATCTCTGTGCTGTGAACGGAGTCCCCTCCGGGGCTGCGTGGGGCGGCTGCTCCGCTCCCGAGTGGACATCGGTGCTCCAATGACCGCTATTACCACCGAAGCCGGGGAGCAGCGCGGGGTCGGGCGCTCAGCGCTCTCCTTTCGGGTGGGAAGAGCGATCCGAGGGGCGGTGGTGGTAAAACGCGTCTATCTATCGGAATCAAATCCGATTTCACACCTCCAGCCGTGGAATGACCTGCGGGTACGGGAGCTGCGGGGCTTTGTTGGGCTGCGGATCCCCCAAAATTGAGGATCTCCACCTTCCAAACATCGGCGGCACCGCCGCTCGGGGTCGAGAGACTGCAGAGAACCACATGGGAAGGGGGGGGGGGGAGAGAATTTGGGGTAAAAAATAAAAACAAAAATCAGACAAAAATCACCGGGATTCTCCTTTATTTATTTTTATTCGTATTTCTGCTTTTTTTTTTTTTTTTTTGCATTTTTTTTTTCCGTACCTGGAGTCATCGTCTGGGAGATAACCGCGGGGATCCTCTGCTCTCCTCATCTCCCGCTGTTCGCGGCCCCGAACACACAGTTCGGCCGTCGTTTGCGCCCTCACATACGGTTTATATCAAACACATCTTTGGAGCAGAGGGCTGCGGCTCCGCAGAGCCCCTATCACTTCATTCCAGGGAAGGGCTGAGGCCGCTTTTCCACAATTAAAACGAACGAATTTACTCCGCTACTTGTAGCACATAAACAATTGTAATGTTTACATTCATTCTTTCCCCTTCTGCCCCCCTCCTTTTTTTTTTTCTTTCTTTCTTCTCCGAAAATGAATAAAGTTTTTTTGTTGTTTTTCTTTTTTTTTTTTTTATGGGCTCCATCAGCAATGTGCTGCAGCCTTAATGCCTCCGCTCCAGACAAAAAAAAAAAAAAGAAAGAAAAGCTTATGAGGTCGCAAACCGCATTCTCGTGGTTTCATGTTGTAATTTAGGAGTTATCAAAAGCAGAGGAACGTGCTTCGGTCCCACATATGCTGCGCATCCGCAGATCCCCAACTTTATGAAAGGCGGAGAAGGCCTTAATGAGCCGCCATTTTGGGGCAAAAATCATACAAGCCATCGTTTCCTATTTTCTCGGGTAGCTTCCCCCTCAACCCTCCCCCCCTCCCAGGGCTCCGGTTTGGGGGACGGCTGTTAATAATGCTAACTGTAAAAGTCATTGCATTGGAAGAGGGGTTTGGGGTGAAAAAAAAAACCAAAACGCAGCCCGGCTTTACAAACCCTTCGCTTCAAATCTGCCACCTCTCCCCCGAAGTGTCTCCCCCCCACCCCCTGCCCCCCTCCCTCCCCGCTCTCCCCTATTTCAGCCCAAACTCCGAGCGGAGCTTCTTCGGGGGATCGCGTCTGATCGCTCTTCCGAAGGTTGTGGGCCACCGGGGTCGGGATGGGACTCCGGGCCCCGGGGGGGATGGGGGGGAGGGGGGGGAACCGCTGCTGGCCCCAATCCCTCCGTCGGGAACGGCTCCAACAGTTCCTCGGACACAAATAAACGCGTCCACCCCGCGATCCGCAGGCGAGGATTAGCTCGATTGATGGTCGGCTCGGCGTCCTCTTGCCAAAACCACCGCCTTTCTTCTTCGCCTGTTTTCTAATCCCGGCTCTGGCCGAGCTGCAAAACCAACGTCAAACCCGAGAGGAAAAAGTGCGAATGGTCCAAAGGCCGCGTTTCCCCCCGCGGCTGTTGTGTGCCGCTCTTGCTGAGTGCTTCTGCGAAGTTGCTTTTATTGACGTGCCACCGAGGGGGTTTCGCCTCGGGACGGCTCCTTGCACACTCACCGTCAAGGTTACGAGCCCGGGGCACCTTCAGGGGTGTGCAAACGGTGCTGAGTGTGCAAACGGAGCTGCACGACGTGCGTGCCAAAGGTGCTGCGGGTGCGTGCGGGTGTGCGCGGCCCCGGGCAGCGCAAGGACGATCCCCGGACACTTTCCTTCCTCAGTTGCAGCTCACACGGCGGATTATTCCCCCCCCCATCCACGCCAGCATCACCTCCCCTTCTCCCTCCCCAGCCAAAAAATGGAAATGGTTTGCTTTGTATGGCAGACGACATGAAGTGAGCATTATTATCCCGCAAGAAGCCAATTAGGAATCGCCCCCCCCCCCTTCTTGTTCCCCCCCCCCCCGCTCCCCTCCTTCGCTCTCTGCAATATTTCACAACAAAGTGAGCCGGAGCTGAGCCCAAGATGTCGTGGATGAAAATCCGGGCAGCGATAGGAAACAGGTTGGGTCTCACGTCCCATGCAGAGGGGCCTTCGTCTTTAGTCCTGGTGCCATTAAGCTGGGCTCCCCCAAGGTGTTTTTTTGTGGGGGGTGGACCGCCGTCGTGGTGGACACCCAAACAGGGACGGAGTTATCCGATGGAGGACCCTCAAAAGAAATAAAATACGATTAAAATAATAAGAACTGAAAAAAAAAAAAAAGAGGATCTGCGTAAGGAGGGAATCTTGTAAAACTTTTACGCCAAACAAAGTTATAAAAACTTTTTTTTTTCTTTTTTTTGGTGCGTTGAGATATCAAAAGGTTTATGGCGATCATAAAGAGTGCGCGCCGCGCGTGTTAAACCCGCCTCGAAATGCATTAAATGCGGCGCGGCGGAGTTAAATATGGGGCGTCATAAACGGGTGGGATGGGATTTGATGATTATTTTCTTTTTCGGGGGGAAATGTGGGTCCCCCTCTCCCGTCCCCCCCCCCCACCCCCCCCTCCCTGTCCTCGGGGGCGGGGCGGCCGCGGAGCCGCGACCCACTCCGATTCCGCTTTATTACGAAAGGGTTAAAGGTGATGGACTTGACTTTATTGAAGTTCAAAGACATCATATATTCACATTTTTCTTCCCGCGGGTCTCGCTCCCACCTCCGCGTCCCCTCCTGGGCTCGGGATGTCCCCTCTCGATGGCGGCTTTTGGCCTTTGGCTCTTCCCTGCGAACCGACCCCCAAAACCCCCGCACGTCCCCCTCCTCACATAGGTGCTGCCGACACACGTGTGTCCCATCCCCGCTCTGCCTTCAGGCTCCCCAGTGGTCCCCGCAGCCCCCCCAGCGTGTGTGCTCCCCCCCCCCACCTCCCTCAGCCCCTCCGCCGCCCCCCCCCCCCGTCCCCACGACATTAACAGCCCTTTTCCTACATGGCACTGGTGCTTAATGCTGCTGTAAACTCCCACATGGTCTATAAACTTGGGTTTTACAACTGGCATTCCATTTTAGCTCGCGAAAACTTTGAACTAGGCCTACAGTTTCATTGTGCTGCAGTTGAACTGGGGCCTTTGTGGGGGGGTGGGGGGGGGGTGGGGGGGTGTGGAAGAAGGAGGGAGAGAGGAAAAAAAAAATCCCTGGGCAAGACTCCCTTATTTGTTTACTATTTACTGCGGAAGTCTTTCCCTTTAGCCAGACGGGGTAATTAAGAAAAATTAAGCTGTTTAGTGCTGCAGCCTTTATTACAATGTCTAGACGAGGCGCTTTTGTCCGGACAGCCGCTGCTGTTACGGAGCATTAACTGCCGCTCTGACCCCGCGAGGTGCACCTCGTTGCACCTCTCCCTGGTTTTCCTAACCTTGGGAAGCTTTGGCAAACACTCATTAAAGAGAGGTGCTGCGGGGTGGCCCCGTGAACGGTGCGGGAAGATGGTTCCTGCCCCCCCCCCCCCCCCCCCCCCCCCCCCCCCCCCCCCCCCCCCCCCCCCCCCCCCCCCCCCGCCC
>VONY02000030.1:1070778-1082130 GCA_008692595.2 Colinus virginianus | reverse complement strand
TTTTTTTTTTTGTCACCCCCCCCCCCCCCCCCCCCCCATCCCACCCCCCCAACCCCCCCCACGTCCATATGCACGATCCCATCGCTCCACATTGAGGCGAGAGGCGACCTGCCCCCCCCCCCCAAACCCCCCCTAAAACAACGCTTCCAACCGCAGCATTGACCCCAAACTCATGCTCTGCGTCTTCTTTGTCCTCGAAAACGCTGTGTCGGTGCGAGAGGGGGGGGGGGGGGGAAAGTCATTGTGAGAACAGAGGGGAAAAAAAATCACGGTGAAGCCCCCGTGCATGGGATTGAACTTGTTTTCCTACAGCGGGAATCGAGGGACTTGACTTTGCATTTGTGCTCTGCAGGGAGAAGGTGCGGGGTCCTTCTCCTCGGTGCCGTCAGTTTCGTGAAAAGAAAGAGGCAGAAAGATCATCGGAAGGGATCGGAAAAAGAAAAAAATAAGGATGACCGTAATCAAAATAAAACGCAGGAAAAGAAAAAAAAAAAAAAGGAGGAATTGCGGCCGGAAAATAGAGGCGGGCGTCTGGAGCCGAGCTCAGGGCCGAGGGAAAACCCCATCCATGAAAAGCATCGCTGAAAATGTGGGTTCGGAGGCGGAGGGGTCCGCCAAATCCGCTCCTCGGAGCGGATCGCAGCGCCATGAATATGGATGACGGCGTTTCGGAGATGTTTGCAGGTATTTAAAGGCCGACGGAAGAAAAACCCGCACCGCAATGACCGCAAAGAGGCATTTAAGGGGGAGATTTTCTAATAAAAGGGTCAAATAAAATCATAATGTAGAACAGCTTGCGATGTCTTTATTTTGCCACAGAATTTCACAGAGGATTCCGGGGTCTCACTTTACATACACAAAGAATTATCATTATTATTATTATTTTTTTTTCAGGATTTTTTTTTTTTCTTTCAGGATTTTGTTGTCGTTGTTGTTGTTCTCTCTCTCGTGGTTTTCGTCTCCCGTTTCCAGAAATTAAAAAAAAAAAAAAAAAAGGGAAGAAAGGAAGAAATAAAAAGAAAAAATAGAAAAGAAAAAAAAAGAAGAGCACGCTACGAAATGTATTTACAAACCGTTTCGGTCATTGCAAACGTCTTTTCGCCTGGTTTCAACCCCCCCCTACACACACACGCACACAGTCACGCACTTCCCACTCCACGCGCGCTTCCCACTCAACGTGAATCTCAGAGAATACACGTATATATGCACACAGAGGCAGAGTCCCGTGTATATATGCATGTATATATTCATATACATATAAAGGGTGCGTGGGGGGGTGGGAGGGGGGGGAGTAAGTCTTCCTTCTGCTCAGGGACAGGGATTTAAATTAGGGTTCGGCTCGTGGCCATGGGGAGGAGGAAGGACACAGAGGTGCACACACGGGGACACACGCGTGGGTGCGCTTCACACTCACACGCACGCTCACACTCACCCCCAGACGAAGGGATGTGATCCTACAGGGAGACTTTGGCCGCTCTTGGGGTAACACAGCTGCGTTCTGAAGTCACTGCGGCGGTGATAACCCGCAGAGCGATGCGATGCGTTCGGAGGGACGGGGCGGCTAACCATCATCGCCAGCAAAATAATAATAATAATAATAATAATTAAAAGAGGGGAAAAAAAAACGGGGGGGGGGGAGGGGGGGAAGAAAGAAGAAAGGGAGAGGTGGGGGGAAGGGAGAAATCCCATCTCGTTCAGGCGAAAAAAAAAAAAAAAGAAAAGAAAAAAAAGTTAAATAAAACGTTCGTGGAATTTCGAGTCCTTGAGCGGTTTGGTAAATGAAAGAACGTTTCACTCCTTTTGTTACTCTGAACTGTCCCAGACATAGAAATGTGAGTAACGAAAAGGCTTTAAACTTTGAGGTTGCTTTGTCGGCTGAAAAAGGCAAAGCCACGCGTTCCTTCCCAAAACACCAACACTTCGCCGGCAGAGGGGATTAAAAAGAGGTTCACAATAAGGGATTTCCAGAGAAATACTGCAGGCGGTCTCTGCTTAATTTTTTTTCTTTCATTCTTCTGTTCTGAAACCAGATTTTAACCTGTCGGTCAGTGAGATTCAGCATCCGAGACAACTGGAGCCTCTTCTCTTTGTTTATATAGACATTGAAGAAGAATTCTCTCTCCAGCTCTCTGATCTGGAATTTCGAATAGGGGCACCTCTTCTTCCTCGTTCGGGGAGCACCTTAAAAGAACCAGAAGGCAGCGTAAACATCCCAAGGCAACGCAAGGCACGGCCTCAGCTCAGATGGGGGCCGGGGGAGGGCACGGACCGCGGAGGTGAGGGGACACGGGGGCTCAGCCACCGCTTTCCCCACCGCACGGGCTTCGAGAGCCACGAAGGGACCCTCGTGCAGCTGCATTTTCTGTGCGGAGAGATTATTTTGACAAAGAGCAGCCCGGGACTGGAGGCAGCGGGGCTGGAGCTGGCTGCTGGAAAAAAAAAACCCCCCCCCCCCCCCCAAAAAAAAAGACCCAAAGCGCGGCTGCGAATCTGTTAGCTGTATAGAAACAGCGTGAGCGAGGTTGGAATTATAGGAACTAGATATGATGTTCCGCAGAAGTTTTTGATTAACTCCAGTCCTCGCCACACACGCGAAAAGGAATCAAAGTCAAAGAGAACTTCGCATCTGAGCTGCAAAAGGGGACTTTCTGCTGCTCACGAAAGCGAAGAGGGAAACAAAACAACCCTCCCCCGTGCCAAAAAAATAAAAGAGCCCCACGCTCAGCCCTGGCTCTCAAAGTCGCCTGGATGGAGCGCTTTAAAAGCCGCCTGGAAATGCGATGGAAAGCAGAGAGCGGAGCCGAGCGAAGCGGAGCACGTCGGTCGGACAAAGCCGGGATGTGCTCCGGCCTCGGGGAGAGCACACTCACAACAGAACGTCTGAGCCAACGCTCCGCGGATGCCGCAGCTCTCCAGCAACAACCCCCCCTCTGCCGCCCCCCCCCACCCCCCCACGCCCTCAGCACCACACCCCCACCGAGAGAAAAGACTCACCATACAGTTTTAATTTATAATATAGAAAAAAAAAAAGGATAATAATATATAATATATATATATAAAAGCCACGCACCGCACGCATCTCAGCGCCTGCAAGAAAGCGCAGGCAGCGGAGCAGTGTTCTGCCCAATTGCCTTTTACCCTCCGCAACCCGGGACCAAATCCTTTTAAAATGCTCATGTAAGTTCATGATCAAAGTTAATATTTGTCACGACGGCGTGCTTTTAAAATTTCACAGACTCTGAGATGCTGTGTCTGCTGCCTAACATCTCCTTCTTTTTTTTTTTTTTTTATTATTATTTTTTTTTTTTCCAAAGAGCTTTTCCCATCGTAAAAATTCTTCTCGTTGGAAGAAAGAGCTTTGTAGGTTATAATAAAATCCTTTGAATGCTTATAAAACTCCACATAAAATTTGACCGACAAAACACGCGGGCTAGTCCCTTAACCTTTCCGTTTACTGCTCTACCTACTCGAATTGCTGCTTTTGCTCCCTTCCTTGTTGACAGAGGAGGACGAGGCTGAAGAGCCGGGAGTTGTGTTCTCCTCTTCGTCTTCCGGGTCCATCCCCGTCTCTCCGCGGGATGACAGCGCGTGGCTCTGGGGCTCAGCCTCCCCTTTGCCCTCTCCCTTCTGCCCGCAGCTCTCGGTCGGGTTTTCCGCCCCGCAATAAGCGTTTTCGAAGAAGCGGTCGAAGCCTTGGGGCAGGACCGTGTTTTTGTTCATGCCGCCGTAGAATCCCGTCGGTGCCGGGTGGTTGGAGCTGGGGTGGTGGTGGCTGTACGCGCTCTCGTTTTTCATTAGCATTTCGGTCATGGTGGAAGGCGGGATGCACTCTCTATGCATCAGATCTTCTGCGGAATAACACGACGCGTAATTGCTTCTATGGTGCCATTTACTGGAGGGGTCTAGACCATAGGAGACCTCTCGCACGGGCTGCGAGAGGTTGGTGGAGTACGGGTAGGAGATTTGGCGAGAGGGGGCCTGTGGCAGGAAAGATGACACAGTTGAAAATTCGGGGACGTAATAGGTACAGCTCGGGAGGTAGAGGTTGGAAGCGCAACCCGCCCGCTCTCCAAACTCAGCGCTCCTCTCTTTACGCGACTGGGAGCAGAAGTTGCCCAGATTCACTGAGTTAAACATCTTTCTCCTTTTCTCGCTCCTATAGATAGATGTTTTGGATCCGATGTGCGGAGGGGAAAAAATTTGGGAAGGCGAGATGACGCGCGATCCGTCTTAGTCGCTCCGGAGGAACACGTGATCCAAAGTAGATATTGTCATATATCAGTTTGGAGCACTTAGATGCGTAGGAGTGGTTCACTTAGGTAAGATCTCAGAGGTTCAAACGATTGGTTTTCAAACACCGCAGAAACATTATGAAAATCAATGGCAGATCTGTATGCATTTTCCCGAAGGCACACCCCTCGTAGGCGCTCACAGCAGAACAACTACGAGGGGCGGCCGTCAAGTTGCCTTTTTTTTTTTTTTCCCTTCCTCCTCTCCTTCCCATTCGGATTCTGCTTTCTGCTTTCAGCGGGATTTGGAGATGGGGTGGGGGCGATTGGGGCTGCGGAGGGGAGGGGGGAGAGGGAGGGTCTTAAGGAGCCCGGACCGGGTTGGGCTTTTTTTTTTTTTTTTTTTCCCCCTCTCGCCCTTTGTAATATTTTAATTACGGTGATTACTGTAATTTATTACGACGATTATTTCTATCCTAGCCCGCTCTTAGAAGCGTTCCCGAAACAGACTTTAGGTAAATCAATGTAATATCACGGGGAAAAACGTGAGTAAGTTTGGCCCCGTTGGGGTGAGCGCTCCGTTCAGCTGCGCTGCGAAACGACGGCGAAACCTCCATCGCTCTGGGATCGCGGGGGGGGGGTGGTGGTGCTAATTAACAAGCTCCTAACATACGCTAATTATGTTGATCTCTATGTGCACACCAACTATACATCACGCCCGTTGGCACGGCCCGGAGCGACGGAGACACCGTTTAAGCAGTGGCCGTGCGCGGGGGATCGGGCGAAGTTCCGAAGTTTTGAGGGGAAAGCAGGCCGGCCTGATTGACTTTTGACATCGAATTAGTCGTAGATCAAGGGGCAGGACAGACGAACCGGGTCGGTGTCGGGTAAATACTCGAAAAGCTCCTTGAACGTTTTGGTTAAATATTTATTCCGTCCGAGAGGCGCATTGAATATTTAATGCAATTGTTTATCGCCAATCAATGCGTTCACTTTCAGCAGCGCTCTCCTCGTTTATTCCTCCAGCCGAATTAAAAAAGATCTCCTTATTAAAGTCGTTTGTCTTCCCTCCGTGCCCCGAGAGCCGCCTCTCCCTCCGTCCCTCCTCGTTTCCACGCGAAACAAACAGCGAACGCCGAAGTGCAGCCGCGATGTCGCGACTTTCGCCAGCAACCGCCTCCTAAAGATCCCCGTACACGTTCCAAATGCCCCCCACCCAAACCCCCCACCTGAAAGCACGAACCCCTCCTGCACCCGAAGTCGGGGATGCGAAGGGCTGCTCTCCCTTCCCAAAGTCCTCCCCGGGAGAGAACCGTGGCAACCCCTGGGCTGGAATCGGGTTTTCACCTGCACGGGGAACCCTCTGAGGTGGGAATTGCTGTTCACGGCATTTCGCAGCGGAGCAGAAGCGGCCGCTCGCACCTCTGCTTGGAAAGACCAAAGGGTATTTTCCCCTTTCCTTTTCGGGGTGACCCTCGGGGTCGTTCGGTTTTCTGTTTTTTTTATTATTTTTATTTTTTAATATATTTTTTTCTGGAACGATCTCTTGAAATAAGAAAAAAAAAAAAAAAAAGGAAGAATACGGAAGGGGTTGAAAAGCACCGCCAGTGGGAGGAAGGAGAGAAGGAAAAAAAAGGAGTTGGGGCTGTCCCCACACCAAACCCGAAGCGAACCCCATCGCGGGACGCAGTCGGTGCCGGGAGAATGATCGAGAACCTCACGTCAGATGGAGCCGCGATCCATTCGAACAGCGAGAAGGGGAAAAAGGAGAACCTCAGCCCCTCGCTGGAGCCCTCATCCTCACCGGGAAAAGCCGGGCTGTGCGGGTGTGTGTGCGGGGAGGGGGGTGCGGCAGAGGGGCTTTCGCTTCTCCCCCCCGACAAAAAGAATCCTTCACCCCAAAAAGAGCCTCAGGAGCTCCGGCCCCGCTCGGGTGTCCCTACTGCAGCTGTCAACCCCTGGACACGTCCCTGCTCCTTTTTCTCTCCTGGTTGTCGTTGTGTTTCAATGCAAGACCCCCGCGCTGGTGTTCGCCGCCCCGGTTTCGCCGAGTGGGGGAGAGGGACAGAAACTGGGATGGGTTTGGGGGGGGGGAAAGACATCCTGCGGGCTCCGATAAATACCCAGATATGCTGCCATTCTGCAGCCGGGGGGGGGGAGGGGAGGGGTGGGGGTAAGGGATAAATAAAGGTGTTTTTCGTGGAACGGAGCAGCCGGAGCGCATCTCGCTGAGAAGAGGAGGATTTTAGGGCAGAAATGCGATGGGGATTCCACCGGGGCTGGCGGATCCGCCGTGCTCGGGCGCCGTGGCCGCATTTCTACGCATTTATTGGGAAATCTGGCAGGGAAACATGGCGGCTCCACTTGCTAAATTGTGTCTCTTCCCCAGGTTGAATCCTGCTCACCCCCTCCCAGCGCAGCACCGCGCTCCTTCCCATCTCTTTCCATTCATTTGTGGCTCCCACCTTCCCCGGCTTTCTGTTTTCTGTGGAGGGAGAGCCGTTCTCATAAAATCGCTTTTAGAAGAGGTCGGGGCTCCCTCTGAACGTCCGCGTGCGGAGACAGAGACAGACACACGGATCGATGGGTCCGTAATCCCGAAATGAGCCGTGTTTTCCTCCCCAGCGCACCGTTTGGCCGACGAAATCCACGGGCAGAGCTCTGCCCGCCGAGATGGATTTCCTTCAGGTTTGTAATCTGCCCTGTTTTATGGCTCGGACGTCGTTTTGGGCAAAACTTTTAATTAAAGTGTCAGCGAGCTGTTCGCTTGGCTTTTTATGGACCGGTCTTCATGCTAACTACAAACTCATAACGTGAAGCTATTGTTTATGGGCGTCATTACTATCCCCCCCCTTCCCCCCTCCCAACCCCCCTCCCTTTCCAACTCACACCGCGATTCAAACTGGGAATCCCACTCTGATGTCCGTTTTTCCCGGCGCAGATGGCACGGGCACGAAGCGGGGAGGAACGAGAGCTTTTTCGGGGCTCAAAAGACAAGGAAAAAATGACCGAAAAGATCAGAGCCAAACCCCAAACAAAGCACACGTAGACCCCCTTCTCCCCCCCAGTAAAAAATAAAATAAAGAGGAACCGCCGTCCGTGCTGGAGGTGCGCGCATCGCTTATTGCCACCCGTAGGTAAACGCATCCGAATGGAGCCCCGGTGTCGTTTTTGCGGCTTAAATCCGGCTTAAAGTCTGGGATTTGTCCGCTTCCTGCGAGGGGGAGCCCCGAGGAGACAGCTGTGGAGTCACAGCACTTGAATTTGACCACCAAAGTGACCACCATAAAACGGGATGAGGGGCCGACGGTTCGCATTCCTCCGGGTCGGGAGGAGCCGACGTTGGCACCCGGAACACTTCGGGCCCCTTTGCCATCCGAATCCGCTCCGTTTCCGAGCGGTGTGAGAGGTGACAGCGCGGGGGGGTGGGGGGGAAATGAAATGGGACGGGGGAGGGTTGAGGAGAGCTAGGTGGGAGATCCTGCGGGGGAGGAGGGGGTGTTGGGGGGCACAAAATGGCCCAAAGGAACTTGAGATGCGGGTGGAAAGGTCTGGGATTGAGGGGCGAGGTGGATCTGGGGGGGCTGCGGGCACGAGGTGAAGTTTTGCTGTCTGGGAGGGGGAGTGGTGGTCCTCGGCATTTTCCCTTACATTTTCCCCCATGTTCCCCTTACGTTTCCCACTCAAATTTCCTTATATTTCCCTTAATTTTCCCCCTACGTTTCCCCAGCATTTCCCTTGTACTTTTCCATTCTCTCTCTCCATATTCCCCCTATATTCCTTCCGTGTTCCTCCTATATTCCTCCTATATTTTTCCCTATATTCCTCCTCTATTTCCCCTATACTTTCCCCAATATTCCCCTTCTATTTCCCCTCTATTTTCCCCTCTCTTCCCCCCTGCATTTCCCTCTCTCTTCCCCCCTGCATTTCCCTCTCTATTTCCCCCTGCATTTCCCTCTCTATTTCCCCCCGTATTTCCCCTCCATCTCCCGGCAGCCCCGAGCCCGTCCCCGCACGGACACTTCAGGCGTCGCACCGGACTCCTTCACAGCACTTCCCACTGCAGTACCAACAGTTAAAATACAAAAAAATCCAACCCAACCCAATCCACAACCCCCTCCCTCCCCGCTCCGGAGCGAGCCCTCGTTTGCCCGAACGCTGAACACGTCGAGCAGCATTTTCTGCTCTCGGACGGGCAGAGCTCGGGGTCGGAGTGGCACTTCGGGGCCGAAAACACCGCCGCGGTTGTCCCCAAATGAAAACCCCGGAGCTGTGAAAGCCGCCTTCGGTTGATCTGTGCAAACATCTGAAGTTATATTTTGGTTTGGGTTAATCCTGTACTTGAACCCTTCTCAATAAATCATGGCTCTCTATTCCCCCCCCCGCCTCCTTCTCGCTGGGGAAAGGAGATCTATTCTTTCTCCCCCCCCACACACACATAACTGCAATGATCTGTATGTTCGTTAGCAGCCTCCCCACTTCGGTCGGAAACTTTTGTAGGGAGCTTTGCCATAAAGGAGCCTTTGTCCGAACCCGTACAGTGCGGGGACTGCTGTCAGGAGGGGGGAAATGATGAAAAACAACGAGGCAAAAATACCTAAAAATCAAACACCAAAGGGGCAGATGTGATCCCAGCCCGGCTCCCCACGTCGCTCACTGCGCGTTCACACACCTGGAGCGTTATTCAGACCCCGAATCCCCCCAATCTCAGACAGATGATCGGGGGCTGCTCCGGGTATGGGATTTGGGGGGGAAAAAAAAGCAAAAAATTACCCCAAAATCAGGACTTTTCCCCAACCCGCACCGCTAACCCATGGCCGGGGCTGCAGAAGAGCTGCACTGAGCGCTCCGAAGCACTTCTGGGGCAGAAGCAGCTCCGGCAGCAGCGCAGAAACGTGCTTCGCTTTTGCTAAATAGGCTCCAACTTCTGCTGCTTAATGACTCGGGCCTATCAGATGTTCTCGGAGTGATTTTTCCCTCCCTTTCACGACGGTACTACAATGTCTTCCTCGGACGGACTTGATAAAAAAAAAATAAAAAAATAAATAAAATAGGAGAGGGAGACGGAAGGAGAGGAAGCCCAGGCCAGTAAACAGCTTATAGACACCGCTATGTGTACGGGAAATCTGGAGGGAGACACAATAGCTACAAGTGGGAAGCGCTTGGGAAAGATTATTGTCCCCAAATGGCAGAGAGAGATTTAATTGGACGTAAGCCAGACTTGCTAAAGAAAACTATATAAGCTGCGAACAATTCAAAGAGGGAGGGGGGGGGGGGGAAAGGGCTTAGATCTCTCTAGACCTGAGCTGCAAGTTCAAAATCATGTGGACTTAATCAAGATAAAAGCAGATAAACTATGCTTCCCAACCGCAGGCGGGGAATGTGCGGCGGGTGGAAGCGCTGCGAGGAGGTGTTGAGCGGAGCTGGGCTGCATCAGCCCCATCGAGCCATCCCTGGGCTCTACTAGCCCCATAGATTCACTGTTGGGCTGCATCAGCCCCATCGAGCCATCCCTGGGCTCTACCAGCCCCATAAATTCACTGCTGGGCTCCATCAGACCCATGGAGCCACCACTGGGCTCTACCAGCCCCATAGATTCACTGCTGGGCTGCATCAGCCCCATCGAGCCACCACTGGGCTCTACCAGCCCCATAGATTCACCACCTGGCTCCATCAGCCCTACACAGCCTCCGCTGGGCTTCGTCAGCCCCATAGAAGCACGGCTGGGTCTCATCAGCCCCATAGAGCCGCAGCTCCTCGTGGGTGCGACCTTTGCGTTTCCATTTTCTTTTTCTTTTCTCATCAGCCCACGCGAAGCCGGGGAGAGGGATGTCGTGCGTGTGTGTGCCCTTATCTATTTGATTATCTATTTCCCTGTTCTTCCGTGGCCGGGAGCTGCCGGATTTGGGGGGGATTGGGGTCCCGCAGCCGCTGCAAAATGCAGCCCAGAGAGACCCGGAGGAGTCCATCAAACGGCACCGATTTCCATCCCACCCCTCTCTCTCTTCTTTCCCCCTCCAATTCTCTCACCATTTTCCCTTAAGCACAAAAGCAGACGGATGAAACACACCCAAACCTTCAAAACACCCAATTCCTTTATTCGCCAGGCTCGGAAACTTCAACGGCGACACCAAAGAAGCGCTGAACCGCGTGGAAAAGTCGGAAACGGTGGCGGGGAAAACGCGCTTTCTGCCGGGCAGCCCTTTTCTTCTCGAAACAGCCCCGAAATGCTCTTTTCGAGCCGCACTCGACATTGAAGGTGGGCGGCTAATCCTCGCAGCCCCATTAAAACCACACGCACGTTTGCAGGAGCGGCATTAATCCTTAAAGCACTCAGGAAGTTCCAAGCAGCGCCCTTTAATACCTTGGATCCCGCACCCCCCCTCCCTCCCTCCTTCCTTTTTTTTTTTTTTTAATTATTATTTATATACGTATTTATTAAGTTATTTATTGCCGGGACAGCTCGCAACGAGACGCATTTCCCTCCAACTCCCATTGAGCGAAGGGGGAATCTCAGCCCCTTTTTTTGGGGGGATCAGTTCACGGGGGGACCTCCGCCAGAGCCGGAGCTCGGGGTGGGATGGGAAACGCTGCCGGAGGACGGGAGGAAGGTCCAGGGATGGGGAACGCTCATCCTCACCGACCCCCCCACGCGGGACGGCCCCACAGACCCGCCCTCCCCGTGTACTTTTACCCCCAGAGGACACCCACGCGTGCAAAGACACTCCACATCTCGCGTTTTCGGTTGGAGAGGAGGAGGGATGGGGACAAAAAGTCCCCCGCAGAAGTGGCTTTGCTCCGTGGCACCGCGGCCCCACGCGGTCCCGCGCGGCGTCAGAAGTGCTCTCCACATTTCTCCGTCGTTTGGGGTTGGAGGGTTTCGCTGCAGCCACACGCGGCTGAAACAAATAAATGGAGACATTAACGCGGTTCCCCGGTTCCCAATTATTTTAAAGGGATTGGGCTTTAAAATACACCTCGAGCTGAGAGCTGAAGATCGTCATTCTCTCCGTTCTCTTCGTCTTCTCCCTCTGTACAGCGTTCTCTTTTTCTTTTCCTTCCTTCCTTCCTTCCTTCCTTCCTTCCTTCCTTCCTTCCTTCCTTCCTTCCTTCCTTCCTTCCT
>VONY02000030.1:984767-998927 GCA_008692595.2 Colinus virginianus | reverse complement strand
CCGGGGTGCACCCCCCCCCCCCCCCTCCGTCCCCATCAGCAGCGCCATAAAGCCCCAAAGTCGCCCCCAAAGACCCCCCCCCCCCCCCGCGGTTCCTCCTCCCCCCATCCCGGCTCCTCGCATGACGCCATCCCACTCGGGCCCCTCTGAATCACGCCGATTCAGGCGCTAATTAAGCGCTGAGCCGCAGCGGCGCGGATTTATGGGGCCGTATTTCAGGCGGTGGCACCGAACGGCCGCGAACGCGTCCCCCGCCGGGACCCCGGGGGCACCCCGCTATGGGGGGGGGCGTCAAAGGGGCACTCGGCGCCCAAAGGCGCTGCTCTGTGCCGCGGGGAGGGGGGGTCCGTGGGTCACACTGCGCAGAAATGGGGACGGTCTCGGTGTCCCCGCATCGCCCCCCTCCCCCCCCACCTGCAGCCCCCGCCCCGCCGCGCCGGGATCCAGCTGTGCCCAGCTGCGACGGCGACCCCGGGGATCCAGCTGTGCCCAGATGTGGGGGGGGGGGGCGACCCCCACGTCCAGCTGCGCGCTCACGTGACCGTGATGTTGGGATCCAGCTGCGGCGCAGCCACGCCGCGCCCCCCCCCCCCCCCCACGTCCCCCGTGTCTGTGTCCCTCTGTCCCTCCGTCCCTCTGTCCCTCTGTCCCCCCGTGTCTGTGTCCCTCTGTCCCTCCATCCCCGACCCTTCAGGACGGGATCCTCTCTGCCCCCCTGGAACTGTGGGTCTCTCTGTTCCCCCCCCGCCCCCCACCCATCCCCTCCCATCCCCCACTGGGACGCACTGGGGACCACCACCGCAGTGACAGTGACCCCTGGGTGACGCCGCTCCCCCTCCCCAACGCCCCCCACCCCACATCGCCCCCCACCCCACATCGCCCCCCACCCCACGCCGCCCCCCACGTGGGCTCAGCAGCCGCTGTCCCCGCGGTGCTTTGGAGCCGACGTTCATCCCAAGGTCAAAACCATCGCGGTGACATTAACGCGGCGGAGGAGGGGGGGGAGGGGAGAGGGGGAGGAGGGGGGAGGGGGGGGGAGGTGGGGGGAGGGCCCCCCCGGGGGGAGCGCAGACGCCGCGCTTTAATTTAAGCCGTTAAGGTCAATGGTGGCGGACGGAGCCGGGGTTTAAATCAGGGAATAAAGGGGCAAATAGGAATTAAAACAGAAATGGGGTGGGGAAAAATTGGGGGGGGGGATGGGGGGGGAGGGGACACGCGCGGGGGTTTGTGGGAATGGGGCCCGGGGAGGGGGTGGGCGGTGCCCCCCCGGGACGGGCTCCTTCCAGCCCGGCTCCTCGCTATTGATTTTCCTTTAATGAAAGTTAATTATAACAGTGGTTTAATTAATAGCGGCGCGCTCCGGCTTTATGGCTTCCCGCATTAGGGCGGCCCATAAATCCCCCCAGGCACCGCCGCGGTGCCACACGGCCGCGCGCGGCAGCGGGCACGCACACGCGTGAACACGATCACACGCGCGCTCCGCTGTGCGCGTGTGAGCATTTGCACGTGGGCGCGCACACACGCGTGCGCGCGTTCCCGGAGCGCGCTGTTCCCCGCGGAGCCGCCAGGGGGCGCCACACACCCCGCCACTTGGCCACGCCCCTTTCACCATGACCACGCCCCTTCGCATTGACCACGCCCCTTTCCTTGCGCCCCTCTTTGTTGGTCCTCCGGAGCGGCGGGCGGCGCTGCGTGGCGGGGGGGGGGCGCTGTGTGCACGGAGCTCTGGGTTTCCCGCTCGGTCCTTCTCGTTGGTTCTTCCGGCGGTGCTTCCGGGGGCGCATGCGCAGTCGGAGCCGCCGCGGTCTGCCCGCTGCCGGTGCGCCAGGTGAGGGGACCCGGGGGGGGGGGGGGATCGTGAGTGGGGACCCCGTCACGGAGTGGGGGCGGGGACGGGGGTGTCCCCCCCACGCTGAGTTCCGCGGGATCCTGCTCACGCGGTGATCCCCCCTCCCAACCCCAGGTTGTTTTTGGGGTGGGGTGACCTCCCCCCTTCGTGCCCCCCCCCCCCCATACGGTGTTGGGGTGCCCCCTTCGTGCAGCGCTCCGTGGGGAGCCCTTCACCTCCCCCCCCTCACCGTGAGCTCTGCAGACCCCCACGGGGACCCCCCCCCGCCCCCCATCCCTCTGTGCTCACTCGTGTCCCCTCCCTGTTCCACGCCCTCACCCCACCCCAGTGACCCCTGCCCCCCCCCCCAACCCAGGACCTCAGTCAGCTCTGTGCCCCCCAGCTCTGCCCCCCACGCTCAGTCCTTTCCCCTGGATGTCGGGGCCGTATCCTGCCCCGTGGCTCAGCCCTCGCGGTGTCCCCTCGTCCCCCTGCCTGTCCCCAGGGCCACCTCCCCCCCTCACTGTCCCGTGTCCGTGTGTCTCTTCCAGCTGCGTCCCGCACGCGTGTCCCCTCACCATGTACGCCTGTACAAAGTTGGTCACCGTTCCTGCGCTGGTGAGTGGTGACAGCTGGAGACAAAGCACTGATGGGTGACAAAGCTTCAGCCCCGGCATCTCATCCTGGCCCTGCGGTGTGGGGCTGGGTGGGAGTGGCACGAGGTGCTGCCCTGGGTTGGGGTGGGAGAGAAGTTTGGGAACGGTTATTGCAGCTTTAAGGCCACAGAGTGCGGCTGGGGGTGGGGGCTGTGTCGTTATCCCTCCCAGGAATGTGACAGCGGCCGTGCCTTGCAGGTGTGCAGGAGCCCGCGGGTGCTGTGCCAGCCTCTCTCTGCCTCCTTGATGAGTATACCCAATACACGGATGGAGCAGGTAACGCGGGGGGAGATGTAGGGACCGGGGGGGCTCAGCACTCGTGGACACGAGGATGCAGTTGAGCCCTGTGTCCCGTGTGGGGTCCTCAGGAGGCTTGCAGGGCATGAGGGGGCTGTGGTGAGGCTGCCCTCCCCACTTGTCCTCACCAGCCCGTCCCCCAGGTGCACCCAGGCGCCCGCAGGACCATTGTGACGAGCGCGGCCCGCAGGGACATCGACACTGCTGCCAAATTCATTGGTGCCGGTGCAGCCACTGTGGGGGTGGCCGGCTCCGGGGCCGGCATCGGCACCGTCTTCGGCAGCCTCATCATCGGCTACGCCAGGTGAGGAGGGGGCAGAGGGGGACGGGGGGAGGCACATCGGCCGTGTCCCACTGACCACGTCCCCTTTCCCCCCAGGAACCCTTCACTGAAGCAGCAGCTCTTCTCCTATGCCATCCTGGGCTTCGCCCTCTCTGAGGCCATGGGGCTCTTCTGCCTCATGGTGGCCTTCCTCATCCTCTTTGCCATGTGACGGAGCAGTGACGGCGACGACAGCACGTGTAGTGGCTTGGCTGTGAACGTTCAGTGTGGGGCAGGGCCAGCCCCTCCTCCCCCCCCGCTGCTGATGGGGGGGAATAAACCCGGTTGGAAATGGCCCTGCGTCCTCGTGCCTCCTTGGTGGCCCCAGGCCTTATCGCCTGGCTGGCCTGGGGGCACAGCACAGCCCCGCCGGGCGGCTCCGGTGGGTGACAGCGTGTCGGGTGTCGCAGCGTGGCCCATTTCTCCCAGTGCGTTCTGTCGCGACATCCCAGCTCCGTCGGCCCCGCTGCGGGACGGGGCGTGGCTACGAGCGCAAACCACGCCCCCGACGGTGAAGCCACGCCCACCTCGTTCTGATATTGGCGCGCGCGGCGGCGGCTCCTCCCCTCGGGTCTCGCGAGAGCTCGGTGCGCGGGGCGGGCGGGGGCTGAGGGGGGGGGCCGGGAGCCCGAGCGCGAGAGGCAGGCGGCGCGAGGCGGCGGCGGCGGTCCTCCCTGAGGTACGCGGCGGTTCCGGGCCCGGCGGGGCCTTCCCCGGTAGCGCTGGGGCAGCCCCGGTGGGAACGAGGGGCGCTGGGGAGCGCCGGCCCCTCCCCCCACAACTCTCCCCGAGTTTTCCTCAGGCGGCCGCTCGGCCCCCCCCCCCCCACCCCAACCCTACCCCACCCTCGTCCCGCCTCTCCGCTGAATGACGGCGCGCGGCGGCCAATCGGCTGCGTGGTGGGATGTGAGTGACGGGCGGCGCGACCAATGGCGGCGGGGATGGGTGCTGCCAGTGGGGAATGCCCCTCCCTTTGTGGGCGGGGCTACGGGAGGCTGCGAGGGGGCCCGGGCGGTGCCGGAGGGGAGCGGGGGGGGGGGGGGGAGGGGGGGAAAAGGGGAGAGTGGGGGGGGGGTCAGGGGTACGGGACGGCTGTGGGGTGGGGGCCCTAAGGACGGGGGTGGGGTCTGAAGGGGGGGCTGGGAGCGGGCGGGGGTCTGGAGGAGTTATAAAAGGGGCGTGGAGTTGGGGGGGGCTCTCCATGTGCGGATATGGCGGGGCTCTGAGGTGAGGGGACGTGGGGGGGTCCCGAGGGTGTGTGGGGGGGGGGAGGGGCTCTGGCTCACAGCGCTGGGGCACCCCCAGGGTAGGGAATGGGGGGGGGGGGTGTCCAGAGGGCCCCCCCTCTCAGTGCTGTGGGGCTCCGGGCTCCCAGGCCGCGTCCAGGGGCCACAACGCAGCTGTGGGTGCACGGGGTTGGGGTAGGGTGGGCTGGGAGGTAGAGGGCCCCGTGCCCGCCCCACCACCGCCACAGCGATGCCCACGGCACGGAGCGAGAGTGCGAGCAGCAGAACGCGGGGAACTCGCTGTCTGCTTTCCCAGGGCTGACCCCAGGGGTTCGTTCCTGCTGGGGGGGCTTTGGGAGCGCTGAGGCATCGCGATGCCTCTGCGTGGCTCCAGTTTGTGAGCACGGCATGCAGAAGTGTCGGTGTGGGGTCCCACAGCTTTAGTGGAGAGCTGCAAAGGGGCCCGGAGCATCTCCCCGATGGGGAAAGGCTGGCTGCTGTGGGGCTGTTCAGCCTGGGGGAAAGAAGGCCAAAGTCAAGGGCTGAGCTGCTGGAACAAAGCTGAGTGCAGAACCTGGGGGTCCTGGTGGCCGGGAGGGCCGATGGTTCCCTGGGCAGCACAGCACAGTGTGGCCAGCAGGACGTGGAGGTGCTGGGGGGAGCGCCTGGGGGGCCCCATCCAGAGCGCTGCGCCCGGTGCTGGGCTCCCCAGTTCGGAGCAGAAAGAAAACTGCTGGGAGAGCCGTGGTGCAGAGCTGGTGGGGGCCCTGGGCCCCTCCTGGTGGGGACAGACTGAGAGGTCTGGGGTGGGAGGGAATGGGAGAGGGGATCCCATCAGCGCCGATCGATACCTCCAGCCCCTACAGTGCTGCAGGTAGGGATCGTCAGCTTCAGGCGCGCGCTGCTGGTTGTGCACAGCTCTGTGTGCCGCCGTTATCTTTGCTGGTGAAGTTATCGCTTCTCTCCCTGCTCAGGCCCCTTCTCACGACGACGTTGCAGCGTAACGTGGAGGAGTGCAGCACGAAGGCGTTGCTAGCGCTCGAGCTGGCTTCCCCATGTACTCTGCTCTGCTGCTGGAGTAGGGGCGTTTTTTTGGCCGGCAGAGCTGAAGTCTGAAGGGATTGTCTGGTTCTCTGCAAACTGCTTTAAAAATAGTTGTCACTAAAATGCAGTCATTTCTGGAGGGGAATTCAGCGGCAGTTCTGAACCACGGGCTTTGTTGGGTGGTTTTTTTGGATTGGGATTTTCTCGGTGGAGGTTAAGAATAACTTCACTGTTGAAAAGAAGTCTGTGGGAGGTGCACTTAACAGCCAGATTTCAGAAAACCAGCAGGTTCCCGTCCTCGCTCCTTGAAGTGGGAGATCACGGTTACCTTTTCTGACGTGAGTGATTTGTGTCAGCAGGCGTCGCCGCTCTGAGTGCTGCGGCCGGAGCAGCTGATGGAAATCGTGGAGGTGTAGGGTGGTTGGGTTGGAAGGGTCCTTCAGGATCACGGGACCGTGGGATGTCGGGTTGGACGGACCTGCAGCCCCACTGCTGCCCAGTGCTGCTCCCACCCCCATCAGCTGCACAGGTTCCCACCCGTAGTCCTGAGCACCTCCAGGGATGGGGCGGCCACACTTTTTGGGGCAGCAGACAGAGTTCCCCCGTCCCAGCTGGGTCTCCCCTCCTGGTGCTCTGCCCCTTGCCCGGAAGCCCAGCGGTGGGATGCTAGCACCCAGCAGAGCTCGCTGCTTTGGGAGCTTCACAGCCGCACCGTGCACCTTCATTGTGTGCCAGTCCTTTGGTTAGGCCTAATTGGAGCGTGCTGAACACTTCCTCTGCCTTCTGGCGCTCGCCTGTCAGCTAGCTAAAAATCGTCCTGTCCACCTTCCTCCCGGCTCAGCCCAGCTCCACGCCCAGTTATTTTAATCTTGCCCTGTAAATCAATCCCTCCAGCTGCTTAGCTCCGTTTTCCTGAATGCCTTCCAGTTTGCCACGGTCCCTCTGGTGGCTCTGAGCGGTCGGGGCTGCGCTCTGCGTCCCAGGTTACGACGAAGGAAAAGTGTGGCAACAGCTTTTAAAGCTGCACCTTCCCATTCCGCTCCGCTGTACCCTCCCCCCCACACTGGAGGGTGTTCCTGGCGTTAATCTGCCCTCCCGTGCCCCGCTCACGTTTCTCCCTTCTCGAGGCTCCTTGTTTTCCAGCCTTTCCCACCGTGTGTATGTGCTGCTCTGATTTATGGAGCTGGCAGTGGAAAGCAGCTTCCTGCTGAGCCGCACACGCCTCGCTGTGCTCCTGGTGCCTTTCCTCAGCGATGCGATGGGGCTGCGGGCACTGCTGTGTGCCTGGAGGAGCTGCAGTCCGTGCCTGTGTACATGAGCAGCGCAGGAGCGGGCGGGAGTAAAGGGACGTGGCTCCACGACTGTCACTTCTCATCCATGTCCTCGTTGGCATGTCTTCGAGGCCCTGGGGTCGCGGGTGGGGGAGCGGGGCAGCTCTGCAGGGCTGCAGGAGGCTGTGAGCGTGGCATGGGGAGGGCAGCAGCCTTCCTTCCCTCTTCTGAAAGGGGGAAGTGCGAGCGCAGAGGTGTGGGCACTGCGAGGAGAGCTGTGCCCTCTGCCCAGGAGCAGAGATCCGCTGTCACTGCGCGGTGCTGGGGCAGCCCTCGTGCTGCACGGAGTTGTGCTCAGGACGTGGATGGTCTCGGGTCAGGCGTTGTTCTGGGTTCGTTTTCTGCTGCTCTGCGTTCTGTTCGGCGTTGTTTGTGCTGTTGACTTTTTTGGGGCCCGCATTCCAGACCCGCTCCTCCTCCGAGCACTGAGCACCCGAACGCAGCGTGAGCTCCGGGAGAGCGTTCCAGTGCTGGCAGAAAGCACACATCACTCTGGGCTTTGGGACCGGGACCTGGCGCTTCTTCCCGCTTCCTTCCCCCAGCTCTTCAGCCTAATTCTTCCTCTCGTTTTCCGTTTCAAGGAACTTGCAGCAGGTGCAGAGCAGCAGAGCTGAGCAGAGTGTGAGCGGGCCTGCGTGTCCCTGGGGAGGCAGAACACAGAGCCCTTGGGTGCGGAGGAAACCACACACCCCAAGCGCGACAAAAGTAGGTTGGCAGTGACACAGTGCTCCGGCAGAGGACCCCCTGTTTGTGTCCCTTTGCTCGGCCGTGTTCTCCCTTTGCAGAGCTGTTGTTTTCCTCGCGTTTGCCTGCAGTTAGTGGGAGCCCACCTGAATTGTTTCTCTGGAGCTCAGCTTTGCGGTCTTCCACGAGGTTTCTTGCTGTTCCTTCCCCCCCATGGCACACCTGGTGGGAGCAGAGGCACACACAGCCATACAGCAGCGTCCGTACCGCACGCGCTGCGCCGTGCCGCGTGCCAGAGCTTGACGTTTGTTTTTAAAACATGATTAATTCGGTGCCTTAAACAGCTCCAACGCAGTGCGGTTTCACCAGGGCTAAACCGAGCTTCCACGCCGCCTCATTACTGAGCGGAACAAGTTGCTTGGATTGCACCTCTTCCCTCGCAGCCCTGCGTGCTGGGCTGGCAGGCCGGGCTGAGCAGGAGCTGCTGTCCACGTGTGGCTCAGGGCAGAGCTGAGCTCCCGGTGCTCGCGTTGCTGTGCTGTCCCACCAGCAGCAGCTCTCTCAGCTTGCAGGGTTTGCCTGCAGGCGCTCTGGAACGCTGCAGTGCTGTCCCACCCTCGTGCAGGAGATGCAGTGCCAGCTGCTGGCGAGCAAACAAAGCTCCCAGGCCGCGCCGCCGTGCGGGGATCGCTCCCTGCACGCTCAGCCTCTCCTCTGAGCTCTCATTGTGAGGCACGGCCACGAGCAGGCCAGGAGGAGAAGTGCTGCAGTTCTCCCCCCTTCTCAAACTGCTTTGTGTGAAGTGCTCTTTGTGCTTTTGGTTCTGGAGAGCGAAGCTGTGGGGTTGTCCACTTCGCTGCCCCTGGGGACGGCTGCCATGCGCTCGGTGCTGCTGCTGGCACAGCCCTTGTAGCTTTCTCTTTTCTTTTTTTCCCTTATAGAGTTGCTTTCAGCCCCAGCTGGCAGAGGCCTTGCTCCGAATGCCATTGTTACTATTAAAATAATATTTAAAACCAAATGAAAAAGCCTTTCACGGAGCTCGGCGGCTGGGGGAGGTCCTGGCAGCACCAGGGCTGGGCTGAGTGCTGACACCTGAGCAGCACTCCCTGTTCCACCCCATCTCTGCTCCCAACGTCAGCGAACCAGGGCCGCGGTGTGACCCTGAGCACGTTACCGAGTGCATGTTCTGCTCGCTCCCTCTGGATGCTTCCCGCCTCCCTGCCCTCTGCTGCCTCTCCTTTGCTTTTGGGAAGCTCTCTGCCCTCGGTGTGTTTGTGTGAGCGGCGCTGAGGGCCTGCACTGGGGCTTGAATGGATGTGAGCTATATATAGGAGATGGTTGCTTGTTCACCGCTGAGACGCGGTCGCTCGTGAGCAGGAGAGCAGCTCTGGTTAACAGGAATGCAGCTGTTTGTGCTGGGGATATTTCTTGCTCCCCTCTGATTGCAGGGCTGGCATATCAAATAATGGCGCCGTAAAACGTGTGTGCCTTTGGGTGCTGAGTAAATAAAAGTGCCCACGTGCGGTGTAAATAATAACAGGTGGGACAAAGTATTTTTCCTTTATGAGCACACACGCAGAGCTCCATCCCTCCCCCCCATCCCCCAGCTCCGTTCCCGTGGCTTTAATTCATGGGCAGGGGTTCATCCATGGGCAGTGCTCGCCCCAGGGCCCCCAGCCCGGCCTGGCTCTTCCCATGGAGCAGTTCACACACGGTCACGGGGAGGATGCATTGCAGCTTCTCTGGGGCTCTGGAGTCCCATTTTGAGGAGCTTTTTTTCCTTGCTTTCGTTGCAGCGTGGGCTCTTAAGCGACGCAGTAATTCAGGAGATGGGTTTGGGTTTTTAGGTCACTTAGGCACTTCCCGGATAAAATAGTGCGCTCTCCGAGGCCTGTCGCTGTTCTCCTGTAATTATCTCTGCTCGGTGAGAAGCAGTGGCTCTCTGAGGTTTTTCTCCCTTTCTTAGAGGTGAATTATTTCTCTCTGCTGCAGTAGATCTCTTGCAGCACGCTGTCCCTGCTGCGAAGACGCACGTGCCCGAAGATGTATCGCCGCTAACGAAGGAGCACGAGGCGACCCGAGGCGGCCGGCTGCCTTTTGGAGGATGCTCTCAGAGTGCTCCCGTTGCTGCAGCCCTGAGCCCGCTGCGGGCGCTGCCACAGCGAATCCCACCCACTGATGGCTCAGAGCATCCGATCCCACAGTCTGCGAGGGTTTGTTTGGCCGTGGCACGAAGGAGGGAAACACGGCGGGTGGGCAGAGGCTGTGGGGGGGGGTTGGGTTTGCACTGTGGTGCTCTGGCTTGGTGTGCAGGTCTGCTCTCACCCGGTGTAGCCCTGAGCTTGTTCTGTGCCCCGTTCCTCCGCGCTCAGAGAGGAGCTGGGCCTGCTCTCATCTCGGAGGTGGCAGTGCTGGGAGCGCGCTCTGAGCTGCAGCTCGGGAACGTCTGTGCAGCTTAGGGAGGCCCTGCAGCAGCTGCGGGGTGACGGGCCGTGCTCAGGCCCTCTGCTGAGCTCTGTGCTCCCAGCACATGGCACCCAGGTGCTGAGCAGCGGTGCTCTGCCCGCTGCCGGGGTCCTCCAGCTCGCCGCCTCTTCTCTGAGCAGAACCTGGGCGGGGAGGCTCGGTTCTGGCTTGTGAGTAGCTGGACTGTGACTTAGAAATGCTGTTTCTCCATCTTCTTGCCTCGGGAAGTTGCTGACTTGCTGGTTTGTCTTGGATTTTGACTCGCGTTCATCAAAGGCTTTTAGACCCTTTGGACGGATGCCTTTTTCTATTGGGAATCTGATACTTGGCGCTGAGCTGGAGGAGCCTCGCTCGTGTTGTGCCAAGCTACGGCTGCCTTGGCAGTGCTTGGTGAGGCTTAGGGAGGGGAAGGCGTTTCAGGAGCAGCCACTCTTCGTCTCCCAGGAATCTTCCCGTGAAAGGAGGATGCACGGGGCTGTGCCCCTGGGGAGGGGAGCGGTGCTGGCGGGGGTCCGGGCAGCGTGGCTGGGACCTGCTCACACCACCGCGGTGTGAGACCTCTCCAGCACCTCTCCCACATCACAGATCTGATCTGGAGGTTGGCCAGGGCACGGAGGATCTTGGACGAGCGGGCTCCGCTCGCAGCTCTTGTCCTGCCAGAGCCCGGCGTGGAGGCGAGGTTAAGGAATGGCACTGCTTGTTATGGTAACAGTAAACTTGGTGCTGTTTATAAGAGTTATAAACAGTGTGAGCTGCGTGGACTGGTGGAAGCTGTGCTGGGAAAGCATTCTGGCTGCCTGGGGCTCTCAGCCGAGGGGGTTTGTTGATCTTGCTCCAAGGGAAAGCTTTTCTAGTCCCAGCCGGGTCGCCTTTGGCTGATGCTGTGCCTCGGGGCCCTGCTAATCCTGGGCTGCAGTTTTCCATCTGACAGAGCACCGACAATGCCGCCCTGTCCATCCCGTGCACGTCTGCAGGAGGACAGGAGGCCGCTGCTGCTCCGCGTGCCGTCTGACCCTGTACAGAGCACTGGGAATGCTCTTATTGCAGCTGGGCTGTGGCTGTGCTGCTCCTGCAGGCAGGGCGTGGGGATGGGGTCAGAGCAGTGTGGGTGCAGCTCAGCCTGCTGGTTTTGGGGGGCTCTTGTGGCCCCGCAGCCTCGAGGCTCAGGCAGAGCCGGGGAAGGTGCAGTCCCACTCTTTGCCTTTACCCTTCCGCAGGTTAACCCGTAACGACTTGTTAAATACCGCGTGTCTGGTGGAGATTTACCTCGCCACAGTTCCTCGCCAATGTTCCAGTTTATACAGTTGGGTTTACTTTATCAGGCGTATAAAGCATCGGGGTGTTACGGCTCTGGAGCAGATTTTACAGCGCCGGCTTTTGGCTCCCTTTCCCAGCTGACGATTTGAAGGCTTTGTAGCTTTCTGGTTACAAAGCAAACATTCTCACTCCTTCCCTCGCACCCCAGAATAACTCTGAAGTCAAAGCCTGGCACTCGCAGCAGTTCCTGCTCGCCCTCCTTCCCTGTGCTCCCCTCCCTGCCAAGCTGGGGAGCTCTCAGTGCATCTGCAGGAGCTGGGGACGAAGAGGAGGACGGAGACCCGGGCACCTCGGGGGAGGGATGAGCCCCTGCAGACCCCAAAGCATGGCTGAGGGGCGGCAGCAGCTCCGGGTGGGACTCTGCGGGGACCCGAGGGCGGCAGTGCTGCGTTTCCTAAGAGGGAAAAACGCGTCCTCGTCGTCCAGGCGTTCCTGAAGGTGGGTTTGGTGGCAGCAGGGATGGGGCCGGGACCCCCACCCCCCCGGGCTGGGTCGGGATGCTGCTGCCCCTGTGGCCGAGCTCTGGTTTGGAGGGTCAGGAAACGCGGGGCAGAGAGCTGTTCATGGCCGCGTTTAGGAAAATAATAAAGAGCCTTTCCTGGAACGCTCTCAAAGCAGCACGTTTCCTTCCTTGCATTGGAGTGGGAAATCTCTTACTATTTTTGGGTGCTCGGGGCAGTGCCTTTCGCTTCCTTCTCTCCGGGGCAGTGCCCAGACGTGGCCGTCGTGCTGTGCCGTCCCTTCCCGAGCGGCACCGAACCTCCCCCCCCCCCTCAGTTCCATCTCCCAGCAGCAGTTCCCGGTTCTGCACCGTGCCTGCCATCTCTGTTCCCCCGCAGTGAGCACGGCGCGGCACGGATCCCGCGCAGCCATCCAGAACAATCTCGTTTATTGTGGTTTTATCTCTCCTTCCCAGTAGCATCGTCCTTGGGGCTGGGGCTGGTGTCTTGAGCACCATTGGTGTCTGAATAGGCTTGTTTGTATGGCGGCTGCGCTCGTTAGCGCTCCTGGCGCGGCTCCGGGGTCTCAGCAGAGTTACCCGAAGTGATCTGGGACGGCCCTGTGGCTCATTAGGCTGGGAGAATTAATCCCGTGTAGCTCAGCCTCGTAAAAAAGCTGAACTCCTCGCGCCGTGCTCCGTTTTGCACATCAGCCCGTGCTGGGGGACCTGGCGCTGGAGCTGGGGATCCTTTCCCACTGTGCTTCTGTGCTCCCCCTCAGCCCCTCTGCCCTTCTGGGCAGCGCAGCCCGGCTGTGCCGTGCCGTGCCCGGGCCTGCTGCTGCACACCAGCGTGGGCTGCTGGCACAGCGTGCTCTGATGGAGCGCTGGGAGAGCACAGCAGCTCATCCTGCAGCAGCAGCACGTGGGGTGGGAGCCGTGCGTGTGTGTGCCCACGGACGGAGCTGATCCCACCCGCGGCCGTGTGCTCCTCTGCCCCATTGCAGAGCCCTCTGTTGCACTGCCCCTCTCCACGCCGTCCTCGGGTGCCTCCTGTCCACGTCCCCACGTGCAGTGCTTCTCCTGGTGGCCCTGCAGCTCGTCCTCCTCCCGCTGCAGTGCCAGCAGAGCCGAGCACACCGTCGCCCTTTGTTTTCTGTTTTTAGCAGGCAGCTCCGCAGCACTGTCGCTTTCGTTCCGTACTCGGTGCAAAACCTCTCGCTTTAATCCTGCGGTCGCGTTCACGTAAACTTTATCCTTCTGATTTATGGGAACCGACCGTGAATGTTTTGGTGCTGGGATTGCGCTGCCACATGTGCAGCACAGGCAGCTCTGCACCCACCCCAGCGCTCCCTGGGACTCGGAGCGTTTCAGCTCGTTTTGCAAGGCGCAGATGGAGCCGGGCATTCCTGCAGTAACAATAGTCACACGCAGGCACAACAATGGAGCCTTATTTCGCGTTCATCCACCGCACGATGCGGGGGTTGGTTCCTGTGGGGTGCAGAAGGGGTCCGGTGGGGCTGTGTGGGGCCAGCTGGACGTGGGGCAGCAGCACTGGGGGGTGAGGGGCCTCCAGGCCACGGCTGCTCGTTATTGCTGCAAACCACGGCTTGTGTCTGCACAGCTCGGATGAAGGCACCGCTTTCCCATCTCAGCTTCTGCTCGGTGATGTGCCACGGCTTTAAAGCCAGAAACCCCCAGCCTGGACCCGGCTGTGGGCCGTGCCGGGACGTCGGCAGCGTGTGAAGAGCCGTGCTGAAGGAAGAAGAGCAGTGGGGCGGCGGTGGATCGTGTGCCACCCAACCAACACCACCACCAGAGCACGTCCTGCGGCTGCAGCGCACCTCAGAACCCCTCTGCTCTGCAGAGCTGGAGCAGCTCGGCCGGAGGCGCCCAGGAGCGCTGTTGAAAACCCACGTTCTGCTTTTTGCCTCTCTCTCCCAAAGCGTTTCCAAATGGAAGCTGTTGGAAATGGGTTCGGTGCGGTGCCAGCACACGTCCTGGGGGAGGCCCGTTTCAGGAAGGCTGGTCTTTCATTGCTGCTGGTGGTGCGTGGAGTACATCTAATCTGTTCCGAGGGACCTGAAATATTGCCCCTAGGTGTCTGTCTAGACGAGGATAACGGGCTGAGTTTTGTTCTTAATGGGTTAGTTAACGCGCTTCGGGACCACTTTGGTTTATGGACTGCTTTACCAGGGGGAAAGCAGCATATGGGTCGGCCCTAATATCTGCAGGAAGGATGAAACTTTTCCAAGAGCGGAAAATGCCGATTCCTGAGGTAGAGCAGAGGGAGCCCCTTCCCCACGAGGAGGGGCTCCAGCTCAGCCGCCACCGCAGCTCCCGCAGGCCTGGTGGGTGGCACACTGAGCCCAGCATCCTCCCAGCGGAGCCTGAGCTGGCTCTTGCTTCTAGAGGGGAACTTTGTGCCCCGTAGTGTTTGGATGCTGCAGAGAGCTGCTGGGGCTGCCCTGGAGCGTTGGCTTTGGGTTTTCCTCTCGCAGGATGCACTGGGGTTTGTTATAGGGCTGCGGGAGCACAGTGTGCTCTGCT
>VONY02000030.1:913556-952882 GCA_008692595.2 Colinus virginianus | reverse complement strand
GGGGTCACAGTGGGGTTGCAGTGGGGTGGCAGTGGGGTTGGGGTGGCAGTGGGGTCACAGTGGGGCGGCAGTGGGGTCACAGTGGGGCGGCAGTGGGGTTGGGGCGCAGCAGCAGTGGCGGTGCCCGCAGACCCCTGGGAAGTGCCGTTCGAGGAGATCCTGGACCTGCAGTGGGTCGGCAGTGGGGCGCAGGGAGCGGTGTTCCTCGGCCGCTTCCACGGGGAGGAGGTGGCGGTGAAAAAGGTGCGGGACCTCAAAGAGACCGACATCAAACACCTGCGGAAACTGAAGCACCCCAACATCATCACCTTCAAGTGAGCGGGGCGGGGGGCACGGGGGTGGGGGGTGGGGCGGGAGACCGCACGCGTGGGCACCGTGAGCGTGGGGAGCTGTGGGCGTGGGGTGTGCACGTGGCATGGGGCACAGGCATGGCATGATCCTAGCATGGCACGGCACGGCACGGACACGGCACGGACACGGCACGGACACGGCATGGCATGGCATGCTCAGACCACGGGTACGGGTTCGTGGGGCACGGCGCGTGGGCACGGACACAGCGTGCACGTGGGGAGCACCAACACGGGTGGGCAGGACACGGCACGGCCACGGGGACACGGCACGGCCCCAAGTGTGGCACACGGGGGGTGGGGACGGCTGCTGGGACACCCCAAGGGGTGCCCTGATCCCAATGAATGCCCTGACCCCAAGGGGTGCCCCAATCCTCAATGGGTGCCCTGGCCCTAAGGGATGCCCTGACCCCAGTGGGTGCCCCAACCCCAATGGGTGCCCCGACCCCAATGGGTGCCATGACCCCAAGGGGTCCCCTGACCCCCAGGGGTGCCCCATCCTCAATGGGTGCCCTGACCCAAAGTGATGTCCCAACCCCAAGGGGTGCCCTGGCCCAAAGTGATGCCCCGACCCCAATGGGTGTCCCGACCCCAATGGGTGCCCTGATCCCAATGGGTGCCCCAGACCTCAATAAGTACCCTGGCCCTAAGGGATGCCCTGACCCCAATGGGTGCCCCGACACCAAGGGGTGCCCCGATCCCAAGGGGTGCCCTGACCCCAATGGGTGCCCCGACACCGAGGGGTGCCCTGGCCCCAATGGGTGCCCTGGCCCAAAGTGATGCCCCGACCCCAATGGGTGCCCCGACCCCAATGGGTGCCCTGACCCCAATGGGTGCCCTGGCCCAAAGTGATGCCCCAACCCCAATGGGTGCCCCGACCCCAATGGGTGCCCTGACCCCAATGGGTGCCCTGACCCCAAGGGGTGTCCCGGTGCAGCTGCAGCCCCGCGTGCCCCCCCCCGGGGGCGGTGGTGACGGTGCCCTGTGCCAGCAGGGGGGTGTGCACGCAGGCGCCGTGCTACTGCATCATCATGGAGTTCTGCGCCCAGGGGCAGCTGTACGAGGTGCTGCGCGCCGGGCGCAGGGTCACCCCGTCCCTCCTCGTCGATTGGTCCATGGGCATCGCGGGCGGCATGAACTACCTGCACCTGCACAAGATCATCCACCGCGACCTCAAATCGCCCAAGTGAGGGGGGGTGGGGCGGGGGGGGCACCCGTGGGGTGGAGGCGATGCCGTATTGGGGCTGTGATTGCTGGTGTGGGGTGGTACGGGGTGGTGCAGGATGGAGTGGGATGGTGTGGAGTGGTACGGGGTGGTCTAGGGTTGTGTGGGGTGGGATAGGGTGGTATTGAGTGGGGTGGGGTGGGACGGGCTGGAGTGGGGTGGGATAGGGTGGTAGAGGATGGCGTGGGATGGTATTGGGGTGGTATGGAGTAGGATAGGGTGGTACAGGGTGGTGGAGGAGGGTGTGGGGTGGTATTGGGGTGGTGTGGAGTGGTATGGGGTGGTTTGGGGTGGCATGGGGTGGTACAGACTGCGGTGCCGTGCCCCCCCCCCCCAGCATGCTCATCACCTACGACGATGTGGTGAAGATCTCCGACTTCGGCACCTCCAAAGAGCTCAGCGATAAGAGCACCAAGATGTCCTTCGCCGGCACCGTGGCATGGATGGCACCCGAGGTCATCCGCAACGAACCCGTGTCCGAGAAGGTCGACATCTGGTGAGGGCACGGGGGGGGACAGGAAGGGGGGGACCCCAGGAAGGGGGGGACCCCAGGAAGGGGGGGACCCGGGCAAGGCAGGGGATCTGGAAAGGGTTGGGGGGGCTGGAAAGGGGGGGGACCCTGGGATGGAGGGGACCCGGGCAAGGAGGGGGACACAGAAAGGAGGGGAGACCCCAGGAAGAGGGGGGACCCTGAAAGATAGGGGGACCCTAGCAAGGGGGGGGACCCCAGGGAGGGGGGGACTTAGAAAGGGGGGGGGGGGGCTGGAAAGATGGGGGGGACTCAGAAATGGGGGGAACCCCAGGAAGGAGGAGGGACCCTGGAAAGGGAGAGGGGGGACTTGGGAAGTGGGGGGACCCAGCAAGGTGGGGGACTGTGCTGGCAATGGGGATACTGGGAGGAACTGGGAATGCACTGGGAGCAGTGGGGAACACAGGGAGGTGATGGTGGGGATGCTGTGGGGACACACATGGGGGGGGGGGAATGGGGGGGTGGGGGTGGGGGTTGGCTGCCAGGGGCGCCCATGGGTGCTGCTGTGCCCAGGTCCTTCGGGGTGGTGCTGTGGGAACTGCTGACGGGAGAGATCCCCTACAAAGACGTGGACTCCTCGGCCATCATTTGGGGGGTGGGCAGCAACAGCCTCCACCTGCCCGTCCCCTCCGGCTGCCCCGACGGCTTCAAGGTGCTGCTGCGGCAGTGCTGGTGAGTGCACGGGGGGGAGGGGGGGGCCATGGGAGCACCTTTACCTGTGGGGTGGGGCGTCTCCGTGGGTACACCGCGGTGTCGGGGCACCGTTCCCCACCCGTGGTCCCCAAAAAGCCCCCCCAGCAACGTGCTGCCCCCCAACCCCAGGAACAGCAAACCCCGGAACCGGCCGTCCTTCCGGCAGATCCTCCTGCACCTCGACATCGCCTCCGCTGACGTCCTCTCCACCCCACAGGAGACCTACTTCAAATCCCAGGTACCCGACCCACGGCCCCGTGGGGTCACCCCAATATCATAGGGACACCCCGCTGTCATGGGGCCACCCCAATATTATTGGGCCCCCCCACCTCCATAGGGTCACCCACCGCCCTCAGTACCACGTGGGGCACGCAGGGACCCCCAGACCCCGTTTCTCTCATCCCCTGGGCTGTGGGGGGTGCTGGGGTTCCCAGTGCGTCCCAGTGCGTCCCAGTACATCCCAGTGCGTCCCAGGCGGAGTGGCGCGAGGAGGTGAAGCTGCACTTTGAGAAGATCAAATCGGAGGGGACGTGTCTGCATCGCCTCGAGGAGGAACTCATCAACCGGCGGCGCGAGGAGCTGCGGTGCGGTGTGGGGCAGAGCTGTGGGGCGGGGGGAGCGCGGGGTGTGGGGCAGAGCTGTGGGGCGGGGGGAGCGCGGGGTGTGGGGCGGGGGGTGCAGGGAAGGGGGGAATGGGGGTAGGGGGCAGGAGGAGTGGGGGACGGGGACACGAGGATGGAGAACTGGGGAGTAATGGGGATGTGGAGATGCTGGGGGGCTGTGGGCTGTCTGTGGGGCTCCGTGGGGTGCCGTGGGGTGCCGTGGGGTGCTGTGGGGTGCCATGGGTGCCCACGCCGTTGCCAGGCACGCGTTGGACATCCGGGAGCACTATGAGCGCAAACTGGAGCGCGCCAATAACCTCTACATGGAGCTGAGCGCACTGATGCTGCAGCTCGAGCTGAAGGAGAAGGAGCTGCTCCGGTGAGGGGCCCCCCCCCACCCCACACCCACCCCACACCCACCCCACACCCACCCCACACCCACCCCACACCCACCCCATACCCTCCCCACACCCACCCCACACCCACCCCACGGCTTCCGCAGACCCCACGTGCCCCGCTGTCCCCCTGTGCTCATTGGCCAACCCTACGCCCACCCCACACCCACGGCCACCATCGTCCCACCCCATGACCGCCGCCCCAACCCCACACCTGCTCCCCTTGGGGGGGTCGGTGCCCCCCTCCACGTGGCCCCATAGCGTGGCCCCACGGCGCCGTGGGGTGGCCCCATATGCAGGCGGGAGCAGGCGCTGGAGAAGCGCTACCCCGGGCTCTTCAAACCCCGGGCTCCGCGGGGGCTGCTGCACGGGAACGCCGTGGAGACCCTCATCAAGAAGCGCAACGTACCCCAAAAGCTCTCACCCCACAGCAAACGGTGCGCGGGGGGACGGGGAGGGGGGGGGGTCAGGTTTATGGGGGGGGGGGGAGGAGAAGGGGGGGGGTGAGATGTACGGGGTGTTCACTGCGGGTTCCTTGGGGTGGGGGGGCTCTTTTGGGGTGGGGGATCTGGATGGGTCGGAGGGAGGAGGCTGCGACACTGAGGGCTGTTGGGGTGGGGGGCTGTGGGGGCCGGGGGCACTTTGAGGGGGGGGGGGGATCTCATGGGGTGCAGCGCCCACCCCCATCGCTGCGGGGACACTTTGGGGATGAAGGTGTGTGGGAGCAGGGACAGTTTTGGGGGCTGTCATTACGGCTGAAGTCCTTCGGGGTGGGGGTGCGGGGCCGTGGGTCCATTGGGGTCCGTTGTGCCCTCCGGGTGGGCTCTCTGGGGGTGCCCCCGTCGGTGTGGGACAGTGGGGGTCTCCATGCGGTGTCCCCCCCCCCGCAGCCCGGACATCCTGAAGCCGGAGGTGCTGCTCCCCAAGCTGGACGCGGCCATGGCGCAGGTGGCCCTGCCCGGCTGCCCCAAGGGCCCCCCCTCTCCAGGGCGCAGCCGAAGGGCCAAAGGGCGGCACCGCAAAGGGGGGGCCCGGGGGGGCTGCGGCGAGCCCGGCCCCGAAGCCGGACCCCCCCGAGGGCTGCCCGGCCCCCCCTCGTCCGCCGCCGGCCCCGATCTCCTGGGGGGCACTTTGGAGGCCGCGGGGGCCCCCCCGGCGGCGGAGCCCGATGTGTCCGGGGGGGCGGTGGGCACCCAGGGGAGCCCCCCAGCGCAGCCCCCCCCGTCCGGGGACAGCGAGAGGGACAGCGGCGCTGCCCGGGGGGGGCGAGGGGGGGCGGGGCAGCACCTGACCCCCGCGGCAATGCTGTACCGGGCGGCCGTGACACGGGGACAGGTGAGTGGCGGGGGGGGGGAGGGGGGGGGGTCTGTGGGGGTGGGGGGGGAGCGGCCTCGGGACCCCCGGGTTCCCCCTCTGTGCCCCCAGAAGCGGGGGGTGTCGTCGGAGGAGGAGGAGGGAGAGGTGGACAGCGAAGTGGAACTGCCGCTGCGGCAGAGGTGGGTGCAGCTGGGGGGGCTGTGGGTGCTGGGGGGGGGGTCCGTGGGTGCTGGGGGGGGTCCATGAGCACTCTGACCCCCAGGAGTGGTCCTGGGGCGGGTGGGGGGGCAGTGAGTGCCCAATCACACCCGGAATGAGTCACGGGGGTTTGTGTGCGCCCACGATGGATGCTGGGGTGGGGTGGGGGGCTCCGAACCCCGACCTTAACCCTAACCCCCCCCCCCACAGGTGGCCCCCGGGGATGACCAAGCGGCAGTCGCTGTCGACGTTCAGCTCGGAGAACTTCTCGGACGGGGACGGGGATGAGGGGCACACGAGCGAACCGTCCCACAGTGCCACGCCCGACGTGGGCAGCACCAACACGGACGAGCGGCCGGACGAGCGCTCCGAGGATCTGCTGTCCCAGGGCTCCGAGATCCCCCTGGACGCCGCCCCCCCCCACGAGGGGCGTCGGCACGGGGGGGTCAGCCCCAAGGTGACGTCAGACCCCCCCACCCCTGTGGGGGGAGGGGATGGGGGGCTGTGGGAACGGGGAGGGGTCCCTGACAGGATGGGAAATTGGGGGAGGGGTCCCCACGCGGGTGGGATCCCACGGGAGGGGTTATGGGGGAGGGGGCCCTGAGGTCCCACACTGCTGTGGGGGGGAGGGGGGGGGGTGGTCCCAGCTGTGGGGGGGGGGGGGGGGGGGGGGGGGCGCTGGGGGGGCTCTGAGGGACCCCATCCTTCCCCCCCCATAGGTCTCGGAGGACTCCGACTGTGACAGTGCAGAATTGGACCATTCCGGCAGCGCAGAGGGCCCCCCCCGGCCCGCGGCCCCCCCCGGCCTGTGACTGCACCCCCCCATCACCCCCACCCCCCATCACCCCCACCCCCACCCCCACCACGACTGTACAGCCCCAAATATTTATATAAATATTTATCGATCTCTACGGAGCTCTGTGCTGTCTGTGGGGGGGGGGGTCCCCTTTCTGTTTGTGTAGGTCCTACTGTAATAACGGGGGGGGCACACGGAGATAACGCCTCATGGAGCGGGGGGGAAATGGGGGCAGGGGACGAGCGGTGCCACAGCTGAACTGGTGCAACTGGGAGTGAACTGGGCACAAAGTGGGGGGGGGATCACCACCGCCCCCTCCCCCGGGAGGAGGGGGTTCCCAGCACACACTGGGCCGTACTGGGAGCACTGGGAGAAGGGGGGGGGTGCGGAAGAAGCGCTGCACTGCACCGTTGGGTTTTGTTTTTTTTTTTTGTTTTTATTATTATTATTATTATTATTATTATTATTTCTTTTTTTTTTCCTTTTTTTTTTTGAAAAATCTCCCGACGTTACAGAACTGAAATGTCCGCTCTTCCACTCAAACCACGCGGAGACGAAACAGAACGGCGCGGGGCCGAAAAAAAGGGGGGGAGGGGGGCAAAAAAAATGGGGGGGGGGGGGGGGGGGGGGGGGGGGGGGGGAGCGTTTATAAAACTGAGATCGGAGCGCAGCGGAAACGCCGCCGTGAAAAAAAAATAATAATAATAATAACGAACCGACGACGATGAACGGAGGAGGGGGGGGGGGGAGGGGAGGGGGGGGAAAGAAAACAAAATAACGACCGAAATGATAAAGAGGGACCGAAATTAAAACCCAAAGGATCCGATGAGTGCGGGTGGGGGGGGGGGGGGGGGGGGGAGGAACCGAAAATGTACAAACTATGGTTAAAACCTGGGGGGGCCGCGCTGACGTGAGGCCGAGGGTCCGCGCCGGGCCGGGCCTAGCTGCTCCCCATGCCCCCGGTCTCGGAGGAGAGCCTGCAACGAAGAGAAGGCGTCAGAGGGGGGGGGGTGGGCAGGGGGGGGCACGGGGATGGGCACGACCCCCCCCCCAACCCACAGAGCACAGCGGTGCTGCTGAACACCCCCACCCCCACTCCTACTCCCCCCTCCAGGACCCTGAGCAGGAGGGGGGAACTCATGGGGGGGCCCAGGGATCAGAGGGGGGGGGGGGACACACAGCCCTCCCCCCCCCAGCACAGAGCTGTGCCCCACAGCTCTGCCCCACAGCTCTGCCCCACGGCCTCGGAGCGCAGTGAACCCCTCCTCAGTGCCAAAGGGACCCCCCCCCCCGGTCCCCCCCGCCCCACACAGCTCGCAGAGCAGTTCTCACCGTGCCAACTTTATTACGGTACACACAGACACAGCCAGGCCGCGCCCGCGGGCACCCACGCTCGTTTATTCCGTCACGAACACCCCCAAAATCTGCCCCCCCCCCCCCCACGGCGACCAAGCTACGAAAAATGGAAGAGGAGAGGGGGGGGCTGACCCAAAAACCAAAGGAGGAGCAGAGGAGCAAAGGGGAAGGGGGGAGGGGGGGGGGAGGGGAGCAGCGCGGGGACCTGGCCAGAAAAAGGGGGCTAAGAAACATCACAACGGGGGGGGAAATGGGGGGGGGGGGGAAAGGGGGGCCCGGAGGGGAAAGAAGTGCTGAGGAGAGCTCGTGCAGCTCAGTACGGGGAGAACCTCTGCTTCTCCGCTTTGAGTTTGTTAGGGCCGCACGGCGCGGGCGCGGCGCCCTTGGCAGCAGACACGACATTTAGAGCCAGCAGAGGGACGGGTTTCATGCCAAGCAGACTGGAGACACAAGGGGCGCTCGGAACGGGGCTGGGGAGGCTGGGAGCGTCCGAGACCCCCGCGGCGGTCAGCGAGGGGGTGGTGGTGGAGGAGGAAGAAGAAGAAGGGGTGGAGGGTTGAGAGAGGTTGATGCTGAGGTGGTCAGGGATCGTGACGGAGGCTGCCTGGGAGGAGGGTTTAGCGCTTTCTAAACTGTAACAGAGGAGAAAAGGAACAAAAAAAAAAGGGGTGGGTGGATGGGGAGAGCACAGGAGAAGCACAGGACAAACAGCGCAACCGCACGGGGGGGGGAGGGGAAGGGGGGGGGGACAGAGAGCTGAGAGCGAGAGGGGCTCCTCCTGCGGGGGGACACAGCCTGCGTGGGGACACCACTCACCTCCACCGTCCACGCGCCTAATTAACGCCACGGCCCTAATTAAGCACGGCCCTGACCGCTCAGCAGCGACGCACCCGGAGCCCTCAGCGCAGCCCGGGGGGGCCCGAAGCCCCCACAGCCCCGACCCAGCGGGGAGCACACGGCCCCCGGGCGGTGCTGGGGATCCACAGCGATCCCCAACAGCTCAGCACCCCCGGGGAAAGCGACGCATCCGAAAGCACAACAGCTGAGACCCCCAGACAGATGAGACCCCCAGACGGCTCCGGGGACACCGCGGTCCCCTCGGCCCCACGGCGGCCTGCCCTACGGATCCACCAGGGGAGCGGGGGAAGGGCACGGGGAGGGCAGCCCCTCCCCCTCATGCTCGGGCCCTGGGGTGGTCCCGGCCCTCCCACCCCCCCACACTGCACCATCAGGGACTCACCTGACATTAATTAGATACTGGGCCAAGCTAATGCTCGCTGCAGATCCAGTTATGGTGACCTGCCTGTCAGTGGAGCCTTCCACCGGGTTGGCAATCTTGATCTGCGCCCCGGACATCTGGCGGATCTCATTGATCTTGGCGCCCTGGCGCCCAATGATGCAGCCAATCAACTGTGGGGACACAGCGGCTTCGTTAGCGGCCTCATTAGCGGCTTCGTTAGCAGCAGGGCACCCCGCCCCAACCCCGTCCCCAGGAGGGCTGGAAGCCCCTCCCAGCTCCACATCAGAGGAGATGTCCCCTGCACAGCACAGGGGACAAACAAAGTGGGAGGGGAGGAGAGGGGGGCAGGGACTCCGCACCCGGGGGGGACCGCGGCCCCGCGGGGACCACGGGTGGGGCAGAACGAGGTGCCCTCCAACCCAGAGCACAACAGAAAAATGAGTGACAGCTCGTGCCTTAAATCGGACCGGGAGGAGGAGGAGGAGGAGGAGGAGGAGGGATGGGAGCAGCCATCGCTCAGCACTGCCACGAGGCCCTGGGAGGGTGGGGGGTGGGGAAAGGGGGGACTGCCCCGTCCAGGAGGGGCACAGACACCCACACTGCCCCTCGCTGGGGGAGGACACAGATACTCACATCATTTGGAATGGTGAGTTCATGAGAGGTGGTTTGAGCAGAAGCATCCAAACCTGTTCAAGAGACAGAGAGAAAGCAGCAGAGGGTCAGGGGGGGCAGCGGGGGGGGCACGCAGCGGGCAGCCAGCACTGGCTGCTGGCCTCACAGCCGCCCTG
The DNA here is from genome assembly GCA_008692595.2 of Colinus virginianus. NCBI lineage: Eukaryota > Metazoa > Chordata > Aves > Galliformes > Odontophoridae > Colinus > Colinus virginianus. The sequence goes on along the minus strand of VONY02000030.1, from coordinate 943,396 downwards.
GAGACAGCTCACACAGGAGGGGAAGGACACAGCAAGCGGTGAAGTTACTCGAGCCCCCCCCTCCCCACTCACCTGCAGCCCCCACCCCCTATTTCTGCCCCCATTGGCACCACGAGCTCCTCCTCGCAGCAGGGCAGAGCCGGAGCAGAGCTCCATCGCCCCCTGACCCACAGCGGTGGTCCATGGCACCTCATCCCGGCCCAGGACCCCCCCTCAAACACTGCCCAGGGCTCTGCAGGGCACAGCTTCCTCACTCCACACTGTCCCCACTCCCAGCTCCGAGGACCTGCAGGGTCCTGGCAGGGGAGCAGCAGCTCGGCACACACACAGCAGTGATCCCAGGGCACCAGAGCTGTGCTGCTGGACGTCACCTGGGGCAAAAAAGGTCTGGGGGTGGGGAGGGGGGGGGCTCGCATGTGCTCAAGGCTTTATAACAGCATCACACACCAACCAGCCGAGCCCTGCTACCAAGTTCTGCTCTCCAGCACCCAGAATGCAAGCTGACGGCTGCTGGGGGGGCATGGGACCGGCCCCCCTGTCCCCCCCAACCCGTGCACGAGGCGGGCAGCATTTAACAGGGAGGACGAGACCCCGGGGGGTGGGCAGCATTAATTCACAATCAGATTTTGTGCTTCCATCATTACCCCAATAGCCTTTCACCTCTGCAGAGCCGGATTCAACGCCTGTTAAGACACAAGCCACAGTGAGTTCGGCTGACCCTGAGCCCCGGGAGGACACACAGCCACCTCGGGGGGACTGCCCCAGCCCAGCACTGCACTCGGGGCCACGGGGGGGCCCTGAAGGACGGGGGGAGGGAGGAAAGCAGCACTGAGGCCCTGCCTGCCTGCTCTTCTGCCCTCTGCAGGGAGGGGGCAGAGCACGGAGCTGCCCCCGGAGGCAGATGGATGTTACCTGGCCGGGCTTCGCTCACGCTGTGGGTTTTTGGGGCTTTTTTGTTTGGTTCTGAGCACGCGGGACCCCGTGCAGAGGCCCCGGAGGGGAGCGCAGCTCCCAGGCTGCCCGCAGCCCACGTTAGCGCACGGAGGAGAGAAGGAGTTTCCGTACCACTGAATCCAGTGTTGCCATGAGACATTGGAAAGTGTGTCTGTTGCATCGCCAACTGGTGCAGCTTGGTCAGCTGGAGGGGAGAGAAGGAAAGAAAAAAAGAAGGCTGACGTTAGCTCCTTCCCAGCCCCAGCAGCGCCAGGACCGCGCGGCACGCGGACGCAGCGAGCGGCACCGAAGGCCTTCCCACCCCACACCCCAAACCCCCCCCAAACCCCCCCACCTCGGCCAGGAGTGGGCTGGGGGGCTGCGCCCACCCCCCAGGAGAAGCGAGGAGCTATGAGAGGAGCTCAGGGAGACGAGCAGAGAGGAGCAGGAGAGATGAGACCGCAGGGTGCTCACACCACACCATGCAGGGAGCAGCGTGGGGGGAGGGATGTGATGAAGGGAGGTGAGGATGGAGCAGCTCAAGCCCAGCTTCCTCCTACCCCTCCTCGCCAGAGCCCCCCCCCTCCCCCTCACTGCTCTAAGAGCACCAGGAGAAGAGATCTGCCCCTGCCAAGCCTGCACCGAGCCTACGGGATGAGCATGGCTGCCAGAGGGGGGCGGCACCCCAGCAAGCAGGGACAGCACCCACGGCCGGGGTGGGGGGAAGGGGGGGGGGGTGGCACCACCTGGACTCTCCCTCCTGTCCCCAGCGGCCCCCACAGGCTGGCAGCAGCCTGGGCCAGGCCAGATCCCCCCCTCCACTGCCACCTGCGACAGCTCACGAGGACAGCTGTCCCTGCCCGGGGGAGCACGGTGACCATCCCGTCACGCGCTGCGCTGCTGCCCCTGCCCGGGGCATGCCAGATCCAAAAGGGGGGGGGGGGGGGAAGCCGGAGTGAGATGCCAAGCCGGGGGGAGGCAGTGGTGGTGGTGGTGGTGGTGGTGTCGGTGGGGGGGGGAGCAGAAAAACGGAGCGGGACAGTGTCACAGAGAAGAGGGGAGGAGGAAAAGGAAAGATGTGAGACCGGGTGAAGCTGTGGCTGCGGGACTGGGGGGGGGCGGGGGGACGTGAGTTTTTTGGGGGGGAGTTCGGATCAGATCGGGTGTCAGCCCGAGCTGACGGCTCAGTCCAGAAAGCACGGAGAAAATTTTGCAAGGGGGAAGAAGGGTGGATTTCAAGACAAGAAGTGTAAACAAAAACTTACATCTGGCTGTGGAATGGCATACTGTCCTTGAATGGTATAGGCCTACAAAAGGAGGAAAACAGTCCTATTAACAACCATCGGACAGCCACCCAGGGACAGACATTTCAACTAGCCAGGAAGTCAGAGAGCCAAGGCGGAGAGTTCTCCGGGGCAAGGGAAGTGGGGCAGGGAGAGGCAGGGGACGGATAATGCTGTAACAAGCAGTCTCTAGACGGGAAGGTGCTCGAATTGGCCTCAGGTGGCAGTTACAGGGAGGGAGTGGACCGTATGGCGCCGTCCCCCCCAAAAAAAGGTGGCAGACAAACAGAACGGCTGGGATCTTGATGAAGATGTATGGTGTGGTGGAGTCCGACAATGCTTCTAGCCCTGCACCCCCCGCCTCGCCGACAGGGGAGGGTCTCCAGCGCCCACCAGCCCTGCTAGCTCCCGGCCCCTCCTTCCCCGGCCCAGCAGCCCCCCAAAAAGTCCCGCTCCGAGTCCTCTCGTCACTCCGCACGCCTAGGAAACGTCGCCGGGCAAGCTAGAGGGAACTGCTGGAGCTGGCTACCGATGCTAGACAAGGCAAAGAGAGGCATTCGGGGGGGGAACGAGGCTGAGCGCCTGACCTGCCAACTCCTCTCGAGGTTAAGGGACAGCCACAGACTTCAGAGTCCTCCTGAAGCTACCCAGAAAGGGCGAGTCACTGGCTGGGGCCTGGCTGGCTAAGGTGGGGGGCCGGGCAGTGGGGGACAGGAGAGGCAGGGGAGAGGGGGGTACACAGCCTCACTTCCAGGTCACCGGAAGAACTGCAGCCCAGGCTGGAATTGGCCCAAGTTCGTTGCCATGCAGTGGCTGCCGGGTGGCCTGCGTGAGGAGAGGTTGGTGGGCTCAGAGTCCAGTTCCCAAGTGGACAGGAGTCCACAGCACAAAAGCCACCGTGACGGGTTTTGGGGGACGGGGACAGGGAATGCCACCCTTGTTGGCAGTCTCAGAGAGGCCAAGGATTGAACGGGCCGTGGAGACTGAACTCCCCTCTCACCTCCTGAGGTGGTCCCTCCAAGTCAGAGTTGAGGCACATGGATGGGGCGGTGTGGGGGTAGCTCGCACTGCCGCTGCTGTACCTGTCCTGTGGATAAATTAGAGGACTTCAGTCTCCAGGGCTGTCAATCCGAAACCTTCCGCTAACACCAAAGTCACATCGCCATTAGCTCTGCTTTCGAGGCCTAACCCTGCTCTACGCACGACTCTGAGCTGCGAGACAGAGCACAACACCACCAGGAGCGGGCCCGGACGGCTGCAGCGGGCTGGCCCTGGGCCGGGGGAGAGGGGTGGAAGACAAGGAGGGGAGAAAAAGGGAAAGGGAAGGAAGAGATGCGTGGCCGTCGGGAGCCTGCTCCTCACTGCTCTAAGGGGGGTGGCGGCCGGCTCCCGCGCCGGGGGGGCTGCGCAGCGCGACCCTCCGCTGGCAAAGGGCGCGGGCGGCTTCGCCCGGCGCTCCCCCCCGGGTGCAGAGTGGCAGGAGAAGCTGTCGGAGAGCGGGGGCTGACCAGGGTCAAGGGGGGGAAGGAAGAGGCAGGGAGGGCGAGGGGTGGGGGGTGCTGAGGCGAGGGTGGGGAGGGGACGGTGGCAGCTCCGTCCCCAAACAAGCGTGGCACTCGGAGGCCCGGCTCCAGGGGAGGCTGCCAGCAGCTCTCCACCCCGGCTGCAGCATCGGATCCGGTCTGTGTGGCCGTGGCTCTGCCCTACAGCAGGATGCCAGGGGGCTCTGGGCCCCCCCCATCACCGTGCGCCCACCCTGGGGGGGCCTCCCTGGCAGCACGGAGGCAGCAGATGCATCCGCGAGTCGCCCTGTGCTGCTCCAAGCAGTAATGGCAGCCCTGGGAACTGAGGGGTGGGGGTGACTCCCACACCCCAACCTCCCCTCACCCAGCGGGGACCAGCACGCCCCCAAAAAGCTGGGGGTCTCGAGGCTTTACAGCGGACAGGACCCCGGGGAGCCCTGTCACCTGTAACAGCAGCCCACGGCTACAGCCACGGGGGGGCCCCGAGGCAGCTGCCCGCTGCCAGCACAGCCCTGAGGCGGGGCAGCGGGGAGCGAGCGACTCCCCGGGATCAGGTCAGCACAAGAGGCTGCATCACCGATCCCTTAAGGCTATTTCTATCTGACCCCCTCTCCCCCCCCCGCCCCCTCCCGATCCAAGACAAAGCTTTTCTACACCCCAACCCTGCCCGAGGCACAGGCTGAGCCTTTGTGCCCTACGAGCCAGCCCCAGAGAGCAGAGAACCCCCAACCTCTGGGCCAGTCACCCACACAGGTCGCACCGAGGCCTCGGAGCCAGCCCCACAGAGAGGGGGACCTCGATTTGGCAGCGGGAGTCCCATCCCAATCCAAATCCCCTGACCTCCATCTCCACACTGGGATTTCCCCCCCCTCCTCCAGCCCAGTTGCTCCAGGAGCAGTCTGACAGCCCCACCCCCCTCCCCAAATTACCCCTCCCAGCTCCCTCCCCACCTCTGCCCTCCTGCCTCCCGCAGCGAGCTCAGCGAGGAAGGCTCGGAGCAGGCTCTGGGAGGCCGAGGCCAAGCAGAGCTGCCCCATGCCGGAGGAAGCGGTGTGGGTGACAGGCACGCAGAGCAGCTGATGTGCGCTGGCGGTGTGGCAGCTCGTATATCCCCTCCCTCCCCCCCCGCCACACAGACACGCGCCCCTCCCCACACCCCATGAGCTGAGGAGAGGCCTTACCTGACCGCCTGCAAAGATGACGGGAGAGCTGGATGGCTTGGGCCGGTACGGGATGGTGACGCCCTTCGGGGGAGACTGGGTGACAGCAGAGAGGGGACATCAGGCACCGAGCGCCGCCAGCCACCCCCTCCCAGCACCGCAACGCCTCGAGGGCAAGTCTGCTCTCAGGGGGAGAGAGCACGGAGCCCGACCGAGCCTCGAGGGCTCCCCACAATCCCACTCCTTTCCCACTCTGCGCACTGCAGAGGTCGGCATGCAGCACGGAGCCGCACAGGGCCACGCTCCTGCTCAGTGCCACTGCTCACCAGGGCAGCGGGCGGCAGCAGCTCGGGGCAGGCTCAGCCCCAGCTCTAAGCAGCTCCCAGCCTCACCTATAATCCCCAGCTATCCCTTTATCCACCAGCAGCCACCCCTCTGCCCTCAGGGCTTCCTATCAGCCAGGAGAGCTGCAGCCAAGGGAGGGCAGGGGGACCCCTGTGCCCCACCCCAGGGAGAGGGCCCCTCTGAGGGCCGGGGGGGCCCTACCTCAAGCATGACAACGCAGATCTGTTTGACGCACTCAATGATGGACTGTGGGATCCCAGCAATGGTGATGGCGCGCTCGGTCGAGTTGGGCAGCATGTCTCCTGCCACCTGGACCTGTGCCCCCGTGCTCTGCAAAGTTTAAGGATAAAAATAAACAGTCAGACCCGGGGAGGACAGTGAGCTCACCGCAGCCAGCAGCCTCGTGGCCAAGTTATACATAGCCAGAAGTGCCCCCCTTCTCCCACAAAATAATGCTTTAATCCTAGCTGGAAATAATTCGGTCAGGAGGAGGAACCAGGCTGCGGCCTTCCCCTGTAACCCAAGCCAAGCCCACCTCTGCTGCGAGCAGAGCTGCACAGGGTTAATCCCTGGCAGCCCAGGGTCAGTGGCACTCAGCACTAAGCAGCAGTACATGCCTTCCTCGCTGAGCGCCGGGGGCTTGGCAGGCTGGTGGCATGCATTCCCCCCTCCGCCAGCTGGGAAAAAGCCTGGGGAGAGGAATTGAGAGTGGGGAGCAGCAGGAACCCAAGCATCCCGCTCCAGGGGACAGTGCCGGGAAGGGGAGGCTGTGACCCAGTCTCAGTTTCACAAGCACTAAAAATACGAGGAGCTTTTTTAAAAGGGCCAAATGATGCTGTCCCTACACTATGCAGTTCCACTCCGGCAGGGCAGACACAAGGGTTTTTTTGCCCCCCCCAACACACACACCGCCGGCAGGGCGGCCAGCACCCACCTCTCGGATCTCCTTGATCTTGCAGCCTCCTTTCCCAATCAGGGAGCCACACTGGCTGGCGGGTACCACGAGTCGGAGGGTGACCGGGGGCCGGCTGGCAGCCGTGCTGTTGGTCATGGAGCTGCTGATGTCCTGTGAGGAAGAGGAGCTGCTCAGAGGGACGGGGCCGCCGTCCCAATGTCACGTGGGGACCTCCCAGACCCCATTTCTCGGGGCTCTGTCAGCGTGCCGGAACCAACACAGCTGCATCTTTGAGAAGGTGACAGCAGCCAAACTCCATGGCTTGCTGTGGTGGTGAAATGGGGCCCTAAACCCCACCAGCACAATGCAGAGGCACTGGGTCAAGACACAGCTGAACGGGAAGCAGTGGTGCAGAACACACGAGGGGCTGAGGGCTCAGCCCCCCCCGCACACAGCTCCCAGCTCAGCTCTGAGCTGTAATGGGGATGAAAGCTCAGTGAAAACAAGCCGGGCGCTGATTACAGCACTCGTACGTGGGCAGGGGGAGGGGAGGCACAAGGCTGGGCTCAGCTGACCTACTAAAATAAAAGCTTTCGCTGAGCCCCGGTGCAGAGAGAGCCAGGACAACGTCAGCTCCCAGGATGCAGCAGCAGCTCACTCCCATGAGCGCAGGGGGATTGGGGTCTGATCCGGCGACGGGGAGGGAGAAGGGATCCAAAGGGATAAGGCTCTGGGAGCTTTGCCCTCCATGAGAGGTGGGAGGGCCAAGGAGCTCCACCCCACAACAGGCAGGGAACCCACGCTCCTGAAAAGCCCAAAGCTCCTTACACCACAGCTCGGACTCCCGCAGCTGGGATTCAGGCTCTCTAGGATCTGCAACCCATGGTTCTGCAGGAGCAGGGTTAGGATGCAGCTCATCCTTCAGCGCTGCAGGACCCCCAGACCCCCCCTCGGTGGGGCTGAGCACCCTCTGCACACAGAGGCACGCAGGCAGGGAAGCAGCAGGGCAGTCCGGGGAAGCAGGGTTTCAAAGCCCTGCTGTGTCTGACTCTGTCACGGGGTGTTCCAGCCACGGGCAATCCCCACAGGGCTGACTCACAGCGAGCGGGCACTCGGGGCTGGCTGAGCACTCAGGAGGAAAGTACTGTACTTGGACCCTGGACTCTGCTCGAGGAAGGGTAAAGATCGGCCCCTCGGGGAGGATCACGGTGCTGCAGCCCCCCCAGGAGCTGTGGGGCAGCCCCCAGCCTCACCCAGCTGCTCCCCGGGGCAAAACTTATCCGGAAATAACAAGGGCAGAGCAGCAGCCCCGCAGCACGTGTGGGGGAGACGCACCTCTTCCAGTTTGTCAATGATCATCGCAAAAGCTTTGAAGATGGCGTTGGTGGGGCCGGCCAGGGTGATGATCCGCTCGGGGCAGTTCCCTTCTGAGATGTTAATGCGAGCACCGCTCTGCGGGGAGGAAGAAGGGCGGGGACGTGAGGGCCCCGCAGAGCCACGAGGCCGCGCTCCTCCCTGCCCCCCTCCTGGGCCCGGCGCCCGGCAGCCATCTTAGCCACAGCGGCTTCCTGCCCGGCCCGGCCTACATTTCCCAGCGTGCCTGGCGCCCGCGGCTCCATCTGCTGCCGGTGCTGCGCAGCCAGAAAATTCCTTTCAAGGCCGGCACCGCCGCGGACCCCCGGCCCCCCCACGCCCCCACCCCGCGCTCACCTCCTCGCGCATCTTCTTCACGGATTCCCCTTTCTGTGAAGGAAGAAGAGAGGGGAGAGAAATCAGCGCGGCTGCGGCGGGCGGGGGGCGAAGGGGGAGCGCGGGGAGGGGGAGTGCTGCTCACTTACCTTCCCGATGATGCTGCCCACCTCCTGCGAGGGAACAAAAGCAGCAATTAAAGAGCGGAAAGAACTCCCCCAGCACCGAGGGCACCCCCAGGGCTCCCCGAGCACAAAGCACGGCGTTTGGGGGGCAGAACGAACCCCCCCCGAGGTCCCCTCCACCACGCGGCCATCGGCCCTGTGCCGTTCGTCCTTCCCCAGCCCCCCCCCGCTGTTATTTTTATTGATGTGCTGTGCTTTTAAAGCGCTGCCTCGGCCGTCACGAGCTATCCCAGCCCCGGCCCGGTGCCAAGGAGCACATTCCTCACACCACTGGCTAATGGCGGCCACGCCGGGGAGTGGGGGACGAGGGAGCTGCGTTTGGGGGGGGGGCTGGTGGGGGGAGCACACGTACCTTGCCATGCATGAGTAGCCGGATGGTGAGCGTGACATTTAATCCACCTTCAATGACACCGGTGTCCATCTTGGGTCAGGGCAGGCTTTGTCAGCGCTCGGAGCTTTGGTCGCGGGTTAAAGGGAGCTGGGGAAGAGAGGGGGGTCCGCGTTGAGGCCCCTCCCTCGCCCTCCCCACCCGTGTCAGACCCCATCCCACGTGGAGCTGAGCCCCCACGGAGTTCTCCCCCAGCAGAAATGGGGCCGTTCTCCTGCCTAGGGCAGCGTGGGGGGGTGGGAGCCCCACGAGGCTCCTGTCCCCCACTCAGAGCGGGTGGGCAGCACAGCCGGGCTCACCGTGAGCAGCTCTGCCCACCGCTCCACGACTGCCCCGACCCGGAGCTCCGCTCCTCGGCCTCCCCACGCAGCCACGTGTAGCACACGCGCAGGGCCGCCCCATTTCCCTCTCGTTTCGCTCTTGGGGAGCAAACCCAAGAAAAAAAAAAAAAGAAACTTTGTCCCGCCTGCACCGAGGGCTTCAGAGCGCTCCCCAAGTGCACTCACACCACGCAGATAAGGCCACATGAGCCCACGATCAGGTTTCAAACAACCTGCAGCCCGAGCCCACGGCAGTTGCAAAACACCGCAGCCAACCCAGGCTCGGCGAGGTTGGACTGCCACCTCCCTCAGAAAAAAAAGCCACAACCGAACCCCACAGAACTCGGCTTAAACCTCACGGACCCGGGCCGTGCTTCCGTCGGCTCAGCACTTCGTCAAAGTTTAACCCGAGCCGGGCAGGGCAGCGCAGGGCAGGGGGATTAATCTCGCGGGGCCGTGCCAAGCTCGGAGCGAATGCTCTTTTAAGGGGAAGCCGGCGGCGCTCGAGCTCCGTGCTGCAGAGAGCAGGGAAGGCCCCGAACTCCGCGCTCAGAGCCGTGCCCGCAAAGCGGGGCTGGAAATGGGAGCGCTGAGCCCCCCCCATCCCCCCCGCGTTCAATCGCGGCGGTTCCGCCGCTCCAACGGAGCGCCCGCGGACAAAAGGCGGCGCGGGGCGGCCCGGGAAACTTCCCCAGAACTTCCCCGCTCCGCCGGGCCCCGCACGTGGGGGGGGCTCCGAATTGAGGGCGGTGTGGGGGGGAGGGACTGAGCCCCGCGGGGCCGTCCCGGGAGCTCGGAGGAGAAAAACGGGGGGGGGAACGTGTTCGGAAACGGGAGCAGAAAACGAAGGGCAAAACGGGAGGGGAAGGGGGAGCGGTGCCACAGCGGGTCGGGACCGGCACCGGAGCTGAGGGCACAACCGTGGCCGTCCCACGCGGGGACGGGAGAAAAAAAAAAAAAAAAAAAAAAAAAAAAAAAAAAAAAAAAAAAAAAAAAAAAAAAAAAAAGGAAAAAAGGAAAAAAAAAATCGCGCACCGACATTAAAAAAAAAAAAAACAGCGCTGCGAACGGCGACGGATCCAAAAAAGAAAAAAAAAAGAAAAATCGCACTGAAAAATAAAAATTTAAAACGTGGAAAAGAAAAAAAAAAAAAAAACGAACACCGAAAAATACCCAAAAACCGCCGCCCCCCCGCGCTAAGGGGGGGGATGGGGGGGGGGGGCAACGTGCGTCACGCGGCACCGCCACCCCCCAACCCCCCCCCCATCCCCCCATCCCCCCCCTCCCCCCGGTCCCGGCGGTGGTGGCGGTGCGGGGGGGGGAGGGGCGGCTCCCCGTCCCCCTCCCCCTCCCCTCCCCCACGGGCGGCGCGGCGCGCAGGCCGCGGCCTAGGCCGCAGTAGGCCGCGCGGAGGCCTCGGGCTGCCGTGAGGGCGCGGCCGGCGCGGGGCGGCGCGGGGCGGCGCGGCGCAGCTACGCAAGGCCGCGGCTTCGCGGTCCGGGTGGAAGAGGGCGGCGGATGGCGCGCGGGGAGAGGAGAAAGGGAAACGGGAACGGCGGCGGTACGGGGGGGGGGGGGGGGGGGGGGGGGGGGGGGGGGGGGCGGGGGGGGGGGGGGGGGGGGGGGGGGGGGGGGCGGGGGTCGGGCCTACCTGGAGCGGCGCCGGGAGCGGCGGGAGAAGGGCGCTCCGGGCGGAGCGGGAGGAGGGAGGGCGGGGAGGAGGGGAGGGAGGTGGGGGGGGAGAGGGAGCGCGCCGGGGCGGGCGGGATGGCGGCGACGGGAGGAGGCGGCGGCTGCTCCTGCTGCGGCGGCCGCGGCGGCTCTGGGCGGGGGCGGCGGGAGCGGCCGATTTACAACCGCCCCGACCCGGAAACGGACGGCGCGCACCAGCGAGGCGCGGCGGGGCGGGGACAGAGCGCCACCGCTCCGCCCCTCCCCCCACCCCCCCTCCCCCAACGCCTCGGAACGGGCTCGGCCCGCGCCACGGAGCGGGGGGGCGGGCAGAGCGCCGCCGTCGGCGCACAGCGCCCCCGGCGGCCGGGAGGACTGAATGGGGGGAAACGGGAGAACGTGGGGGGGGGGGGGGAGCGATGGGGCGTTCTTAGGGGGAGGGGTGCGCCCCCTCCTCTGGGGGAGTTTGCCCCACACGACGCAAAGGACGCGCTGACACCGGGATGAGGGTTTCCACGGCTTTATTGGGGGACAACGGCGGCAACCCCGGCAGCTGTGACACCACAGAACCCCACAGCACTCAACGGGACCCCACAGAGCCCAACGGGACCCCACGGAGCCCAATGGGACCCCAAAGCATCCACCCCATAATACGCTGACAGCCACTGAACCCAAAACAGCCCCTGAGCACCCACACGCGGCACAGGACCACGGGGTGAGGTGGTGGGGCACAGCCCACGGGTGGATATGGGGGGGTCAGGGGGGTCCCAGGCGGCTCCTGGTGCTCGTGGGTCATCACGGGGGGCTCCGCGTGGACGTGGGGCGGTCACGGTGGTCCCAGGAGGTCACGGATGGTCCCAGGAGATCATCACGGGCTGTCACGTGTGGCCGTGGGCACACGAGGTCACGCAGTGCTCGGGGGCGGCCCCACGGGTGACCGCAGCACGTGGGGGGGCCCCCGGGTGTCCCCAGGACACGGGGGGGCACTGCCGTCAGTCGGAGTCACTGCTGGAGGAGGAGGAGGAGGAGGAGGAGGACAAAGAGCGCTGCAGGGCGACAGGACACCGTGAGCACCGGGGGGGCGACCCCAAAATGCGTCCCCCCCAACCCCGTGTGTGTCCCCCCATCACCTTGTGCCTCTTTTGAGCCTTCTTCATCCTCTTCTTCATCTTCTTCGCTGCTTTCTTGTCCAGCCCGGGGGGGACCAGGGGGGGCACTCCGGGGTAGGGGGGCTGCAGGGGGGGGCACCCCGGGGGTCCCGTGGGGCACAGAGAGGGTCCCGAGGGGGGCAGGGGAGCCCCGGGGGGGTACGGAGGGGTGCCAGGGGGGTATGGGGGGGCTATGGGGGTACACGGGGGAGCTGCGGGGGGGTACAGGGGCTGCCCAGGAGGGTACGGGGGGGCCGTCGGGTGGGGGGGGTAGGAGGGGTTGGGGGGTGGTGCTGGGGGGGGGTACACGGGGTTGGGGGGGGGAGGCTGCCCTGTTTAGGGGGAGAAATGAGAAAATTAGGGGGGGACCTCCACCTCCCCTATCGCTTTGGGGGGGGCAGGAGCTGGAGGTGAAGCTGCCCCCCCAATTCTGGGGGTCATTACCCCTCTTTTGGGATGTCACCCCCCCCCTTACCTGCACTGGGGTCCCACATGGCAGAAACTGCTCCGTGAGCTGAAATGTGGGGGGGGGGAGAAGGGAAGATGGGGGAACACAGGGTGAGCTGCGACCCCCAACCCCCCCCAGGAGCACCCCGTCTGCACGGGGTCACCCCCCCACGCCCGGAGGGGCCATGGGGATCTGGGGGGGGAGGACCTGGGGGTTCCAGGAGCACCGCGGCGTGGGGAGATGTGGGGTACGGAGTGCGGGGGGGGGGCAAAGCGGGGGGCAAAGGGTTCGGGGGACGCGGGGGGGTGAAGGGGGGGCTGTGGGGGCAGAAGCAGTGGGGATTCGGGGTACGTAGAAGTGCAGAAGCGCCGGGGAAGGCGAGCGGTTTGGGGTACACGGGGGGGGGGGGGGGGGGGGCGGGGGGGGGGGGGGTTCGGGGTTCGGGGGTCCGCTCCGCGCCCACCTCCGCCGCCTCCGCTCCGCGGCCCCGCCCTGCAGGAAGCGGGAGGGGGCGGGGCCTGGAGGGAGGGGCGGGGCCTGGAGGGAGGGGGCGTGTCCTCTGCATCTGCCCCCACCCCCTGGGGGCGTGGCCTTCCCGCCCGTACACCGCGTTGTTCCCCCCCCCCCCGTGCCTCAGTTTCCCCATCTCGGGTCGCACCTCCGGCTCAGCCCCGCGGGGGGGGCTCGGGGGGGGCTCGGGAGGGGCCGCCAGGCGCTGCAGGCGCTGCAGGGCGCGCTCGGCCGACAGCCGCGCCTCGGGGTCGGGGTCCCAGCAGTCCTCCAGCAGCTCCTGCAGAGCCCCCGAGGGCTGCGAGGAAACCCCCCCACCCCCCCCACCCCGGTCAGAGCGAGGGCGCACCCGGGACCCCCCCACCCCCACGGGACCCCCACGCGGGACCCCCAGGGGGAGCTCCCGGCGTTGGGGCACCGCCGGTACCGGGTTCGGGCCCCCCCACGTCGGGGCCCCACCTGCGCCGTGCGGTGCCACGCGGGGGGGATCAGTGGGCGCCGCCGCTCCTCCACCGCCAAACGCCGCAGCTGCGCCGCTGTGGGGCTGCCCCCCAACTCGGCCTCGTACGCCAGGCGGAACTCGGGCACCGGAATGCCTGGGGGGGGGGGGGGGGATGGAGGGGGTTTGCGGGGTCCCGGCGGGATCTGTGGGCTGGGGGCGGCGGGGGTCGGGCGCTCACCGGGGCTGAGGGTCTGACAGCGCGAGAGGATCTCCCAGAGCAGCAGCGCCAGCGCGTACACGTCCGCCTGCAGCAGCGCGCGGCCCCACGAGCGCAGGTCCAGGCTCTCGTCCAGGATCTCCGGAGCCACATAGCGCTGCGTGCCCGCCTGCGCCGGGGCCGTGGTCACTATGGGGCCGTGGTCACTATGGGGCCGTGATCACTATGGGGCCGTGATCACTATGGGGCCATGGTCACTACGGGGCCATGATCACTACGGGGCCATGCCTACACCATGGCCATGCTCACTATGGGGCCACCGTCACTATGGGGCCATGGTCACTATGGGGCCGTGATCACTATGGGGCTGTGCTTACACCATGGCCATGCTCACTGCAGGGCCACGCTCCCTATAGGGTCACGGTCACTATGGGGCCATAGTCACTATGGGGCCACGCTCCCTATAGGGCCACAGTCACTATGGGGCCACACTCATTATGGGGCTGCGCTCACTATGGGGCTGTGATCACTATGGGGTCGCTCTCACTATGGGGCCACGGTCACTATGGGGCCGTACTCACACTGGGGCCGTGATCACTATGGGGCCACGGGCACTATGGGGCCGTGCTCACTATGGGGCCGCGCTCACCCCCTGGGGCCGCCGTCGCCCCCCACGTCCCCGTGCCCCCCGTTCCGTTCCCCGCGGGGTCACCCTGCGGAGCAGCGCTGCTCCCCGCTGCCCGCCGTGTGCGCGCGGTGGCAGTGCCATGGCGAGCCCGAAGTCCCCGATGGCGCAGGTGCCGTCCTCGCGCACCAACACGTTCTGACTGCTGAGGTCGCGGTGCACCACGCGGGGTTTGTAGAGCCCTGGGGACGTGGGGTGCGTCACACACACACACACACACACACGGTGGGGGGCTGGGGGGGCTCACCGTCACGCCACAGCTCCTGGTGCAGGAAGGCGAGCCCTCGTGCCAGGGACAGCGCCAGGCGCACAGTGCCGGCCCACGGGGACACGTGCTGCCGCAGAAAGTGCTGCAGGGAACCCTGGGGTGGGGGGGTAGGGGGGGTTGGGGTCGGCTGCGGTGCCCCCCACCCACAGCCGTGTGCCCCCACCCCCGCGCTCACCGCCGGGTACAGCTGCAGCACCAGGAGCCCCCCCCTGGCGCAGGGCCCCCCCGCTCTGGTTCCCAGCAGCTTGGCCACGTTCTCGTGCTCCATGAGCGGCAGTTCGTGCACCGCCCGCTCGGCCGCGAAGCGCCGCTCCCCCCCCGCGGCGAAGGCTTTGATGGCGACCGGGCGCTGCTGCAGAGTGCCCCTCCACACCGCCGAGAAGCGGCCGGCCTGCAGCACCTGCAGCGGCACGGGGCGGCGGGGCAGCCCGGCACCCATGGGCGCCCCCGGGGACCCCGAAGCGCGGTGCCCCCATGCCCGAGCACCCACAGATGTCACCACCCATAAGGAACCCCATCCTCGTGCACCCATGGGCGCTCCCAGGGACCCCAAAGCCCATCCCTGTGCACCTACACGTGCAAGCCCCCCCCCCCATGGAATCCCACCCCCACGCACCCACGGGCGCCCCCGACCCCACGGACCCCGAATCGTGCTGCCCCCCATCCCAGGGACCCCAGCCCCGAGCGCCCTGTACCCGGGGAACCCCATCCCCACACACCCATGGGGGTCCCTAAGCAGCACGATGCGTTACCCCAAATCCCACAGCTGCAGTTCCCAAATAGGGGTCCCCCCCCCCCCCCCCACCCCGCGGTGCTGCCCCACCTGCAGGAAGCGCAGCGCGGGGAGGTCCGGGCTGGGGGGCTTTGGGGGGGCCCTGAGCCCCCGGTGTCCCTGCGGTGTCCGACCCATCTGCGCCCGTCTGCGCCCTGGGAGGGGGACACGGGGACGTGGGGGCGCGCAGGAGCCCCCCACGTTGGGGGACGCGGGCTGGGACACGCGGGGGCACCCACAGCTTCAGTGGGGATTTGGGCACCCCATACCCAGGGGACACGGTGCCCCACATCCCGCAGGTGGGGCTGGGGGTGCTCTGCAGACGGGTGTCCCCCCCCCCCCCCCCGTCCCCCCATGGCCGTACCCAGCGCGGCGAGGCACACGAGGAGGAGGAGGAGGAGGGGGACGGATCCCCACAGCCACAGCGTCCCCGCGGGCGGCACTCTGCTGGGCGCTGGGGACAGAGACCCCGGTGACACCCGGGACCCCCCACCCGGGAGACCCCACCCCCCACCACGGCCCCCAGCGCCCCTTCATTGGCGGACAGAGCCCCCCAGGGCTCCCTCTGCCCTTCGTGGGTCCCCCACCCCACAGAAATCCCCTACAGCCCCGAGTCCCAACCCCACTCACGGGTCCCCCCCAACCCGACTCCCACCCCCCCATGGATCTACATTCCCCCCCCCGGATACCACAACCCCAAAAACCCCGAGGACTCCCCCCCCCACACACAAAGACCCCCCTCCCCCCCCCACGACCCCTTCTTCTCCAAAAGCCCCCCACTCTCAGATTCCCGGTGCCCCCCCCCCCCAGTGTCCCCCCATACCGGAGTCGGGGGGTTCCTCCCCCAGCCCCAGGCCCCCCCCGCTGCCCCCCCCCCCTCCGGCGTTGCAGAGGTGACCGTGGCAGAGGCACACGAGGACGGCGGCTCCGGGGGGTCCGGCGGGGCTGGGGGTGCAGGAAGCGGAGGGGCAGGCGGCCCCCCCGCCCCCCCAGCAGCCTGGGGACAGCGGCCGTGTCACCGGGACACCCCCCGAGATCTCCTTATCCCACTGAGGGGGTTCCCCTGCCCCGGGGCGGGGGGGGATGGATGGGCAGCCCCTTCCCTGGGCCCCCCCCCTCCTTACACCCCCCACCCCCGGGACCACTTTCTCTGTGAACCCACATTTCTGCCCCCCCCCCCCCCGCCCTCTCCCCCGCCCCGATCCGTCCCAGCACCGCCCCATCCCAAGGCCGAGAACAAACCGAGCCCCCCCCCCCCCGCACAGCTGCACCCCGCAGCCCACCCCCCCCAACCCCCCGACCCCCCCGGACCCCCCCGTGGGGCTCACCCTGCACCAGCGCCTGGCTGCGGTTCCAGATCCCAATGCAGCACTGCCGGGGGGGGCAGCGGATGGTGCTGGGGGCCGCCCCCCCCGCCCCCCCCACCAGACTGCCCCGCACGCTGGGGTGCTTATAGGACACGCAGCTCACGTTGTGCCCTGGGGGGGAGGGTGGGGGGGTCCGCTGATGGTGACCCCCCCGTCCCCCCTCCCCTCATCCCAACTGGGGCAGCTCCGCTGTCTGCCCCGTGGGGGGCACGGTGGGGGCGGGGGGGGGGGGGTATAGATGGTGACCCCCAGCCCCAAAAATCTGCCCCCCCCCTCCCGGGCCGGGGGGGTCCGCACCCACCTGGCGGCCCCATGGGATCCTCCGGCAGCGGGGACGGAGCTGAAGGATAACGCGGGGGCTGCGGAGCGCTGCAGGGAGGAGGAGGAGGAGGAGGAGGGGGATGAAGGCACCGGGGGGGCCCAGCCGTGGGGAGGAGCGCGAATGGGGGACGGCCCACCCCCCCCCCACCAAACCCAGTGGCAAAAAGGGGGGGAGAGGGATGGGGGGGGGGTGCAGAGATCGCTCCGTGCCTCAGTTTCCCCATTTGGGGCTGAATTGCGCTCCAAACGCCACAGGGACCCCAAAAGGCGGCCATGGGGGGGCCCCAAAAGGCGGTGATGGGGGGGGGGGCCCACAGCCCCCACCGTGGTCCCCTACGTCCCCCAGTGTGGCCCCGGGGACCCCAAAAGAGTCCTCACAGTGTCACCAACATCCCCGGGGTGGGCCCCCCCCCCCCCCAAAGCCCCAGGGACCCCCAAAGGTCCTCAGGGCCCCAAAGTGCGGCCTCAGGGGGACCCCACGGACCCGACCCCCCCCAGAACAGCCCCAGTGCCCCCAAAGTGACCTCAGGATGTCCCCAAAGTGCCCCTGTCCCCCCCCCCCCCCACGCCCGCAGTACAGATGAGGCCGTTCCCCCCGGGGGGGGGAGGGGGGGTTTTGGTTTTTTGGTTTTTTTTTTTTTTCTCTCTCTTTTTTTTTTTTTTTCCTTTTTTTCCTTTTTTTTTTTTTTTTTTTTTTACAAAGAGCCCAAAAATAACTGCGGTTCCTCTACGTCCGTACAAAAAATAGCGCTTCCAGAGATGGGGGGGGGGACACAGAGCACCGCTGCGCCGCGGGGGCACGGCCCCGGGGGGGGGGGGGGGGGGGGGGGGGGGGCACTTATTGCCGGCACAGCCCCCTCCCCCCCCCGCGGTGTTAAAGCTCCGGGGGCGGCCCCAAAAACCCCATTTGTAACCCCCGTTTGTAACCCCGGCAGTACGGAAGCCTGGAGGAGGAGGTTTTTGGGAGGGGGGGGGGTTAACTATGCCCCCCAGCCCCTGCCCCCCCCCCCGGATCAAGGCACGTTTTGTTCCCCCCGCGGCATCGGAGCTGGCTGGGGGGGGTTGGGGGGTGCACGGAATCCAAACGGGGACAAAGGGGAACAAATGGGTCCGGGTGCCCCCCCCCCCCCCCAACAGTGCTGGAAGTGCCACAGCTCCGCGGTCATCGCCCCCCAACCCCCCCTCAAGTCCAGCCACGATAACGAAGGGATAACGGGGGGGGGGGAATGACACTGGGGCGGTGCCACGGGGGGGAGGGACCCCAAAAACCTGGCAGCGATGCCCACGCAGGGCTGGGGGCTTGGCACTTGGTTCCTTTTTGGAGGGGGGGGGGGTCCTGGTGGCCGTGGTGCCCCCCCCGCAGCAATTGGGATTGAGGGGGGGGAGGAGGGAGGGGGGGGGAGAAACAAATCAGCATTAAATTAAGAAATTAACAACATCCTGCTTTCTTCCCAGTCCTCGGAGCTTCCAGTACAGAGGGAGAGCAGACGGATGTGGGGCGCTGGGGGGGGCGGGGGGGCTCATAGTGCTTCACAGATTATTAAAATACAAATGCTTAAAGTTTCCTATATAAAAATATACAAATGCAAAAATATATATCGAGAGAGAGAGAGAGAGAAAGAGAGGGCGGGGGGGTCCGGGGGGGCACCTCCTCCCTCCCTGCAGAGCTCCATTCTGACGCACACAGAACCAAAACGGGTTCGGGTCACAGCTCCTCTGCTCGGCCCTGGGGGGGGGGTTATTTGGGGGGGGGTCTTTAGGATGTGGGGCTCCGGAAGAGCGCGGTGCTGTGGGGCAGCCCCCCCCAGGAGGGAGGGAGGGACGGATGGGGATCCCCCCCCCCCTCCAGTGTGGGGGTTTGGTCCTCATCCAAACCTGGGATGGGAAACACCGCTAAAAATCCCTATGGAAAACAGTTGGGGGTGGGGAGGGGGGGGGGGCTGGTGAATGGGGGGGGGGGCACAGCTCCACCCCCCCCTCGGGCAGTCCCACCGGCTGCGGATCTCCTGGCCCCACAGATGGGCGGCTCCGGGGGGGGGCACAGGGCCCCACAGCACAGCTCGGGGGCTGCAGGGCTGGGGGCTGCGCCGGGACCCCCCCGCGGCTCCTGCCTGCACGGGGAGGGCAGATAACATCGGGCAGCGGAAAGGAGGGAGGGGAGGGGAGGGGGAGGGGAGGGGGAGGGGGAGGGACCGCTCTGCCCCGGGGGGGGGATGGGCGGGGGATGGGGGGGGGGGAGCAGGGAGACAATGGAGTTTTCCCAAATCATCCCCAATTTGTGACACCCGTTTCTGCAAAACCACGAGGGGGGAAAAGTCGCAGTGCGGCTCAATGGGAACGGGGGGGGGGGGAACTGGGAAGGGTGGGCTCCCAAAGCCGAGGGGATCACCGCGGGGGGGGGGGGGGGAAGCAAAACCTCACCCAAATAATTACAAAGAAAGGAAAGAACCTAAAGCAGAGTGTACAAATCGGGGGGGGGGGGGCGGGGGGGTTCTTTCTCCTCTCTGCGTCTTTACAGCGTTCAATGGAAGCGAAGGTCCGCCCGCCCCCGGCAGTAAGGCATCGGGGGGGGGCACAACCCCTGCCCCCTCCGACCAACACAGTTTATACTTTCATATATATAATAATAATATAGAATCTTTTTTTTTTTTTCCCCTCTTTTTTTTTTCCTTTTTTTTTTTTTGTGTTTTTTCTTTTTTTTTTTCCTAAAAAGTATTCCAATGATATTATACTTTTTCTCCTCATTTTTTTTTTCCTTTTTTTTTCTCTTTGTTTTTTTTTTTTCCCTCTCCAAGGCATGATGGCATCGAAGGCTGCAGCTACGGAGGGGGGCGAGCGGACCTCCGGGGCGGGGGGAGGGGGCTGCAGGGGTGGGGGAGGGGAGGGAGGAGGAAGTGGGGGTGGGGGGGGGTGGGTAATAATAATAATAATAATAATAATAATAATAACGATAAGGTGAAGCCGAAATGAAGAAGACGGAGAGCTCTGGCCTTGGTGTGAGCGCCGTCCCGTGGCGGTGGGGGGATGGGGGGATGGGGGAGGGGGTCCCGGCCGCGTCGTCCTGCCGCCCCACGTCGTGCTCCCCCACTCAGAAGCCGTTGCCGCTGATGTTGATGGACTGCAGGTCGGCCACCTGCATGACGTTGATGCCGCTGCCGGCCAGGCGGGCGATGCCCTCGGGGCAGATGGCCTCCATGGCCACCATGTTGGTGGCGATCAGCGCCGACGGGGTGGGCGCGCCGTTGCCTTCCGACGGAGCCCCCCCCGCGTCCATGGGGACGTTCATGGGGACGCTGTTGGCCGCGCCGCCCTTCTTGTTCTGGTGGGTCTTGATGTGCTTGGAGAGGTGGTCGCTGCGCATGAAGCGCTTGGGGCACTCCGGGCAGGCGAACTTCTTCTCCCCTGGAAGAGAACGCGGAGAGAAGTGAAGAACCGTGGGATCCCCAGGGACTGGGGAACGGCGGAGTGGGAAGGGACCCGAGGGCAGAAAGCCATGGGATGTTGGGTTGGAAGGGTCCTGAAGGGTCAAAGAACCATGGGATGGTGGGTTGGAAGGGTCCTGAAGGGTCAAAGAACCATGGGATGTTGGGTTGGAAGGGTCCTGAAGGGTCAAAGAACCATGGGATGTTGGGTTGGAAGGGTCCTGAAGGGTCAAAGAAGCATGGGATGTTGGGTTGGAAGGGTCCTGAAAGGTCAAAGAAGCATGGGATGTTGGGTTGGAAGGGTCCTGAAGGGTCAAAGAAGCATGGAATGTTGGGTTGGAAGGGTCCTGCAGAGTCAAAGAACCATGGGATGTTGGGTTGGAAGGGTCCTGCAGAGTCAAAGAACCATGGGATGTTGGGTTGGAAGGTCCTGGAGACCACAGAACCATGGATGGTTGGGTTGGAAGGTCCTGAAGGCCATGGAACTGTAGGATGGTTGGGTTAGAAGGGTCCTTTAAGGACACAAAACCATAGAATGGTTGGGTTGGAGGGTCCTGAAGACCATAGAACCATGGAACTGTTGGGTTGGAAGGTTCTGGAGACCATGGAACTGTAGGATGGTTGGGTTGGAAGGGTCTTAAAGGACACAGAGCTGTGGGATGTTGGGTTGGAAGTTCCAGAACGCCACAGAACCATAGAACGGTTGGGTTGGGAGGGTCCTTAAAAAGGACACAGAGCCATGGGATGTTGGGTTGGAAGGTCCTGGAGACCACGGAGCTTTAGGATGGTTGGGTCGGAAGGGTCCTTAAAGGTCATAAAACCATGGGATGGTTGGGCTGCAATCATAGAGCAACTCAGGGTAGAACGGTCCTGAAAGACCACGGAAGGACTTGACGTTGGGTCCCCAAAGGCCACGGAACCAAGGAGTGGTTCCCCAACCACTTTCCCTCCACTTTTTTCCCCTCTCCCCAGGAGCACCGTGCCCCCCACCCCACCCCAGCCCCCACCTTACCCGTGTGCGTGCGCTTGTGCCGCTGCAGCTCATCGGAGCGGGTGAAGCGCTTCCCGCACAGCATCCACCCGCAGATGAAGGGCCGCTCTCCCGTGTGCCACCGCAGGTGTGCCCGCAGGTGGGACGTCTTGCCGTACACCTTCCCGCAGCCCGGGATGTGGCAGATGTGCTGCTTTTTTTTACCTGGGTCCCCAGAGCTCCTAGAAAGGCGTGAGGATGGCAGTCAGAGCAGCAACGACTGCATTTCCCCCCATCCCCACCCCACAAAGGGACTGCCCGACCCCCGTGGGGGTGAGCAGGAGCCAGGCTCCGTCCCCCTGCCCGCGGGGTGCACCCCAAAACGCAGCTCTGCTGAGGGAGCTTCCCTTACCTCCCCTCGCTGTCCTTGCAGTAGGGGCAGGTGCAGGCTTCCCTCCGCACCTTCCTGCCCTGCTGGGGCTGTGGGTCCGGGCTGGCCTCTCCTTCCTCCACCGCCGCGCTGTCGTCGCCCAGGCCGTCCCCGCTGGCACCGTGCAGCCCCAGCTGGGTGCTGTGCTCCCCTGGAAGGCAGCACAGGGCTCACGAGGGCGTCCACGAAGAGCAAAAGGGGACTAAGAGGTGTCCCCGTGCCCACACGCTGCTCGGCCCCCCCATGTGCCCATCGGCACCTGGCAATCCTGCAGCAGAGGAGCAGCCCCCTCGCTGTGGCAGCCTGACTGAGCTGGGACTGATAAACCCGGCCTCCTCCCTCTGCTTTCCGTGCTTTCCCAGCCCTGGGAATCCCACCTGCAGCTTTTCCTCCGGGCCCAGCCGTGCGGCCACCAATCGCAGCAAAGCACCGCTGCAGCCACCTGCCAACTATTCCAGCTATTTCAGTTACCCGGGTACAGCAGAACACGCGAACCCCGCAGCACCGAGCAGCCCTGAGCAGGGTCGGTGATAAGGGAAGGAAGCACACGGCCCAGGGGGCCCTGCCCTCCCAGCACAGCTGGCTGCTGGCACATTCCCACATTCACACCCGGGGCTGCTTTCCCTCTCCTCTCCCCGCTGGCATCCACCTTTTC
This sequence comes from Colinus virginianus, assembly GCA_008692595.2. Lineage (NCBI taxonomy): Eukaryota > Metazoa > Chordata > Aves > Galliformes > Odontophoridae > Colinus > Colinus virginianus. The sequence goes on along the minus strand of VONY02000030.1, from coordinate 921,349 downwards.
TGGTTCTCTCCCCCCACCAGCTCCTCTTCCCCCCCCATTTCTGGGCTCGGCGGGCCAGCTTGCCCTTCCCAAGCACTTCTGTGCTCCAACAAAAGCAACAACCCGGGAGCAAACGGACGGAGCAGATGCGACGCCGCGTGCCAACCCCCCCCCCCCAAAGAAAAAGCAGCAATAAATAAAGCATCCTGGCACACCGCCGTCCCGAGCAGCACCTATCTGCAGAGCATCACGCTTAATTAGTGCAATTACAGCGAGGGATGCGTAGATCAAGTGGAAGAATCATCTGGTGCTGCCCGAGGAACGCTCCCCCCCTCGAGGAGCAGTTCCCAATGACAAACGTCGCACCGTGGCAGAGCAGAACATAAAGCACCGGGAACGGGGGGGTGAGGGGCAGGCAGGTTTTGAAGCCTATCAGTTTTCATTGCCGTTTTATTGCTCTGCAGCTTCTGCTGTCATCTAATTGCTTCTGCAATAACCCCATCTACACTTCACAAGTGTTTTATTTCCCTTCGAGCTCCACTGCTCGATGACTTCCACTGCAGGCTGAGCAGTCTCCTTCCAGCACCCATTAACATATGCTGACGGAACCGAGGGCAGATTTAGGGCCGGGATGCTTCCCCTGGAGGGGCCCCAGATCCTCCTTTCCCTGCTCTGCTCCCCACTACCCAGCGCAGCTCACGGTGCCCTGCAGGAGGGCTGGCACTGCGCAGGGATCCGCTCCGGGGTCCGACGGCCGCCAGGAGCTTCAGATCCCGGAGGAAAACGATGGAGGTGCTCTGGGAGAGCCGTGCTCAGCAGCTCTGCTACCAGCAGGTGTCAGTGGTGCCCCAGGAAGAGGAAAAAAGGCCAAAAAAAGAGCGGGGCAGCTCCCATGGATGGGGCACAGCAACGCTTCGGTGCTGGCTTCCTCCGGAGAGAGGAAGAGCTCCAGTCTCACCTCTTCATCACACGAGGATGCTTAACGAGGCTCGAAACGAGCTGCTCCACGGGGACAGCAGGGCCTGGACGTCCCCAGAAAGGGGAACATCTGCTGCTGGGGATGGCAGCACGGCAGGAAGCAGAAGGGCTGCCATCAAGGAAACGAGCCCTCACCCACAGCCACGGCGTGGAAGGACCCCCAGCCGGAGGAGCGCGGAGCTGCGGTGTCACAGGAGGGCTGTGCCCACGCGTCCCTGCCCCACGGCGGCGGCACTGAGTGCTGGAGGCCTGGCTGCCCCTACCCGTGCCGTGGGGACCTTCCTCTTGCTGCCACTGTCAGATCTTTGCAGCCCCTCAGAGTCCCCCAGGGACCCCCAGTGCCACCTGTGGGTCCCTGTGTGCCACAACCGTGCCTACCGAGGCTGCTCAGTGCGGGGTGGGCGAGCAGCGTGGGCCTGGAGCTGTGAGCAGCCCCTCAGCACCCTGCAGAGCCCAGCCGCTGCCCCCGGCTCTTGCGACATATGTCTGCGGGCTAAAACCAGCACGGAGGATCCGAGGCGGTTTTGTGTTTAAGCTTTCTAAGCCGCCGGCTTGTGGCTCACAGATTAGAGATCTCCCCGGCGTGTCTGTGCCGCCCTGGGAGAGCCGCAGCACGAAGGGTGGGAAGATGCACGCGTTCCCCCCACAACAAACGCTGGGGAGGGGGGGGGAGCACCCAGAGCCGCTGCCTTGGGACCGCTTCCATCCCCCAGCACGCAGAAGCCCACGCAGCGCTGTGTGCTGGCATTCACCGGGAGGGGAAAGAACCCAAGTCTTCCTTCTGCTCATCTACGGCTGGCGTCTAATTGGGGTATAAATAAATCACGGCAGGAGAGGGCAGATCGTGTACGTGCACGCCTCGTTCTTCACATATCGCAGCGCTGCGGCTCCAGGAGAGGACTCGGCGGAGAGGAACCAGCTGGATAACTCATGGTTATTATCCGCACTCACGTGGGTGGTTCTGGGGGGGCTCCTCCCGGCCCTGCTCCGCTGCTCTGCCATCGAAGCCCACAGCTCCGGGCTCTGGCGGCTGCGCTGGAGACAAGTGCTGCTTGTCTGCCGGCTGCACAGGCCTTGGGTCCAGATTTATTTAGCAAACTGAACCGAGGTGAGAAATGCCCGTGGATCGGGGCCGGGGCCACGTTGGAGCCACCCCGGGTGACCTCCACACGGGGACAGGAGCGGCGTTCATCCCAGGAAGGAGCTGGAAAGAAACGGCCGCTTGTGCAAACAGCAGAGCTGGCAGCCACAGCTGCGCTGAGCCCGAGAGCAGGAGGGGAAAAAGGAGCACCGTGCAGCACCGGGCTGCAGCTCCAGCACCAAGCCAGCGGGACGGCTCCGAGCACAGCCCCAAGCCCAAGGGCACAGCGTGAGCCCCGCACACAAAGCACAGCAGCAGGCCTCCCCAGCCCGGCAGCGCGGCGCCCGGCGCGTTTCCTCCTCCTTTCCTCAGTTCTGGTCTATTTTTGGCCCCGTCTGACCACTGCTCGCTGCTCCCCCGAAGGGCAGCGGACCAACGAGGAGCACTGCGCGCCCACTGCTCGAGGGATCACGGCGTGGCCGTGGGGAGCACGCGCTGCTCGGGGCGGCTCAGGATGCAGTACAAATCGGAGCTGATTCCCTCCGACTCGAGAAGACACAGCCAGAGCTCCTCCACCTCCCGCAGCGTCCGTGCATCACTCTTCATCACACCTCCCGTCCTCACGTGTGACCCCGAGCTGTGCTAACTGCCCCTGCCCTGCTGGAACCCATCCCCACACGTCACCTCCGCCCTCCTGGCACTGCTCTAGGGCTGAGATCACATCTGTGGGGCTGGAAAACCCCACGGCTACAGCACCCCGACCCCGCAGCACGGGGAGCTCCTGGCCGAGCGCAGAGTGCACACCAATGGGCCGTGGACCCCGAGGACAGCGGGCAAAGCCCCGTGCTGGGCTGTACCCACAGACCCCAGAGCTGTGCGCTCCAGCTGTGGGGATCCGTGCCACGTCTGACACAGGGGATGGAAGGGAAGATGAGGGCACCAGGAAAGCAGCACAGCCACAGCGTGCTGCTACGTGCACCCAACCAGTCCGACCAGCAGGGCTGCAATGTGCTCCCAGTCCCAGCAGCCACGAGGAGGAGGAGGAGGAGGAGGAGGAGGAGGAGGAGGAGAAGGGGCAGTCAGCGATCCTCGTGCTGTGCTGAGCTGTGCAGTGCAGTGAGGGGCCCCGCGTGCTGCCCCGTGGAGCTGAAGGAGGGGGCAGCCAAAGGGAGCTGGGAGGATTTCAGGTTCAGAGAAGGAAATTTCACAATGTAATTACTTTCTGCAGTGATGTCACGGGTGGAGTGAAACAAACAATTACAGCCAGTGGAGGGGAGGGCCTGTCAGGGCTTGCTGGCTGGAGATTCATTCCGAGCCTCCTCTCCCCTCCCCTCCGCAGATGATGCCATGTGGATGTCTCATCAAGGCCACGCTACAGAGCTGCCCTTAAAAACAGACAGCTGAGACAATCGGAGCTTTGTGGCGGTGCCGGCAGCCCCATCCGAGCAGCAGCAGGAGCAGGGCTGGGGAGCACGCAGGGCTGCCGGGGGCTGCTGGCTGCACTGCACGCCTCCGTGAGACCACGAGCCGTCATCCGAGCGAGGGACGCAGCCTGGGGACGGCCCAGTGCCCCACAGCGCTGTGGGGCCGAGGTCCCCACGCTCCCTGGACCTTCACCCACCAGTGGGGACCATCTGTGTCCTCAGCGTGAGCCGTGTGCCACGAAGGTGGTGTGGGTGGCCCAAAAAAGAGCCCTCGGTGGCACTGCTCGTGTGTCCCTGCGGCTGTGGGGCCCTCCCCACGCCGTGGCACTCAGCTGTGTGCCACAGAACCGGAGCACTGCCCCGACACTGCCAGCACACGGCGGGGCCAGGCTGCTCCTCACCAGCAGGGCTGTGCCGGGGGCTGCAGGGGGGCAGGGACGGGTGACTGGGGCTGAGCCAAACTGTGGGGCACTGAAACCCCACCGCCCTTCCCGGCACATCGCTCGGAATGGGGAAGTGAAACCACCAACTTCTCCAAAGCCCTCCTGCCCCATTGCAGCACAGGGACACCGGAGGTCCCCTCCCGGCACTGCGGTGACAATCAGTGACCCCACTGAGCACGGGGAGCCGAGTGCTGGGACACCAGCAGCACCCAGAGCCTCACTCCTTCCCCTCGGAGAGCTCCTGGTGCCCACGGGGCCGGGGCACGGCATGGGGCACTGTGTGGGACGTGGGAGGGCCAGCCCACAGTCCCCTCCCTGCTCTCCTGCATGCCGCCCCACCACAGCCGGACCTCACCTCCCTGCCACTCGTGCTAATCTGCAGCCATCAGCTAATCAAGACAATCACGGGCTGAACGCGGCAGCGCACCACAAGCCGCGCTTCCATTCTGAAACCCTTTTGGGGCTGCTCTGTTCCCAGGGCAGAGCCACGCGCGGGATGGGAACTCAGAGCTGCTCCACGAGGTCTGGGGGAACGGCGGTGATGCGGGGACGGGGCGGACCCCGACCACGGCCTGACTCACGGCACACACCGGGAGCAACGTGGGAACGCAGCACAACACCCACACAGAGCTTCCGCTGCCGCTGCAGCTCCCCAGGGCTCTGAGGGCTGTTTGTTTTTGCTGGGGGGGGGTGGACGGTTCTTCAGCCGCCTCTTCCTGCGTCCTACACACAGACGTGGCTCTTCCTGCCCACTCGGAGCGCCTTCACCCTCAGCCAATGGCTCAGCCCTGCTCAGCGTCCCACACTCCTTCCTCCCTCCCCTCCGCTCAGCCAGCACGCACCTCGTGCAGCCCGACTCCCCGGCGCTGCTCCCGGCCTCACTCGGCCACCAGCAGTTCCACCGTTCCCCCCAGGCCTGGCACGAGCACCGTGCTGTTTGCCAGCTCCATCCCGCACCCGGACCCGGCTGCAGCTCGGTGACACAGCGGTTTCACCTTTCATTTCCTCCACCCAGCTCGGGGAGGGGACCGAGCCCGTCCCACTTACCGGCGGCGTTGGCGATGGCCAGCGGCAGCCCCGGCAGCTGGTGCACCTGGATCCCAGACGCTCCCAAGGCACTGAGGTTAATAGTCTGGAGGCCTGGCATAGAGGAGAGCTGCGCGGCGTTGACCGTCACCGTGCCGCTGGGGAGGGAGGCGATGGGGGTGAGCGTGGTGCTGGTGCTGCCCGTCTGCCCCAGCGACACTCCCTGCATGGGGGCCAAGGTGATTGTCTGCGCCTGGGGGTTCTGCACCTGCAGGTTCTGGAGCTGGATGGTCTGCCAGCTCACCTGCCCGTTGGGCCCCACCGTGGGCGTTCGGATGATGATGGGCCCGGAGTTGGGGACGGCCTGGAGCTGCAGGTTCTGCAAGGCATCCTGCGAGATGGCCTGAGTGGCGAAGGTCTGGCCCGAGAGCGGCGCGGTCTGCAGGGCTTGGATGGTCTGCCCGCCTTGGACTAACTGAGGCTGGATGAGGATCTGCTGCTGCTGCTGCTGCTGCGACTGCTGGCTCTGATCCCCCTCTTTCTGCTGCCCCGGCTGCAGAGCCACCCCAGAGACCTGGCTCTGCAGGGAGTCCGTGCTGGGGGCCCTCTGGGGCGTCTGCACTTGGACGTTCGTCCCCACCGTGGAACTGCTGGAAAAATTCATGATGCCCATGTTACTGGTGGTGGTGGTGGTGGAGTAGCTGTTGGCGTTGGTAAAAAAAGAGCCCGAGGTGGCGTGGGACGTGGCGATGTTGGACGAGCTGATGGCGGCACCTGAGGTGGTGGGCTGAGAGCTGCTGTCCGGAGAGCCGGAGCCGCTCAGGGTGACGGTCTGAGAGGTGGGGGCCAGGCTGGCGGCCACGCTGTTGACAGGCAGCAGGGTGATGTTGCCGTTGAGAGCCACGGGGACGTTGGCCACGTACTGGGTCTGCCCTGAGAGGGTGTTGTTGGCCAAGCCCACCCCCTGGATGGGGACGGCCTGCTGCAGCAGGTTGGGCATGGCGATGAGGTTGCCCGTCCCCGCTCTGCTCGTGATGATCTGCTGGTTCGTGCCGGGGATGATCTGGAGCTGCCCAGAGGCATCCTGCTGCACGTTGACTTGGGCGGGGGTGGTGGCAAACTGGAGCTGCTGCCCGTCGATGGTTTGGAACTGGGGAATGACCTGGTACTGGATGTTGGGGATGACGCCCGGCAGGCCCGTGAGCACCTGCTGGTTCTGCAGGTTGGAGGCAGTCGTGACCACGTACGGCCCCGTGCTCACGGGACGGCTTTTGGAGGGGTCGCCGTTGCTGCCGTTGCTGCCCTGCTCCTTGGAGGGCGTCGGCGTGGTGGAGCCCGTGGAAATGATCTGCCACCCGTTGGCTGACTGCGCGATCTGGGCAGCAGCGGCCGTCAGGTCCAGCTCGCCGCCGCCGCCTTGCTGGCCCTGGGAGCTGTTGGAGTTCTCGTTGGGAGACTCGATCCTGCTGCAGGTGGCAGCCAGCAGAGCCAGCGGGGAAGGCTGCGACTCCTGGGAGGGGAGAGGAGGAGTTAAGGGACGGAGGCGGAGCGAGAATAGGAGGAGGAAAAAAAAATCACCAGAAAAAAAAAAAAAGAAAAGAAAGAGAGGGCGGGGAGGAGCGTACTTGGAAAAGATAAACACTCCTTCCTGAGAAAACCCACCCACAGCCGGAAAAATACAACTGCCAGACACGGGGCTGTCAGGCCGGGACAGATTGAACCCACAGAAAAAACCCTCTGGGAAGGGAAGAAAGGGGAGGGAGGGAGGGGAGGCAGTGCGTGAGAGAGCCTCCTCCGCTCCAGCACAGCGAGGTCTCCCAGGAAAGGCAGCTCCTGGGACATGCAGTCCTGGGACACGCAGACCGAGCAGGACCAGGGCTGCAGTGGCCATGGGTGTCACGTTTTTGGGGTCACGGTGACGATCCCTGGCGCTCTCTTCCTCTCCCCAGGGGAAGCAGGCTGCGCAATGCTCGGCTGAGCAGAGCAAACAGAGAACCCGTGGACTTTGTGCTGGGGCCAAAGGAGCCAGGAAGCCGTGACACAGAGCGGGGCCGCACTCACCTGGCCCTCCCCGGCGGGCGAGCCGCTGTCACTGCTGCCATCTCCTTCGCCCTTTTCGGGCGTTCCCTTCACCGCTGACATCTCCTCGGGACTCTCTGAGTCTGCGTGGGCAGACAGAGGGGGTTACAGACATTTCCGGGCACTGGGGTGGGGTGGGGGCTGCGGGCACGGAGCAGGGCACTGGGGGGGGGGAGGGGATGGCAGCAGGAGGGGTGGGGGAGGGCCCGGCTCCAGCTTCGCTCCTCCCCACCCCCCCTCGGACACTCCCTATTCCCCCCCAGCTCCACCGCCCCGGGGCCCCCCCGCCGTTTCCTTCCCCGCCGCCCTGGGAGCTCCGCCCGGCCTCGGCTCAACCCCCCCTCCCTCTGCCCACGGGATTCCCCCGGGCAGATCCTCCCCCGGGCCCTAAGTGGGATCGGAATACCGTGGGATCCAGCCCCCCCCCCCAGCGCTCCGTGCTCTGCCCCCTCCCCCCCCCACATTGCAGCCAACACCGACCCCGCATCGCGCCCACCCCCGCAGCTCCCGCAGCTCCGTCCCCTCTCCCCGTGAAAATCCCCCTCCCCGTTCCTCTTCCAGCGTCCCCCTCCCACCCCACGGCTGCTCCCCCCCACCGCAGCCCCACAGTTACCCCATCCCCCCCTCTCACCTCACGGCTCTCGCTTTTCCACTCCTGCCCCACAATTCCCCTCCCCCCCCCCAGTATCTCAGCCCCACAGCTCCCGCTTCTCCCACCCCATATCTCCCACCCCCCCCCCCCCCCCCCCCCCCCCCCCCCCCCCCCCACTCCCCCCGCCCCTC
>VONY02000030.1:893781-905928 GCA_008692595.2 Colinus virginianus | reverse complement strand
TTTTTTTCCCTTTCTCTATTTCCCTTTTCCCCTTTTCCCTTTTTTTCCCTTTCTCTATTTCCCTTTTCCCCTTTTCCCTTTTTTTCCCTTTCTCTATTTCCCTTTTCCCCTTTTCCTCTTTTTTTTCCCCTCTATTTTTTCCCTTTCCCCCTTTCCCCCCCTCTTTCCCCTCTCCCCCCCCACTCCTCCCTGCTCTTCCCCCACCTTTTCCCACTTCCATCCCCGTTTCTTCCCCTTTCCCGTTTCCCCTCCTCCTTCCCCCTCCTCCCCCCCCCTCTTTTCCTTCCCCCTTCCCCTTCCCCGTCCCCTCCCGGCCCGGCCCCGCCGCCCCCCGCCCTATAGGGGCGGTTCGGGGAGGGCTCCCGGTCCCGGCCCCGGCGCAGCGCACTGCGGGGCGGGCGGCGGCGGTGCTGCTCCGGACCCGGACCCGGTGACACCGACCTGAGCACAGCCACAGCCCGGGGAGCGGTGAGGACGCGGGGACACCGCGGGGACGCGAGGGCGCTATGGGGACGAGGGGTGACATCAGGGTATGGGGATATGGGGCGTGGGGGCGGCATCGGCGCGGTGGGGCTGGAGGAGGGGGGGCACCTGGGGACAGGGACCCCCGGGATTGGGGAGATCCCCCTCCCCTCATCGGGGTATGGGACCTGTGCGATGTGGGGCCGCCAGGATGCAGGACTGCCCCAAGGGGACACCGGACCGCCGGGATGTGGGATTCCCGGGATGCAGAACCCCGGGATATGGGACCTCAGCCCCTCGGGATAGGGGACCCGTGGGATAAAGGGCCTTCAGGGTGAGGGACCCCTGGGATGGAGGACCCCTGGGACACAGGAATCCCGGATACGGGACCCCGGGGCATGGGACTGCTCCATATGGGACCCTCGGGATGTGGGACCCCTGGGATATGGGACCACCGGAGGCAGTGCGCTCAGATTCGGGACCCCCCAGGGCAGGGACCCCCAGGTGGGGCAGCACTGAGCTTTGGGGTCTATGGGGACGAGTCGGGGCCGTTCCCAGATCGCTGTCCCCATCGCCACTGCCACGAGGCCCCGTGGGGTCGGCACGAGGGGACAGCGGAGCACGGCAGCATCGGGGGACACCAAGCAGCACCCCCCGATCACAGCACCCGATGCCATGGGGGACCTCTGTGGGGTCGGGGACACGGCCGTCCCCGGGGCGGTGCCACCCCGGTCCCCACGCAGTGACAGCGACGGCCCCAAAGACCCCGAGAGCCGCAGGGACCGGGGATGGGGGCACACCCGTCCCCACGCGGGGTCTCATCCCCACTCTTGTGCCCATATGGGGGACAGCACCGAGTGCCACCTCCGCCCCGCGCTGTCCCCCGAGTGGGACGGGTGGCAGTGGGGGGCTGTGGGATGAGGGGAGCAGTGGGGACTGGGAAACTGAGGCAGGGGACGGGGGACAAGGCGGGCGCTGGGTTTGGGGCGGGCAGTGAGGTGGGGATGGGGACAGTGGCACCGCGGGGATGGGGACCTGGAAATGGGTCTGGGGACGTGGGATGGGGGGCAAAGGGCTGAGAATTATGGGCCAGAAATGGAGTTCAGGGGCAACGGAGCGGGGATTGGGGACGTGGGATGCTGGGATGGGGTCTGGGGGTGTGGGGATGGGGACTGGGGGAACTGGGATGGGGTTTGGAGACGTGGAATTGGGGTTGGGGATTTGGGACCATGAATTGGGAGCATGAGGGAGGGGCTGTGGTGTGGGGACTGGGGGAACTGGGGGAACTGGGGACCAGGGAACGGCTTCTGGGGATGAGCATTGGGGACCACAGATGGGGACCACAAACCAGAGCCCAGGAGCAGGGACCCGGGGACGACAGCGGCACGGGGAGGGGCTGAGGGGGGGACCCGGAGCCGGCCCGTCCCATCCGTGCACTGAACTCACGCTGTGCTCAGCTCCCCGCGCCCCGGAGCTGATTTCTGGGAGGTGTTCGCTGCTTCCAGCGCTGCTCCGTCGGACGCTGGTTCCAATTAGCGCGGCGGTGGCGGTGGGGCAGCGTTCCCGGGGCACAGCCTGGCCCTTGTTATCCTTGGAGGGCCGCGAGCGCTGCGGCCGCGGCTTAAAAATAGGAGCAATAACCCAAGGGGGCGGGGGGGGCTATATATATATATATATATATATATATAATATATTTATATATATAAAGCTGAAAAGAAATAACAACCAGAAAGTGGGTGAAAGGAAAAAAAAAGGAAAGGGGGGGGGGTCCTGGTGGGGTGTGGGGGGGTGCAGCTCGTGACGCCCGGTCTCAGCGTGGGGCTGGAGGGAATAAAGCAGAGGAAGTCGCCGGGGAGGGGGGGAAGGCCGCGGCGTAATTTGATTAAAAGGGCATAAAGGCGTCGGGAGCCGAGATTGGGAGGGGGGGGGGGGGGGGGGGTCCAAGCACTGTGAGCACTCCAAGCAGCCCCTGTGTGCTGGGGGGGGGGGGGGGGGGGGGGGGGGGGGGGGGAAGGAGTGGGGCTGGGGACGGTGCCCCCCCCCCCCCGCAGTGCTGGGCTGCACAGACGCTCCGCTGCGCCGCGTACCCCCGACCCCCGCTCCCCTCCCCTCACCCCCCCTCCCCCTTTTCCTCTCCCCGCAGACCGCCATGGCCCCGTGCCCGCGCTGACGGACGCCCCATCCCCGCAGCAGCACCTCGGGGTGCCCCCCCGCCGCCATGGGGGACTCCTACACCGCCGCCTTCCCCAGCGCCGCGGGGCTGCTGTCCCCCTCCGTCAGCCCCCAGGCGTCCCCCGGTCCGTACGGCCCCGACTACGGCCCCTTCGGGCACCCCTTCCCCACGGCCACCGCCACCCAGGACGTGCTGGGGGCTCCGGTGGTCGTGGCCGCCAAGGGGCACCCGACGGGCGAATGTCTGCCGGGGGTGTACCCCTCCCTGGAGATGCCGCACCCCTACGGCTCGTGGTACAAGGGCGGCATCGGGGGGGGGCTGCCGGGGGGCTCGGGGCCGGCGGCCCCCGCCTGGTGGGACGTGCACCCCAACGGGGGCTGGCTGGGGGGGCCGGGGGCGGCCGAGGGGCTGCAGGGCTCCCTGCAGGCTCAGCCCGCGCTCAGCCCCCCGCTGCCGTCCTACGGCGCCGATTTCGGGCCGCTCAACCCCCCGCCCTACGGCGGAGCTCCGGGAGCGACCCCGACGGCGGCGGCACCGCCCCCGAAAAGCGAAGCGGGGGGGGGCAAAGCGCTGCGAGGAGGAGGAGGAGGAGGAGGAGGAGGGCTGGGGGGGGGGGGCTCCCCGGGGGGGCGCGCCACGTGCGACTGCCCCAACTGCCAGGAGCTCGAGCGCATGGGGGCGGCGGGGGCCGCGCTGCGGAAGAAGCCCGTGCACAGCTGCCACATCCCGGGCTGCGGGAAGGTGTACGGCAAAGCGTCGCACCTGAAGGCGCACCTGCGCTGGCACACGGGGGAGCGGCCGTTCGTGTGCAATTGGCTCTTCTGCGGGAAGCGCTTCACCCGCTCGGATGAGCTGGAGCGCCACGTGCGCACCCACACCCGCGAGAAGAAGTTCACGTGCGTGCTGTGCAGCAAGCGCTTCACGCGCTCCGACCACCTCAGCAAACACCAGAAGACCCACGCGGACCCCGCGACCCCCAAAGCCCCCGCGGAGCCGCCCCCCCCCGCCGCCCCCCCCGGCACCGCGGCCGCGCCCCCCCCCCCCGCCCCGCCCGGGTCCCCGCTCCGCTCCGTCGCTCCGTCGCCGCGGCGGGACGCGGGCAGCCCCGAGCCGGGCAGCTTGCTGGAGATCTGACCCCCCCCCCCCTCTTTCTCTCCGCCCCCCCCCCCCCCCCCGGAACTCCTTTCCCCCTCCTCGGTATTTATTTCGGGGTGTCCCCCCCCCCCCCAACACCGCTCGCTCAGAAACAGCGGCCGCCCCGGTGTCGGTTGTAATTTATGTCCTAAATTATGGCGGGGGGGGGTGGTGTGCCGGGGGGTTGGAGGTGGGCGCTCCCTTTGTCCCCCTCCCCACTTTGTTTTCTCCCCCCCCCCCCCAACTTTTCTTGCCCCGCACAGAGCTCAGGGACCGGGTTCCCCCCTCCCCCCCCTGCCTCATTTTCTGCCCAGGTTGTGAGGTGCTGATGTACCCCCCCCCCCCTTCAGCTGACGACCCCCCCAGAAATAAATAATCAAACAATGAACGCAATGAAGGGATTCACCGCGAGCGACCGCAGCGCGTGGTGCCCCCCCCCCCCCCCATCCCACGGAGGGGAAACTGAGGGGACGCGGTGACCCCAAACAGTGCCCCGATATGGGACGACCCCACGCGGGGTCTGCGCACCCCACGCTGTGGGGTGGGGGTGGTTCTGCCGTGCCCCTTCTCCCCCCCTCCGTGGGTCCTCGTGGGCCCACATCCCCACGCTCCTGTCACCCCACGTCCCCGGGTCGCAGTGTCCCCGTGTCCCTGCGGCTCAGGGACCCCACAAACTCCTTCTGGGGACGCACTGGGACTGCAGCAGTGACCCCACAGCCACGACCCACGGGTGGGTCCCCAAATCCCCAGAGAGGGGACCCCACAATCACAGCCGTGCTCAGGAACGCCCGTGTGTGCCCCACACGCGCTCAGCTTTGCCGCGGGGTCTGCGACACGCGTGGGGCCACGTGTGACCGAGGACACCCCCACCCCCACCGCTCTGAGCTCCCGTCGCACTTCGGCGCTTTTTTTGAGGGATTTTGTTGTGTTTCTTATATATATATTTTTTTTTTTGGAAAACCCAAAAAAAGGGAAAGAGGCGGAGGGAGGAGGAAGGGCCGGGAGCGTGGGGACAGCGCGGCGTCCCCGTGCCAGCGTGGCACGGCCCCGAGTGCCACCCCCGGGCGCCACGCGTGGCACTGAGTCACCGCCAAAGGGCCGAGGGGGGGGACGGGGAGGGGGGGATCCGGGGGGGGTAACTGAGGCACGGGGTCACCCCCCCATCCCCCATAGCCCGGCACTGCCACAGCACCGTCCCCGCAGTGCCACCCCCACCACGAGGGGGCGATTTGGGGTGGTGGGTGCCAGCTCGCACCCACCCCAAGAATACATCGTTTTTTAGGGTTCTCCCCCCAAAACGCCGCTCGCCGTGGGTGGGCCGCTGCCAACGGGCGCCGAGCACATCCGTCCGCACCGCGGAGCCAAACCCCAAGCGGGAGCCTCCCCAAAACCACGCCGGTCCCAAAGCCACCCGAGCCCCCCCCCCCCCCACGGGCTTTTGGGATTTGGGGGGGGGGGCGGCCACGCCAGCGCTGCGGTGGCTCTGATGTCTCCCAGCGATCGGCGCCGTCCAAATCGTTGTCTCCTATCAAACCCCGCTCGCTCCGTAACGGGTGAGGAATGCAGGGCCCCCCACCGCAGCCCCCCCCCCCCCACCCCGGCGCTGCGTTTATTTAATATCCTGAAAACATTAAAATAACTCCTGCGGCCGCTGAAGGAAAACACGGAGATAAATGTAATAAAAGCGACCCGAAAATGGGATGGGGGCGGGGGGGGAAAGGGGGGGGAGCCCGGGAAAAGGGGATGGGGGAGATCCCAATGGGGGGGATGGGCTGGGGGGGTGCGGGAACCCAGGGGACCCTCTCATAGAGACGTATTCCCATATGGGACCCCGGGGGACCCCAACGCGGGGGGATTCCCGCAGGGGAACCCACGCGACCCCGACGCACGGGGATGCCGGCACCCACGCGAGCCCAGAGCTGCGGGCACCCACGGGACCCCAATGCGCTCCATGGGGGCGCTCCCGTGGGACCCCAGCGCAGCACTCCCATAGGGGGCACACGGGACCCCGACAGAGCGCGGACCCAAAGGAGAACCCCGCGGCCACGCGCACTCCCACGCGGAACGAGCGCTCCCCACGCGCGCGCGCACCGGCCGCGCCACGCGCCGTTTCCCCGACCCCGCCCCCCCCCCCGCCTCTCTTAAAGGGGCAACGCCGCCGCCGTTGGGCCCACAGAACGATCAGCTCCCGTTACCGCGCGGTTTGCCATTTGTACGAGGAGAGAACAGACACAGAGCGGGGCGGGAGGGGGGGGTAGGAAGAGGTCGGGGGGAGGGGGGGAAAGATGGGGGGGGGGAGACCCTCGGTGCTGCCCGACCGCACAGAACCGCGTCCCCTTTAACACCGCCCCCCCCCATACTCGCGCAGGCGCAGTGCGGGTTTGACCCTCGCGGCGCTCCGTCGGCCGTTGCGCGGCGCCGCTCCCGGTTCGGGGTCGCGGTTCGGGGTCCCGGTGCGCGCTCCCGGTGCGCGCTCCCGGTGCGGGCTCCATGTGCTCCCTGGCGCTGTTTCCCCCCCCGCCCCCCCCGGGCTCCGTTACCCTCTATGAGTTCAATAACGCTCTGCTCTGCGGGCGGCGGGGGGAGCCGCTGCCGCTCGACTTCCAGAGCCCGGTGAGGACCCCCCCCATCTCCCCCCCGAAGTTCGGCTGCGCGCCCCCTCCCCCCAAAACGCAGCCCCTCCCCCCCCCTTTCCCCCCCATAAAGCAGAACCTCCTCCGCCCTCGAAGTAAACCCGTCCGCGCTGTCCCCCCTTTGTGCCCCCCCTTTGTGCCCCCCCCCTTTGTGCCCCCCTTTGTGCCCCCCCCCTTTGTGCCTACTTCCCTTTGTGCCCCCACCTTGTACCCCCCCCTTTGTGCCCCCCTTTGTGCCCCCCCCTTTGTGCCTACCCCCCTTTGTGCCCCCACCTTGTACCCCCCCTTTGTGCCCCCCCCACCTTGTAACCCCCATTTGTGCCCCCCCCTTTGTGCCCCCCCTTATGACCCCCCCTTGTACCCCCCCTTTGTGCTCCTCCCCTTTCTGCCCCCCCTTTGTCCTCCCCCCGCTTTGTGCCCCCCCCTTGTGCCCCCCCCCTTTTGTGCCCCCCCAGCTCGCTGCGCTGCCCACGCTCACTCTGCCCGAGGACGGTCTGAAGGGTCCCGGCCGCCCCGAGCCGGGGGCTCAGCCGTTCCTGCACCACCGCGAGGCACTGTGGAAGAGGGTCCTCTGCGCCTGGTGAGTGCCCCCCCCACGAGCAGTGCCGAGCCCCGCAGAGCCCCATATGTTACCGCCCTTCACGTGGGGCTGCGTGGGCTCCGCTGCGCCGTCAGCACCCCACGGAGGTCCACGCGGACCCCATTTGTGCGGCCTCACCTCCCCCTGCCCCATCCGGGGCTCTGCGGTTCTGCTCTGAGGGTTTTTTATTGTGGGGTGGGGGCTCAGTGCTGGGCCCGCAGTGTGGGGTCCCCACATCCACACGGATCCGTGTCCCTGCAGGCGGGACGCGGGGCTGTGCGGGCTGCTGGAGGAGATCGTCAGCGCCGAGGAGGAGGGTGAGCGGGGTCAGGAGGTGCCTGGAGCTCTGCCCCATCCCCACGGAGCCCCTCGGGGTGGGGGCAGCGCTGACGGCCCCGCGCTCTCTGCAGGGCTGCAGTGGGTGAAGACGGCCCTGAGCTGCGTCCTCACCGCGTGCCGCTGGCTCTCCTCCCTGCACGGCTCCCTGCTGCCGCACCTCTCCGTGGGTCTGGGGGCTCTGGGGCAGCGCGGTGCCGTTGGTTGGGGGGTGGGGGCAGAGCGGGGGTGGGTGATGAGAGGGACAGAGGGAATCACAGCACCGCGGGGGCTGGGAGGGATCCTCAGTCCGACTCTCGGGTGGGATGGGGAGCACGGTGCCCCGGGTGGGGCCCCCCAACGGTGCCGAAAGGAGTCGGGACAGCAGAGAGCTCCAGGGGGGTGGGAGCGGAGGAGGGAAGGGGCCTGCTGCTGCTCAGCGCTCACTTCCCCACGTCTGCCCTTCCCCTGCAGCTGAGCAGCGAGGACATGATCGCTGCCTTCTCGCAGGCGGTGGATTGGTGAGTGCTGTGAGACCCTCCATGGAACTGAGCGGCGGAGGCCGAGCTTTATTTTGGTGGGGGCTTTGGGAGTGGGAATTGATGGGGTCCGGGCTGCTCCCCACCCCCTTCCCCTCCCCCCCCTCCAGGGTCGGCTGCAGCGTGCGCGCCTTCGCCTGGCACCCGCACACCAGCAAGTTCGCCGTGGCTCTGCTGGACGACTCCGTCCGGGTCTACAACTCGAGCAGGTGAGGAGGGGGCAGCGTCCGCCCACCGTCCCAAACCCACCGTCCCAAACCCACCGTCCCAACCCTGCCTCGAGCACACGCCCGGGACCCCTCCCCTCTGCCCAGAACTTCTCACAGAGCTCTGCTGGGACCCTCCCCCCCGCCCCCAGCCCGGCTTTCTCTCGCCCTTCAGCCTCGTTTCTCCTCTAGGTCTCCCTGCTCCCCCGGCGGGTCTCGGCAGGCGTATAAAGCCCTCCTTAAGAGAAGACTCTCCCGGCTCATGCTGCGGCCCAAGTGGCACTGCCCCCCCGAGCCGCTCTCCCCCAGCTGGGATTTCAAGCCAGCGAGTGCCAGTCCTCCCCCCGGGCCATGGGCACTGAACCACACGAGGTGTGCTCCGGCCGCGCCCGTGTCACCCGGCCGGGCCCCCTCTGTGCCCCCTAAGGGCACCGCTCACACCGGGTCCCCCCCTCCCCATGAGCTTTAGGCACCCACCGCGGTCAGGGCTGGGCAGAGATCCATGGGGGTGTCCCCCGGCGTTGTGACCCCACCGATGCCTCTCGTCACTCCCCCTCCCCCCGCAGTGCCACCATCCCATCGCTGAAGCACCGCCTGCAGCGGAACGTGGCCGCGGTCGCCTGGAAGCCGCTGTGTGCCTCCATCCTGGCCGTCGCCTGCCAGAGCTGCGTCCTCGTGTGGCACCTGGACCCCACGTCCCTCTCCACCAGGTGACGTCCCCACGCGGCCCCATTCTCGTGTCCCCGACCCCACAGCTCACAGCGAGGGCTGCCCGCCCCGTATCGTTGGGCTTCAGGTTGCACCAGGCTGGTGCCCGTCCCGCTGGGGGTACAGAACCCGGCGTGGTGCCTCACCAGACCTCGCTGTCCCTCCTGTCCCCATCAGCTGTGGTTTTTGTCCCTGCAGACCCTCGTCCGGCTGCGCCCAGGTGCTGTCCTACCCCGGGCACAGCCCCGTCACCAGCCTGGCCTGGGCCCCCAGCGGGAAGCTGCTGCTCTCGGCCTCACCGGTGGACACGGCCATGCTGGTGGGTGTGGGGCTGTGTTTGGGGTCCGGGGCCATTGCTCAGGGGGTGGTGTGACCTTCGGGGACAGCGTTACCTCAAAGGACGGTCCTGAATTTGGATCTGGAAGGGTCAGCGCCCCGCAGCCCAGCATCTCTGGGCTGTGGTTGGTGGTGGGAGAGCTGTGATCCCCCCCACCCCTCTGTGTCCCCCCCCAGGTGTGGGATGTGTCCACCGAGAACTGCGTCCAGCTGCAGTGGTTCGGGGGTGGCGGGGTCACCTTCTTGGCATGGTCCCCCGATGGCAGCAAGGTCCTGGCAGCCACCCCCTCAGCCGTGTTCAAGTGAGCTCCTGCCCCGCTCCGTCCTCCCTTTGTGTCCCCTCCCCCTGTGTCAGAGATGGGGGCTAAAGCCGGGTCCGACGCCTGGGGCTCCTCTCAGAGGGGCTGAACTGGGGCAGATTTGGGGCGGTTTATCCCTCTCACACCATTCTGTCTCTTACAGAGTGTGGGAAGCTCAGATGTGGACGTGTGAGAAGTGGCCCACGATCAAAGGGCGCTGCCAGGTGGGGTGGGCGCGCTGAGGAGGGGCATTTCCCACCACGTGGGGGTGTGCGTGGCACTGTGACGTCCCCTGTGCCCCACAGAGCGCGTGCTGGAGCCCCGACGGCAGCCGGCTGCTCTTCACAGTGCTGGGGGAGTCCGTCATCTACTCCTTGTCCTTCTCCGAGTACAGAGGTGAGTGACATCCCCCCCTTCAGAAACAGAAGTGCGGATTTAGGGCGGTGGGAGAACCCACACGGAGCGGAGCGGGGAAGCAGAAGCGTGGGCTCTTTGGGGCTTCGTTCCAGGGGAGATGCAGGGGCACGTGGGAGGTTCCAAAGCAGCTTCCATCGTGGCAGATCTGTCGGAGACCACCTTCGAGACGCTGTACGGGGAGGAGAGGTGGGTCTGACCGCACACGATGCTGGGAGGTGGAGGGGCTCCGTGCCCCCCCCAGCAGCCCCAGCCCTGGGGATGTAGGTGGGTGCTCACTGTGCTCTGCTCCAGGATTGGAGGAACGGTTCAGTCCATGGCGTGGGACCCCACGGGGGAGCGGCTGGCGGTGATCATCCGAGGTCAGAGCTGTGGGGGGGGGCTGCTCCGTGCCGGCTTTGCCCCAATCCCCCCTTCTTATGGGGCTGGAAAGGCTGTGCCCTCTTCTCACTGTGACTTTGCCCCTCTGCATGAAGCATTGCCCCCCCCCCCCCCTACCCACCCCGGTGACGTTGTGCCGTGTCTGCTCCCGAAATCCCTGGAGGAGAGAGCACTGTTCCCTCTGAGATGATGAATCACCTCTCCCGACCCCACCACGGGCACTCTGAGTTCCCACAGTGCCCACATCGCACCCTGACCCCCCCGGCCCCACTGGGGGATCAGCCTCGGGATAACTGAGCCTCTTTGAGGCGCTCCTGGCTGCAGACACAAAGCACAGCATTGACAGCCCCGGGGCTGCCGTGTCCGACCTGAGCTCGGCTGCTTGCTTCTGCTGCGCTTCCAAAGGTGGTGGGCAGGAAACCAGGAGGGAAAAGGGACCGTCCCCGCGGGGGATCCCATCTGGAGGGGAAAGGAGCGCTGCGGGCAGAGGTGGCCGCTCTCCCCGCATCGGTCTCCGCTCGCTCATGGCCGCTTCCCTCCCCTACAGGAGATCCCAGCGCTGCGGGGACGCAGACGGTGGTGGCCGTGTTCCGCACCCGCAACAGCCCCGTGTTCGAGCTCCTGCCGTGGTGCGTGGCATCGGGGGCTGTCGTCGTGGGGTTGGCTGAACATCACCGCTCCCGGGACGGAGCCCGCAGCCCGGGGCTGTGCCGCTCTCAGCTCTCCTTCCCCTCCTTTCCGTTGCAGCGGATTCGTGCGAGGTGAGCAGAGCGCAGAGCCGCAGCTCATCGCCTTCCACCCGTGCTTCGAGAAGGGAGCGCTGCTCACCGTGGTGAGTGCGGATCGGTGCTGCGGGTGGAGGGGTCCCCACGGGGGAACCTTCCTCTCCGTGGGACGGCCATGCCCTGCGCTCACCTTCGCGCCGTTGTCCTCTGCAGTGCTGGTCCACGGGGACCATCAGCCACATCCCCTTCTTCTTCCTGAGCGCCCGCGTGCCCCACGCCAGCCCCGGCCGCAGCCCCGCCGTGGTGGCGGCCAGCAGCAGTGTGCGGGAGCAGCCGCTGTTCTCGGAGCTCTGAGGGCAGCTCCTCGGGGCCGGGATCCCCCGTGGGCTCCGTCTGCAGTTCCCTCTTCCCCGGGATGCGGTGCTGGGGCTCCGCTCCCTTCCTGTACCACTCGGGATCTGTGCGGCTCCGATGGAACGGCCGAGCACAGCGCAGAGTGGAGCTGACTCCTCCTGCTCCGTCCTTGCTCCGTCCTGGCCCACGGGAGCACGGAAACTCTTCCCTGGGATGTTTTTAGGGGGATGTGTTCTCGGAGCTCCTGGGGCTCAGGTGCTGCAGATCGTAGCTCGGAGCACACCTGCAGGAGAAGAGCCATTGTGTGCCAAAATTAAAGCAGATTTAAGGTGCCTGCCTCAGTGTGTGCACTCGGGTGAGTGCTGGGGCTCCCTGGCCCTAAATGCAGCCTTAGGGCTTCACCCCGAGGGCGTATGGAAGCACCCGAAGCACTGCAGCTCAGCACAGCCCCAGACCTTTCCCTCTCCACCCATTTGTGAGTGCTGCTGCAGCCCCGTGCCGACCCACGTGGCAGTGCTGGGGGAGCAGATGGGCAGGAGCGGGATTAGGGGGACGCTGAGGGGCAGTGCTCAACCCCAGGATTACACGAGGTTAATCCCTGGGATTACACTGTAATCGCTGTGCAGTGGGGAGGGCCCCGCTCAGCCCACACTGCCAACACCGCCAGGACCCTCAGAGCCCTCAGAGCAGAGCCCCAAAACGGGGCAGGGAAACTGCTCCTCCACCCCACGGAAAGGACGGCAGCAACGGGGCTGCGCCGGGAGAGCCACGAGGATATGGGGTAAACTACAGAGCACCAACTCACACCGGGAGAAGTTCAGGGATGCTTCAGCCATGGGGCTGCCCAGTTGGGATCTGCTGCCCGTGGCGTCACAGGACGGTGCTGAG
>VONY02000030.1:850099-865158 GCA_008692595.2 Colinus virginianus | reverse complement strand
CCGAAGGGGCGGAGCCAGTCAGACACCGCCTGCCGTTGCCATATAAGGTATGCGCGGCGCTAATCCCCGCCCACAAAGGGGCGTGGCGTGGGCTGGCGGGAGATCGCACGTGGCTGCCCTGTCCCGGGACCCCCGCGGGCGGCACCGCCCCGCTCCCCCCATGCTCTGCTGGGCAGCGCTGCTCATCCTGCTTTGCGTTTTTGGGGTACTACTGCCTGGCATTTTTGGGGCCGCACACACTCCAGTAGGGCACGCAGACCCTTACTGGGCAGCGCAAACACCTCTGGTACAACAGAGTCCCCCCAGCATGCCTGGGCAAACCAGCTGCCTGTTACAACAGCTCTTGAGGAGCACCAGGTGTCCTTGCAGAGTTTTGCCTTTGCTCTGGTGGCTTCTGAAAGCTCAGGTGTCACATGGCTCCGTCCACAGTGGTTCAGAGGCCGCTTCCCTTCCGGAGCTCTAAGTAACTGTGGGAGCACTTGCTACGTTCGTCACCTGGCAAATGAAATTAATTTCATGTATGCACCTGCGGCATCTGCAGAGCTGCTCTCCCTCCTCTTCCATTTCTGGGACTACACCCAGAAGAGCTCCCACTGCAGACTGCAGCTCTCCTCCCTGATTGCAGCACTTGGAGAGTCCATGGATTTTTCTGATGTCTCGATCAGATTAAGAGCAGAAGGAGAACTGAATCATCCCCTGCCTCCAGACCAGAGACAGAAGCATCTGCGAGTGCCCAGGCACAACTCCAAGCATTAGGATCCCAGTGGTCGGGGCTGTTTGCAGCCCCCAGGCTGCTTGGACTCTCCACTCACCCCCACCATGGCCAGGGCTCCGCATCCTGTGCGTGAGCTGACCCCGTGCAAAGCCCTCCCATGTTTGGGGTTCGGGGACATGGAGGTGGGGTGTGGCTGCCCCTGTGGGTCCTGGAGGTATCTGAACTGTGCAGGCAGCCAGGTCATCGTAAGTACTGATCTCAGACACCCAAAATCCCCTTCTTGGTGATGCAAGTCAAACCCAGAGCGCAGGGATTCCAGCTGAGCCATTTCAGCTCAGGCTGCAGTCCCAACCCAAACCTCTCGGTGCTCTGGGCACCTTTCAGCCCTGCTCTGGATATTTGTCAGCTTCCCCCTTTCCATCCTCCAAAACCCGTCCAGCAACATTCTACAAAGCAGTGAGAAAGGCTTCGAGAAAGTCCCTTTGTGATGTTCCAGAGTTTACCAAGTGTCCCCTAAACCCAAAATCCCCAGAGAAAATGAACCCAGGCGCGGGCGTCGCAGCAGACAGCAATCACCAAGTTCAGCAGCTTTAATGCTCGCAGGGAAAGTGCTTTGCTTACTGTTTTGAAATTGATTTAATGAGACCAATCCACGCAAAAAAAAATCAGGGAAGAAATGAGAGTTCATTAGAGAAAATTGGGTCATACAGAACTTTTTCGGGGAATGAGGAGAGTGCTGTGTCAGAGACAGACGGGGGATAGGGAAAGGGAGAGAGAGGAATGGGGAAATGGAAATGGATAGGGATGGGGATGGGAAGGGGTTAAGGATAGAGATGTGGATGGGGACAGGGACTGGGACTGAGATAGAGGTGGTGACAGCTATGCAGATAGAGATGGGGTAGTGTTAAGGACAGAGAGAAGAATAGGGACAGAGATAGGGACAAGGATGGGGAAGGCTCTCATACAATTGGGATAGACTTGTCCCCCATACCCAGTCTGAATTTAAGGGAAAATTCCTTTAAAACTGGAACAAAAGGGATTAAACCAATGACTTTGTAGCACGTGGCACCCCCCGAACGGGATCTCACAGTGGGGTTTCTCACCCATAGCGTTGGGTGCAGCTCCTTTCCCCCTGTGTGCTTTCTCTGTTGCCTGCTACAGGGCTGGGCTCTCCCTTCAGCCCACCCTTAGGGGCTCGGTGAAGCCTTCCCTCTCCCTCTCCCCTCCCCAGGAACGCCCTGTGCAGAGTCCACCCATCTCCTGTTCACTTGAGGGTGATGGGAGACGAGCAACCCACCCAATTAGGGGAGCAATTAGTGCGGACCGCAGGGCAGCGAGCCTCCTCGTGCCGGCGTTTTGCTCCCAGGAAGAAGAGAACCACTGATCCATTAAGCAATGCAGAGCTGCTGCAAACATTTCCTTGCCATCAATCTGATCTTTATGGTTTGGATGATAATGAAGGGAAAGAATTGAGGTTTCCATTTATCCCTCATGTTTGTCGGGGCGGGAGATCACAGCGGAGGTCCTACGGGGTGATGCTGACCCCAAATGTCCATTTTTTTAACCTGCTTCTGTCCCAGAGATATAGGGGCAGGGGTGAGGGGGATGAACGAGCTGGATTGATTTTTTTATTACTATTTCCCCCTCCCCCCATACCAAATATGTGCTCCTCTGCAGCCATTTGTAACTGGGGAACTGTGGGGAAGAGGAGGGTTGGGTTTCTCCCATTTTATCTGCGCATCCAGAGCGCAGAGCCCTTAAAATCCCAATAAATCGATGCAAACGGAGCAGCATCCCCATCCGCAGCGGCGCTTCCTGAGCTCTGTGTGTGTGTTTGGGGGGGGGGGGCGGTCCGGGTTTGGGGTTTCAGCAGAGGGTGCGCACAGCGCTGCAGGAGGGGCGACATCTAGCGGTGCTGCAGCGCGCGGGCACGCACAGCCGGGCACGAGCACGCGCGGCTCTGCATCGCCCCACAGCGGTGCGGGGCGGGGGGGTCGTGCTGGGATGGGGGCGGGGTCCGTACTGGGAGGGGGGCAGGCTCCGTACTGGGGTGGGGGCAGGGTCCGTACTGGGAGGGGGCAGGCTCCGTACTGGGAGGGGGGCAGGCTCTGTACTGGGACGGTGCTCTCATAGCGGTGGCGGTTCCATACCGGGATGTGGGGGGGTCCCGGTTCCCACCCCCGACCCCCGCAGCGCACGCGCACCCCACCCCCCCGTGACTTCGGGACACGCCCCGCCCCACCCCGCCGTCGAAATCCCCGCGTGGCTGCTGCGCATGCGCAGTGGGACACGCCCCCCTTCGGCCACACCCAAAGGAGGCGGGGCGGGGCGGCAAAGCTCGCTCCCCATTGGGCGGAGCGCCACGAGGGGGCGTGGCCTGCGGGGCGGGCGGTGTACGGAGCGCGGTGGAGGTGATTCCGTTTTGTTTTTGGGGGGGGGGCTCCGTGGGGCTGAGCCTCTCCGTGGGGGTGTGGGGGTTCCCTTTGGTGAAGCGCTGAGGGGAGGGAGGGACCCCCGTGGTGGGGGCTGAGCAGCTGAGGGTGGGTGGGTCTGGGGTCGGGGAGGGCCGTGGGGCTGTGCGTGCGTGGGGGGCGGGGGGGGTTCTCGTGCCCGTGGTTCAGGTGCGGTTTCTCTGTCTGCCCCTGAACGGCCGCTGTCTGTGCTGCAGCCGCTATGGGGTCCGCGCTCTCCATCTCCACCGGCAGCGCCGCCCCGAGGCGGAGGAGGAGGGCCGGGGACGGCGGTGATGATGACGGTGACGCACTCGACAGCCGGGACCGCAAAGAGGACATCGCCAGGTTTCCCTACGTTGAGTTCACGGGTCAGGACAGCATCACCTGCCCCACGTGCCAGGGCACGGGCTGCATCCCCACGGGTGAGCACGAAACCTGGAGCGCTGCGGAGCGGTTCTGCGGTAGTGCGGAGTCGGTCACTGCTCCTTCTGCTTTCCAGAGCAGGTGAATGAGTTGGTGGCTTTGATACCCTACAGCGACCAACGGCTTCGTCCGCAGAGAACGTAAGTGTGCAGCAGGAGCACAGTGAGCAGACAGTGCTCTTCTGTCTCTGCCACGGCCGTGAGTTTCTGCAGTCCGCAGCCTCGCTGCCATCTCACGGCTTGTCTTCACTGCTCTGTGCCAACAAACACAACTTAAACTTTCACTTTAAAATATTCCCTGTTTAGTCCCTCCATAGGGGTGGGCGTAGGAACGGTCATCCCACTCACACGCTTTGTTCCTGTGCTCCTTACGGAAGCTTTTGGAAGAAGCTGCCTCCCCGGCAGCGCAGTCAGCGGGTTCTGAGAGTGCTCCGGGGGAAAGGAGGACTGTTTGGTTACTCATTACCAAAACGTGAACTGTGAAGGGTGGCTGCTGTGAGCACTTTCAGATACGGGAAGTGTTAGAGCAGCACTTCTGTGTCTCTTTCAGGGAACAGCAAACGGGTTTGGTTTTGCTGACTCGTTTGGGTTTCGGGTACGAGATGTCTTGCCGTTGCAGATGCTGTGTTAGGGCAAAGGCTGTGACCCATTTCCTGCCCCTTCCAGGAAGCTCTATGTCCTGCTGTCCGTGCTGCTCTGCCTGCTGGTCTCAGCCCTGGTGGCTTTCTTCCTCTTTCCACACTCTGTCCTGGCGGATGATGGCGGCATTAAAGTGGTTCAGGTCTGGTTTGACAGGAAGAACTCCGTTGTCCTCCTTGCCATCACGGTAAAGGTTTTGTGCATCCCTGTTCTGGAGGGAATAAATCCCGTGCTGAGCTGCCTGGGAGGTCGATGCTATGTATGTTTCCCTGCTCCCCTCTCAGGCCACTTTACGGATCAGGAACTCCAACTTCTACTCGGTGACAGTGGACAGTCTGACCAGTCAGGTGCAGTACATGAACACCGTGGTGGGAAGCCAGCAGATCACCAACATCTCCAGCATCCAGCCACTAAGTGACAAGCTGGTATTTGTCCTTAATTGCCTTTCCAACGCACATCACTAAGTCAAGTGTGGAGCTGGTGTGATATCCCAAGCTAAACTGATGCAACATATTTGTGCCTCGAAGCTTTGTTTAGCAAACAGTGTCCTGGCTCTGCTCGTTGCACGGCTGCTGAAATGCAGTGCAATGCAGGAAATACTCTGACAGAGGTGGTTTGAAGCGAATAACCAAACTGCAAGTGAATGTATCTTTGTCTTACAGGTGAATTTCACAGTGAAGGCGGAGATGGGAGGACCTTTCTCCTATGTGTAGTAAGGATTTACTGTTCTTTGTGTATAGAAGGCTCGAGCTGCTTTGATTATTGATTGCTCTGGAAATGACTTGCTTTCTGCTAACTTTCTGGAAAACAACCACTTGCTAGAAGTGATTTGAAAGGCCACTTTGTTGTGATGGGGTTTTGGACCCTGACTTAGCACCGGAGCTAAAACAGCATCAGAGGATTCCAAGAAACACAGTCATTTCTGCTAGGCTGTGCTGACCACTTTCTCTCTTTCGATTTCTTGCAGTTTCTTTTGCACGTTTCCCAAGGTGAAGGTGCACAACATACTCATCTTCATGAGGTAGGTTCAGCTCTGCTTCTGACTCAAAATGGAATTGGTGCCGCAGCAAGTCTGGGGCACACAAAGAGAGCTGTGCCTGGCAAGCAGTCCAGCCTGGTTCACTGTGTCAGCTTTAGTCCAGGCCGGATGGCACGAGCATGTAAAATGTAAGACGGGGAGGAGGAGCGGGCACCAAGTGGCTCTGAGTGGAGCTTCCTCCACGCCATGGGTGCTGTGCTCTGGGGGTTGCACTCCCCAGCTCTGCTCGCCGCTGCTCTCTGCAGTGAGAAGTCTTGGGTACGTTTGAGAAGATCCTCAGCTTTAGAGGGGGTGCTTAAGAGATGACCACGAAGCCTGCTGATAGCTGGAGTTGAACGCAGGGATCCAGCCCCGCTCTCATCCCCACTGAGCTGCTCTCCCTTCTCTCAGGACGTCGGTGAAGCTCTCCTCCCTCGGCCGTGGGACGCAGAGCGCGGTGGAAGCGTACCACTACATAGACTGCAGCACCAACTCCACAGCCGACCCCGCTCCTCTGCCAGCCCCCTCCACGCTCAGCACACCCTGAGCACACTGCTGCTCTGCGCTGGGGTTTGGTGATGGTGCAGATGGGTTTCCCTGGTGGAATGTGAAATGTGTAGCTGTAGAGAAGGCTAGAATCTTTCACCTGGAGGTGGAAGGACTGTGAGTGACTTTAGGAGAGAGTTGAAGGCTCTGGGTCCCTTTAGTGCTGGGCTGCACTGCTGTCCTGTCCCTGCGATCCGCTTGGTGTAGTTCATGTGCAAGGCACCAGGGCAGGCAGCCTGCCTTCCTCTTGAGTTCTTTAACTGTTTTTTTGTGTGTAGGGGATCCAGGGAGTTGAGCGCTGTGCTTTGGGGTCTGAGGATCTCGAAGGCTTAGATTTGAGTTTTGAAGTTTAACACTGTGTCTGGTCCTTCCAGGGCAAACTGACTAGTTCTGTTTTGTTCGGTGGCAGTCCCTGGCATCTTCCAGAGCAGAACTTGAGAAAAAGGGATCATTCTTTGCCAGAAATGCACAGAGAGCATTCAGGCTTTCACCCGTGTGACTTGCACTAGTAGGAGGAAAGGGAATCGAAACCACCAAAATGCTTTCTGCTTTGCTGGCAGCTGAGGCTGCCTCCAGAGACCCGATCCAAAGCACCAGCGTTAATGAGGAGAGGTTCATTAAGTGGGGTGCTGCTGGGTGTGGGAAGGGTCCCTGTGGCTTTGACCCCGATCTGTGCGTGGCTCTGAACCGCTGCTCAGGGCATGTGGCATTCAGCTGATGTTTGAAGCCAGGGAAGGTGCAGCTTTGTGCCCGCTGCGAGCGAGCGCAGACCTGGACTGATTTTGTGAAGATAAGGGGAGTTTTGTGTTTCAGAGGCTCACCTCGCCGGAGCCAACGGTTCCCAAAGGATGGTAAAGCAAATAAACCTGATGAGAAAGTTCAGCTGCTGCACTGCTCCTGCAGACTGCTTGCTGCGTCTGCAGCTTGGAGCTCTTCATTCTGCTTTTGCCCTTTCTGGTTTTTCTGCAACCACATCACTGCAACCTCCCATGTTTCCTCCACGCACACCCTGTGCTGTTCTCTGTCTGTGTGTGGAAATGGACAGAGGCTGCAGGGGAAGTGTGTCTGGTGTCTTTTTTTGATGAAGGATGCTTTCTTTTGTGCAAGCGTGAAATAAAAATGCCCTTTGTTTTTTAAAAGGTGGAGTGTCCTCCCAGCTGAATTTCTAGAACTGAGCTCCCTTGTTGAAGCAGGGCTCAGTGCTGTCTTTACATTGAGGAAATGCTGTGTCTGTCTCCCAAGGAAATCAACCTTTGTCGCACAGTGAGTGCTCTGTGCTGTGATTGGCACCGTGTTATTCTTCACCCCTGTCCTTCGTTGTGCTTCAGGGGCAGCAGAGTGGCAGTGGGAGGTGGCAGAGCATCCTGCTGTCCCCCCCGCCCTGTGCTGAGTGCTTTGGCTGCAGGTAACCAATGTTTTGCTCCCTGGAGCCACGTCCTAAAAGCAGAACTGTGGGGAGAACTTGGGGGGCTGCCTGCAGGACCCCCTCTCCCTGCTGCTCAGCCAAGCAGGGAAACAGCTTTGGGACACGCAGAGCCCTGGTAATTGGGGGTGCCCTCCGGGTCACGTGGCAAAGCTCTTGGCCTTATAAAGGCATTTATTTTGGAAAATCCTTTTTAATCCCCCAATCCTTCTTAATGAATTTCTTCTGCCAACGTTTCTTGCAGCTCCCAGCCCTGGAAAGCTGCCTCAGGTGCTGCAGCATTGCCGGCTGCCAGCACGTAAAACTGAGACCAGGGCCCCAAAGTAGCATTTCTTTAAAGGGGTTTTTAATCCTTTCGAGTCATAATTTCTCTTAATGAAGGGCTGCTATCAGCTGGGGCAGGGAGCTGGCCCAGGAGCAGCAGCACTGCGTGAAACCCACGGGCTGTCAGCCCGTTACGTCCCGCTCGTAAAGCATTGGGAGCTCTCACGGGGTTGCTGGGCTAATTTTCTTGGAGATAGTTAAAAACAATTAAACTACCGGGGCTTTCCCTCTAATTAGCAAGCTGCTTAAGAGCAGCATTTACATATGCAGTGTTTTAATAAAGCTTAAAGGCAGAACTGCTTCATTACAAGGAGCCCACATGTGCCCCATGGCCGTGAGCTCTTCCACTTTCAGAACTGCAGAATCTGTCCTTAAATTCTATTCCTATGTGCATAAATAGGAAGGAGCATCAGAGGAGTCAATACCTACAGGGACTAATTAATCAGGGTGGTTTGGGGCAGATGTTGAACCACTGAATGTCACACAACCCCACGTGAGCTCCAGGCTGTGCCCGGCTTTGCTGGGCTCAGGCTCAGCCTCCCCTTCCCCACTGGTGCCACTGGTTCCCTTCCACAGGTGCCCATATCCCACCCCAAATGCAGAGTGCTCCGCTCTGTGTGTGCCCCACTGCCATGGGGGGCACAGCACTGCTGCTGCTCACCAGGATTTGTCCCTTACTGCATTCCTTTATGGTTTTTTTTTTGTTGGATTTGTTCAGCTGTGGGGCTTTTTAAACCCCTTTTAATATCTCCAATCTGAAAGTTTGAGCTCTGACCCCGAGCCCTTAAGAGGGAGCAGAAGGGAATGGGGCTGAGGAGCAAACGCCGCAGGAGAGACACGAACACCGCGCGCCCGCTGCACTTCCCAACAAAAGGGTTTTTTTTTCTTTTTTTTTTATATCAACTGATGTTAAAAAATACAGACTTGTTGTACAAGAATAGCACCATTCTTTGTCGTATGATACATTAGCACTCCTGCTGGTGATACACGGGGGGGTGGCAGAGGGGACGGGGGGGGATTCGCGATACCTGCGTTTGCCAGATCCCTTTGCGGGGAGGGAGGGGCCGTCGTACTGCCAGATCCATTCCCACCTCCACCCGACCTAAAGAAATGGGCCTTCCAGGAAGGCAATAAATAAATAAGCCCGTGGTTTTATTTCGCAGTCTGCCCGGGGACGGCGCTGGGGGGGACGTGGTGGTCCCACGCGGCCGCGCGAGGGTCGTGGCGGCCGTTCAGTGCAGAGGTTGTGATGGGGAAGGACGGGTCCTCGGGGTGGGATCGGTTTTTCTTTTACGGTATTGGGCTGGATTCCTCTTTTTTTAAAAATAAAAACCAACGAAACAACAAACAAACAAACAAACACACACATAAAACAACTCTTTTTACAAGAAGCAGACTGGGCCGATATCCACGCCGAACTCCTGCTCGGCTCCGCCAATGTCCATAGGTGCAATATCTACAATGGGCAGGCGCGAGGTCTTCTGCGACCGGTACTCGATGACCGTCTTGCCCCATTTGCCAGTGTGTTTCTGGGGAAGAAAACGAGGTGGGGGATGCTGTCAGCTGCCCCCAGCCCACCCCCACAGCCTCATCCCCCCCTTCCCCCCATGCCTTTCCCTCGCGCCCTACCGTGCAGCCGTCCTCCAAGACGCTGTAGGTGAACCTGCTGTTGCCCTCGGCTCTGATCTCCACGTCGTTGGAGCCCTGGATGAGGATGGCTTTCTTCAGGTTGCCCGTCTCCTCGTCCATGTAGGCGATGCTGTTCTTGCAGTGGTAGGTGACGTTCTGGGAGCCCTCGGTGGACAGGAGGCGCAGGAAGGTCATCTGGATGCTGGCGGTGTTGGGAGACAGGTTCTCATCGCCGTAGCTGAACTGGAGAGAAAGGGGGGAGGAGTTAAAGCCTGCGGGCACCGCAACCACCTCATTCCCAGGTACTTTTTGAGAGGACATCTGTACTTCAGGCTCCCAGACGCTGAAAAAATCGTAGAAGGTTTTGGGGTGGAAGGGTCCTTAGAAATCATAAAACCGAAAGAATCACAGAATGGCGGAGTTGGAAGGGACCTTAAAGATCACAGAACCATGGAATGGTTGGTTGGAAGGGGCCTTTGATTTGTGGAGCTAAACTGACCCAGCTCTACGCCCTCACAACAGCCTGTACCTCTTGATTAAAATCCACCAACAGAACCCCAAGGAAGGACATCCCAGGTGCAGTCAGACCCCCAAAAGGACCCCTGGGGGACACTTACGTGGAAGCCACCGTTGATGGTCTCTGCAAACCAGACGTGTTTCTTGTCTTTTGTCTTGCTGCTCCACCAGTTCTTCTTGGGGATGCTGCTGGGGGTCGGGTAGACGCAGGTCTCGCCCGTCTCCATGTTGCAGAAAACTTTGATGGCGTCCAAGGTGCAGCCCTGGTTCGGGTCAATCCAGTAATCTCCTGCAGCGGGAAGCACAAGTGGAATGCTTGTGGGGCCGGGGAGGTCTAGGAGTCATTAAGGCTGGAAAAGACCTCGAAGATCACCAGGTCTAACCATCCACTCATCACCATCATGCCCACTGATAGAAGCACTGAGTCACCAAGGTTGGAAAAGACCTCCAGGATCACATCCACCTGCTGCCTCATCCCCACTGAGCCACGATCCCAACCCTACATCTCCACGGTTCTCCAGCACCTCTGGGGACAGTGAGTCCCCCCCTCCCTGTGCAGCCCAGACCGGTGCACAACCGTTCTTTCAGAGGAGAAATCTCTCCTGATATCCAACCTGACTGCAAGGATGCTGGGAATGCTCTTTGGGGAAGAGGGGAGGGGCAGACACGGAGCTCTTACCGCTCTTCCACTCGGGATGGCAGAGCTTGATGTCACGGCAGGTCCTGGCAGGGTTCTTCTTGGAGCCCTCGGGGCTGCGGATGCTCTCGATTTGGTTGTTGAGGGATTTGAGCGTGGCGTCCACCTCGACGTCGTGCTGCCGCAGGCCCCCGGCTGCCTCGTCCGCCCGCATGTAGCGGATGGGGTCGGGGCCCTTCTCTGTCTGACCCAGTCCAGCGAAAGCAGACATGTCGATGCCAGTGCCTGGGGGGCCGGGAGGGCCGGGGGGACCGGGGTTTCCAGGAGGACCCTATGGGAGAAAGAAGCGATGGTGATGGGCTGCTCTGTGAGCTGGACCCCATTCCCTACCTCCCCACACAGGGACTCACTGCAGGGCCGGGTTCACCACTCCGTCCGCGGGGACCGGGAGGACCGATGGGGCCGGGCATGCCGTTGGAGCCATCTTTGCCAGAGGGGCCGACAGGACCAGGGGGACCCTAAGAGAGAGCCCCAGAGTGGGGGGGAGTCAAGGTACTGTGAGTCCTCAGAGCAGGGGAGGTGATGGTGCTAAGGAGAAATCAGCAGCAAACAGAGGCTGGAGGTGCCCAGGGAGGGCACTGCTGCTCCGTCCCCTTCCATCACCCCAAAAGCCGCTGTAGGACTTACTCTGGGACCGGAGGGACCAGCGGGACCAGCAGCACCTTGGTCTCCAGAAGGGCCCTGAGGAGGAAACCGGGGTGGTCACAGCTCTGTGGCCAGCACATCAGCCCCGGCAGAGCAAACCCCACAGGAGCCACATCCTATGGGCTCAGTGCTCCCCAAACCAACTCACAGGAGGTCCGGGCAGACCCTGCAGACCGGTGAAGCCGCGGTGGCCCTTCAGCCCTCTCTCTCCAGCCTCTCCTGTCTCTCCTTTGTCACCACGAGGCCCTTGGGGACCCTGGAGGTGGGGACAGGGTCGTGTTGGGCACAGGGGGGCAGACCCCTGCCCGGCACGCAGGACCCCACACTTCGCACACGGGGTGTGCCAAGGGGCTCAGCACCACTCACCGGCATTCCTCGAGCTCCAGCAGGACCAGAGGGACCCATGGGCCCCTGTGCACCCTGAGGGGAGAAAAAAGGACATCAGGAGGTGTCAGCAACCTGAACCACCACCTCAAAGCCGCACCCCAGGTCCTGGCACCCAACAGCAGCTGTTGGTGCCTCACAGCATCTTTAAACGCTCTCAGTGGGAGCAGTGGTGCAGGGAACAAACCTCCAGGGGAACCCCGGCCATAATGACACCCCAAACCCTAAACCCTGGTGCCGACACTCACCGTCTCGCCTCTGTCTCCTTGTTTGCCGGTGGGACCAACGGGGCCGGGAGCGCCGGGGGCTCCGGGAGCACCGGGGGCACCCACGGGGCCGGTCTCACCACGATCACCCTGCGTGCAGATGGAGAGAGGTCAGAGCTGTGCAAAACCCCACAGCTTTTGGCACGGGGACAGAGAGTGCCCACAGGGAGCACACGGCAAGCTCACCTTCACGCCGGCCGCACCATCCCTGCCTGGGGGTCCATCAGCACCGGGGTTGCCCTAGGAGGAGAAGAGGATGCTGTAGCCCCAGGGTGGAGCAGATTCGGGCAGGGTCTCCTCGCTGAGCTGTGCCATGGGGTCGGTGATGCTCGGTGTCGGGGTGATGCTGTGGTTTCCCTTACCTCGCGCCCGGGTTCACCAGCGGGACCTGTCAGCCCGGGGGGGCCCACGGGGCCAGGGGGACCTCGGTCACCTGCAGAGCCGGGTGCTCCTTGCTTTCCAGGTTCGCCCTAAATGAGGGGAAAGAAGTGTGTGAGTGGGAGAGACCCCAGCGCAGCCCCTTCTTCTTTTTTTAAGGCTCCCAGATCCCTCTGCAACAAATAACCATCGGGGGTTCTCCTGCCCCGGCTTTACGCCGTGCACCAGCGGCTCCTGGTGGGGAAAAGGAGCTTTGCAAAACCCCAAAGCACCTGGAAACCGCGTCCCCATGGGCTGCCCCAAGGGGCTGTAACAAGAGGCGGGCTCCAGAGCATCGCAGCCCCACATCTCCACACCCTATAGGATTCAGTGCACCCAAACGAGAGCACCCCACTCACCGATGGTCCCGGCAGCCCGGGGAAGCCTCTCTCACCACGCTGTCCTGGGAGACCCACGATGCCACGCTGTCCTGCCAAGCCTTGGGGACCGGGGGGGCCGTCGGGACCCTGCAGGGAGGCAGACAGTGGGATGAGACCCACAACAACGGCACCGTGCACAGCCAGGGGCTGCCCCCTGAAATCCTCACCGCGGGGCCGTCCTCGCCGGGTTCGCCCTTCTCGCCGGGGGGGCCGGCAGGGCCCTGGAGGCCGGGGTCACCAGCACGGCCAGGGGGTCCGGCATCACCACGGAGACCCTTGGGGCCGTCTTTGCCAGCAGAGCCAGGAGGTCCGGGGGGGCCTGGGTTACCCTAAAGGGAAGGAAAGCAGCATTGGTGCAAAGCAGAGCTGGTCAATCCATCTTCATCGCACACATCCCAGTGCTGCTGGGTTGGGGTCCCACGCTTGGAAATCTTTAGAAGTCCTTTTCTATCACTGGAAAGGCTGAAAGCCTGCACCAGAGACTGAGGAGGAAAACCCCAAACGTCTGTGTAGGGACACAGTGCCCCCTCCAACACCTGGAACAGGGTAAGCAGCACCCAAAC
This sequence comes from Colinus virginianus, assembly GCA_008692595.2. Taxonomy (NCBI): domain Eukaryota; kingdom Metazoa; phylum Chordata; class Aves; order Galliformes; family Odontophoridae; genus Colinus; species Colinus virginianus. The sequence continues at coordinate 852,121 of VONY02000030.1, read as the reverse complement.
CCGAGGTGGGGCCACCCCAGAACCCCACAGACTCACATTAGGGCCGGGTGGTCCCACACGGCCAGCAGCTCCAGGGAATCCCGTGGCTCCCTGGGGAGGGAATCAGAGAAAAAGGGGAGAAACATGGCTGAGACACAGCTCAGCCCCACAGCACTCCTTCCCCATCCTGCAGCCCACCCCTCTGGTACTCACAGGGGGACCCTGAGCCCCACGAGCTCCTTTGGGACCAGTGACACCAGTTGGACCCTGGGAAGGAGAGGAAAACAGGTTAGAAATATGAACAGGAGCTGTGATGTGACTGCCTACACTGGGGGTGACTTTGGGGGTTTGCCCCCATTTTGGGGCTGTACCTGAGGGCCAGGTGCTCCAGAGGGACCTTGGGGACCGGGAGCACCAGCATCACCCTTCTGCCCGGGCTCTCCCTGCTCTCCTTTGGCACCAGGTTGTCCATCGGCACCCTGATGGGGACAGCAGCCACCATGAGTGGGGTGAGGATGTGGGGTGAGGACGTGGGTGTGCAATGGGAGCTCTGGGGTGAAACACTCACGGGGGGGCCAGCAAATCCAGCAGGACCGGGGGCACCAGGCTCGCCACGCTCACCCTAATGGGGAGAGATGGGGGAGGTTGATAAGGGGATGGGGGTTTAGGGTGAAGCCTGGGGCACCCAGGGGATGCAGGCATCGTGCTTACAGGGGCACCACGGGCACCGGCAGCACCGGATGGACCAGGAGGGCCGGATTCACCCTGGAAAAGAAAGGATGGAGAGTTGGAGGTACTGGGGGCATCCCATGGGGCGTGCTGTGGGGCGTCACAGTGCCACTCTCACCTTCTCGCCATTGGGGCCAGCAGGGCCAGGGGGACCAATGGGACCCGTCAGACCCTATGGGAGAGAGGCAGAGGAGGACGTGGTTGCTCTGAGCATCCTTCTCCAGCCCACCCCACGGCCACGTCCCACTTACACGTGCGCCGTCCTTGCCTGGAGCTCCCTCAGGGCCCTTCTCACCGACGTCTCCCTGTGGGATGGGATGAGCGTGAGTCCAGCTGAGACCTGATGCCACTCGGGACACTTACAGGATGCAGCACCTTACCCGGTCACCCTTGGGGCCAGCGATGCCAGCTGCTCCTCTCTCACCAGGCATTCCCTGCAGCCCTGGGGGACCCTGGGCACCATTGGGGCCGGCTGGACCGGTTGCACCCTAAAAGCAGAACAGTGATGCGGTCATTGGGGGCTCTGATGGCGTCACGGGTCCGTGGTAGTGCACTGTGCCACCCACCCTTTGTCACCCACCTTGGGTCCGTCTGTGCCGGGCGTTCCGGGGAGGCCACGGGGACCCTGCAGCCCTTGGGCACCGGGAGAGCCGCGCTCACCAGGGAATCCACGTTCACCCTATAGTTGTGGGGGGGAAAAAAGTGTTAGAGAGGACCCTGAGGCTGCGGTGAGGGGGATGATGGCCATGTCCAAGGGACAGAGCATCCAACCCAGGTGGGATTGGGGCGAACTGAGGGGAGAGGGGACACTGAGCTGATGGAATTTTGGGGGTCCGATGGCTTTGGTGGGGGTGGATGGATTCTGTTCCTCCCTGAACCCCCAAAAACATCTGTGGGACAGGAGGAGCCCTGAGCCCACGTGGGGGGGTGAGCAATACTCACTCTGGGACCAACAAGACCGGGGGCACCAGCTTCTCCAGGAACACCCTGCAGAAAGGAGGGAAGAGCCAGCAGTCAGCTCCAGGGGGGAGGATCAGCAATGGAGGGATCAGAGAGGGATAAGCCCCCGCCTGCAGCCCAGGGATGAATGGCCTCACCTGGTCTCCGGGTTTGCCGCTCTCCCCAGGGGGACCTGGAGGTCCGGGCAGTCCCTGGTTGGGGACAAAGAGTGGTGTTAGGGGGTGCCCACCTGCATCACCCCAACCCCCCCAGTGTGCCCCTGCTCACCTGGAAGCCGGAGGGACCGGGAGCTCCTTGTTCTCCTCTCTCACCCACAGGACCCTGAGGGAAGGACAGCGGTGACGGCTCTGAGAC
>VONY02000030.1:810336-849999 GCA_008692595.2 Colinus virginianus | reverse complement strand
AGCAGTGACACTCACAGCAGGTCCGGGGGGGCCGGCAGCTCCTGTCTCCCCATCCTTGCCAGGAAGACCCTGCAGATGAGAAATCCCCGGTGCTCAGCTCTGTGCCTCAGTTCCCCCATGCACACATAGGGCACAGTGCAGGGGAAACCCCAAAAGGTGATTCTATGGGGTCAGAGTGGCAGAAGGAGCTCACCCGCAGCCCTGGGGCGCCAGGCAGTCCTTTCTCTCCAGCTTTTCCAGGCTCACCCTATAGAGAGGGTAAAGGAAGGGATCACACCTGGGCTGACCTTCACAGCTCCATTTTGGGGGCAGAAAAAGGTCAGTACTCACATTAGCACCTTTGGGACCAGGGAAACCCATCACACCGGGCTGCCCACGAGCACCCTGCGGACCTGGGGGGCCGGGGCGGCCATCCTCGCCAGGAATACCCTATAAATGGAGGGGGGACATCAGCGAGGGTCACAGCAGCCATCCCCAACCCCTCTTCCCCCACCCCATAGAGCATTACTTACAGTTGGACCGACTTTGCCTTGAGGTCCTGCATCTCCAGGGCGGCCAGTGAGACCCTACAGGGGAAGAAAACAATGGGGTCTGCAGGGGGGGACCCTGTGGGGAGGGGGTATACCAGGAGCCCCTGTCCCACACAGCTCCAGGGCTGAAATGGGGCCAGGAAGAGGGCACAGGGGGCTGCGTGCCCCTTGAGAGCATCTTTAGTAACCCCAGGGAGCTTCTCACCCCAAAGAGCACCTTTGGTAACCCCAAATGCCACTTAACTCATCCCAAACACATGCTAACTCACCCCCACAGAGAATGTTAATTAGTGCCAAAGAGCACCTCCACCCTAAATACACTGAAACGAACCCCACCTGCACCGTAACGACCCACAGGTGCAGCCTGGCTAATGCAAAGTGAATCCCGATCAGCCACAATGCTCCCGAACCAACCCAGATGTCCCTCAACAAACCCAAAACGTTCCTTGCCCAACCTTCACCAACCCCAAACACTGCAGAACCGACCCCAAATGTCCCTCACCCAACCGCAGAACCCCCCTGCACCGACCCCGGAACCCCTCCTCGCTGACCCCAGCAACCCCCACCACCACTCCGCGCGTCTCTGCCCCACCAGAGCCCCCCAGCACCCCCACCCCCCACGGGGAGCAGGCTCTGTCCCCCCCGCAGCTCTCACCCTCGCTCCAGGCAGTCCGGGCTCTCCGGGACGTCCGGGGTCACCGGTGGCACCTTTGGGACCGGCGAGACCAGCGGGGCCACGTTCACCTGGAGCACCCTATGTGGGGTGGGATGGGGGCACGGGTTGGGGGTGCAGGGAGTCGGCACTCCCTATAGGACCCCCCCATAACCCCGAGGTCCCACCTTGGGTCCGGCCAGCCCGTCCTGCCCTGGGAATCCACGATTGCCGGGAGCGCCCTATGGAGGACAAAAAGGGGCAAAGTCAGGGGTGGTTGTTGGGTTTGTTGGGTTTTCTTTTTCAGGTGTGGGGGCAGCACTTTGCCAATGTGGGGCACGCACCCTTTCTCCGGGGGGGCCCACAGGGCCAGCGGCACCAGGTTCACCACGAGCTCCTCTCTTGCCTTCCTCGCCAGCCGGCCCGGGGGCACCTTGGGGTCCTGCGGGGCCCTGAGGAAGAGGAGGAAAAGGGGTCAGAACATCAAACCATGTCGGGTTGGGGGGGGTGGGGTTCAGCTCGCAGCTCCCCCTCCCCACCCCCTCAAACCAAAACCCCCCATCTCCGGGGGTCTGCACGGTGCTGCATGTCACGACGGCGCCGGGGCTCAGCGGCCCCACAGCGGGAAACGGCCCCACGCATTGAGGTTGGTTAATGAAGCGATGGGGGAATGTCCCCGGCCCCCGGGGCCGAGGGGGGGGCACAGCACAGCCCTAACACAGAGCCTATTGTTCCCCCCTCCACCCCCTGCTGCAGGAGGGGGGACGCTGCCCCTCGAGGGGCCTCGTTAGGGGAAGAGGTTCGTTAGAGAAGCGGCCCCATGGCGGGGTCCTCCCCAGATGGAGGGGGCTGGATGGGCCCCCCCAAAACTCACCGTCTCACCCTTCGGTCCTTGCTCGCCCTTGAAGCCTGCAATGCCGGGTTCGCCCTGGGGGAAGAGAGGGAAGTGGGCAATGGGGTCTCAGTGTCCCCATTGCTGTCCCCAGCCCTGTTCCCAGCCCAATTCCTACCCCTATTCCTGGCCTCATTCCCATCCACATCCCATCCCACCCTTCCCCATCCCCATTCCTGTTTCTATCCCATCCCATCTCTCCAGCACTTTTCCCGTCCCCATCCCCGTCCCCATGCTCTTCCCACCCATCTCCATTCCGTCTGCCCCCACACTGTCTCCATCCCCCATCCCCTTTCCCGCTCCTCATTCTCATTCCCATCTCTGTCTCCACTCCATCACTGTCCCCATTTCATCCCCATCTGTATCCCTGTCTTCATCCCTTTTCCTGTCCCCATCCATCCCCACCCATGTCCCATCTCAGCCCCTAACCATACCCATCTCCTTCTTCATCTCCATCCTATTCCGTCCTCATCCCCTTTGCCATCCCCCATTGCCCATATTCTCGACCCTATCCTTCCCATCCCCATCCCTGTCCCCATCCCTTTCCTCATCCTCATTCTCATCCTCTTTCCTGTCCCCGTATCTGCCCACGTTCCCATTCTCACCCCATCTCACCCCACCCCATCCCCACGCGCCCCTTTGGGGACCAGAAAAGGTTCTCCTGGGGGTGACCCAGGGGCACTTAGGGAGGGGACAGGGAATGCCCCAACGCGGGGTCCTGCGGGGGGCGTGTCCTGCGGCGCGGTGGGAGGGGCCAGGGACGAAGTGGGCGGGGCTGCCTGGCAGTGGGCGTGGCCATCTCGCAGTGGGCGGGGCCATGCCCGCGGTCCCCACGCGGGGTCTCGGGGGTCTCTTACCGTCTGTCCCTTGGGTCCCAGTGGTCCGGTGGCACCTTGGGGTCCGGGGGGGCCGCGTGGGCCGGGGAATCCTGGAGCGCCTGCAATGCCTGGGGCACCCTGCGGGCAGACAGCAGCCGTTGGGGGGGGGGCACGGCGTGGCCCCATGTCCCCGCACCCCCCAGCATCCTCCATCCATGACCCCCAACATCCTCACGTGTCCCCCCACCCCAGCTCCACCCCAGAGGCTCCGGGGCCCCTCCCCACTTCCCACCCTGCTCCATACTCACTGCTGAGCCCTTGGCACCGGGGATGCCATCAGTCCCTGGGTTACCCTAAAAGAAGAACAGGGAGAAATCACTCACCCTGTGCCTCAGTTTCCTCATCCCCAAGCACAGGACAACCCCCCCCCCACCGCTCAGATCCCCCCCACACTCCCCAGCACATCCCCATCCCCACAAGGCAAGGTGCCACGAGGACGGGACATCCCAGGGATGCGATGTGCAGTGGGGACACTTACGGGAGCGCCAGCGGGGCCGGGAGAGCCGGGGGTGCCGGATTCACCGCGGGGTCCTTGGGCACCCTCAGGACCCCGTGCGCCAGTGGGGCCGGCTTCACCCTGAGGGGAGAGAAGTGGGGTGAGACGGGGCACTGTGCCTCAGTCCCCCCCCCCCAGTTCTCCCCACATCCCTCTGCTCACCCCTTACCTTCGAACCGGGGGCTCCGGGGAAGCCAGGAGCTCCAGCGGGGCCAACGGGTCCCTGGGGGGACAGGAGAGTGTGGGGGGCTGCCCAGGCTGGGAGGGCTCTGGAGGAACCCCTATGAGGTTCAGCAGAATGTCGGGGTGCAGGACCAAAGCAGCCCTATACTTACAGGGGGTCCAGCAGGGCCGGGGAGACCGTCATTGCCACGAGCACCCTGGAGGGAGATGGCAGTCACGGGGGGGAGGGTCACAGCACCCTGACCCCCCCACACAGCCCCGTGTCATTGTCACACTCACCGCAGCACCGGAGGGGCCGGGACGTCCTCGCTCTCCGGGCAGCCCACGGGGTCCCTGCCGGGAGGGAGGGGACGCAGTGTCGGGTCAGGCTCAGTGCAGAGGTTATGGGGTCTGTCCCCCCCATTCTGTGCCTCAGTTTCCCTAATCCCCACCCCCCGCACTCACCATGGGGCCGGGGGAGCCGTTCTCACCCGGTGAACCTGATTCACCCTATATGGGAAAAAGGGTGGAGAGGGGGTGAGCCCCTGGGTGGGGGTACACATCCCCACGCACGGAGGCGGTCACCCCCGCTCACCTTGGCTCCGGGAGCCCCCGCCTCTCCTTTGGCACCGTCCAAACCGGGGTAGCCCTGGTTGGGGGGGAAAGGAGGGAGGCAGAAATAATGTTATGGGGGGCACAGTGGGATATAAACTGATGCGGGGACAATGTGGGGTCAGGGGCACTCACTCGGTGGCCTTTCACTCCGGGGAGACCGGGAGTCCCAGGGAAGCCACGAGCGCCCTGCGGGCAGAAATAGGGTTAGGGGTGAAATTGAGGTGGGGGGGTAAGGGGAGGGGGGAGAAAAAGGGTTGGGGGCTGCATGCAGCCCAGCGCTGCCTCACCTGAGGGCCGGGGGCACCACGTTCACCAGATTTGCCAGGTTTGCCTGTCTCACCCTGAAGGGAAATAATGGGTTTTAAAGGAGAGGAAGCAGCACTCGAAATGGGGCGGGGGGCATCAGTGCACTGAGCTGCCCGTGCTCAGCACCACTGTTACAGGGGGGACTCACGTCGTCGCCAGGTTTCCCAGGTGGTCCTGGAGGTCCCCGGGGACCCATTGGACCCTACAAGGGACAGAGAGCCCATGGTGAGGCGGGGGGGGGCAGGAGGAATGTCCCCAAGATGGGAGGGGGGACACAAAAGGGAGCAAAAGTTGGGGGGGGACACTCACAGCAGCGCCGGGTTCGCCAGGCTCACCAGGGCTGCCTTGAAATCCTTGGGGACCCTAAGAGGGGGGGAGAGGGCACAGAGGGTGGCATTGGGGGGGTGGTGGGACACCCAACCAGAGCCCCCATAGAGTCCAGGGGGCTGTGGGTACTTACGGGTGCGCCAGTGGGGCCGGGGGGGCCACGGGGTCCCATAGGGCCCTGTTGGGAGAGAGATGAAGGGCAGTGTCACCAAAGGGGGGGGAGGAGGTGGCTGTCATCACCACCACACCTCCAACCCCGGACTGCAAAAACAGAGGGTACCCCTCCCCAGAATGGTGGTCGTGCTGTAGGATCCCCCACATCCCGCAATGGGATGAGCCCCCCGGCTGTGCGTTTGAGTTGAGTTTATGAGGGCAGAGGGGCTTGAATTCTGCAGGGACCCCCGGCATTGGGGTGGGGGGGATTCCGGCTCACCATGGGTCCCTGCATGACACCCATCTGCGCTCCTCCCGCCTTCTCGTCGAAGCCGCCCGCCATCTGCGCCGCAAAGTTCTGCAAACAGAAAAGCACTCAGCCCTAAAACCACCACTGTTCACCCCAAAATCCCCCCTCCGTCCCTCCATACTCACTCCACCAAGTCCGGGGGGGCCAGGAGGTCCGGGGGGGCCGGGGGGGCCGGGGTTCCCAGGGGTGCCGGGTTCTCCATCCCTTCCTCGAGGGCCGGGAGGACCCTATGGGGGGGGGGGACACAGCGCTGTTGTACCCCAAAACGCTCTGTGTTGCTGTGGGGGAGGGGTGGGCTTTGTGCCCCCCCCAGATTCTGGGGGTGCACTCACCTTCTCCCCCTTCTCACCACGGTCCCCTCGCTGTCCCTGCTCTCCTGCCGGGCCCTATGGAAGTGGGGGGGGGGGTCAGCTCTCTCCAGCGCCGCCCCCCACCCTAAATAATTCCCACCCCCTCCCACAAATATTCCAGCAATGCGCCCGGAGAAACGCGCTCCCACCTGTGGTCCCGGAGGCCCTCGGGGTCCTACAACCTGTGGGGGGGGGAGGGGAACAAAGGGAGAGTGAGAGGAGGGCACAGGGGAACCACTACAGTAATAACCACCCCCACCATCCCACCTTGGGACTCCGCCCCCCACTCCCCATCACTTACATCTTTAATATCTCCGGGTTCGCCCTTCTGTCCCTACAAAGCAAAGATGGGGGTGAGAGAGAGCGGGGGTGTCCCTCTTGTGCCCACCCCCCAGATTTCTCCCCCCCCCCCCCAGAAGTGACCAATCCCCCCCCCATCCGCCCCCCAGGAGATGAAACACTCCACCAGGAAGAGACAAACCCAATTCCCATACACACACACGTGGATTCTGCCTCTGCACCCCCCCCAAAAAAAAAGTAATAATTTGAGTGAACCCCCCCCAGAATTTGGGAGTCTGATGGATATGAGGTGGGGGGGGGGGGGGAAGAGCCTCACCTTGGGGCCAGGTTGTCCTGTTGGGAAGGGAAAGAAAGAAGGAGAAATTAAGAGTGAGGAGGGGGGAGTGGACAAACTGGGGGGCACTGGGGGGCACTGGGGGGTTTGGGGCCTCCCATGAAGCGAAGCACGCGGAAGCGGGGCCACGCGCTCAGGGTTGGGGGGGGCATGCTCAACCCTTCACCCTTCCATGGCTGGGGGCAGGAAAGGGTTAAAAAAAGGCAACTATGGGATTTTGGGGTGGGACTGGGGGTGGAAATGGAGTTTGGGGTGAATAATGGGACATTTGGGGCAGGCATAACACTGTGGGGAGGAAAAACAAACCCAAATCCAACCTGGGGATGTGACCTCCCCAGCTTGGCTGTGCAAAATGGGGAAAAAAGGGGAAAAAGGGGCATAAAAAGAACTGAAAATGGCCAAAGAAGGAGAAAAAGGGGCAGAGACAAAAAGGGGCAAAAAAGGGGGAACAGGAGGCACAAAGAGGGCTCCAAAACAGCAAAAATATGTGCAAAAATGGCAAAAAGGGGAAGAAAAAAGGCCCCAAAAGGGCAAAGAAGTGACGAATGGGGGCAAAAAAAGGAGGAAACGGAGGAAGAAAGGGGGAACCAAAGGGAAAAGAGAGGCAAAGAAAGAGAAGAAATGAGAACAAAGGGCCAAAAATGGGGCAAAAATGGCAAATAATGGGTGAGGAAGGGAAAAGGGGCAACTAAAGCCCCAAGAGGAGCCCAAAATGGCAAAAAGAAGTGTCAAATTGAGGCAGAATTGGGCAAAAAAAAGGGCAAATAGAGGAAAAAAAGGGCAAATAGAGGGGAAAAGGGGAAAAGTGGTCCCAGAGGGGGAAAGTGGGACTCCAAAATGGCAAAAAAAAGGGGCAAATAGGGACAAAAAGACACAGAAGGGGCCAAAAAAAAGTCAAAGAGTGCTGTCTGGGGGCGAGAGGACATTCCCAAGGGGGGGTTCCCTCCGGGGGTGGGGGTCCTATAAGGGAGGGGGTCCCAAGTTGCCTTTTCCCCGTCGTCCCCATGGATCGCCCCCCATCCATGGGGCGAGAAGCGCACGGTAATTTATTTATCGGTGCGAGGAGGTGGGAGGGGGGGGAATGAAAGTGTTTATGGGGGGGGGTGCGTCATAAATAAATTACGGGCGGCAGCGGGCGGCTCTGCGGGGCAGATGGGGCAGCACTCTCCGAAGGGGATTTCGGGGCTGGGGCAGTCCCGCAGCTCCTCGCAGATGATCTCGTCGCACAGCACGGTCCCCGTGTCACACACGCAGATCTGGCACGGCTCCGGCTTCCACACGTCCTTGTCGCTATAGCTCTGCCCGTCCTGCACGCAGCCCCCGGCGGCCTCGGCTGCGGGGGGGGGACGGGATGGGGAAGCGGGGGGCGAACGAGTGGGGAGGGGGGGGACGGCATCACCCCCGCACCGTGGCGGCATGGGGAACCCCCCAGCCCACCCTCCCTCCCCGATCCCACCCCCCTTCCCCTCCCGGCTCGCCTTCCCCGTGCGCGATGAATGGAGCGATTCATGGGACGGAGTGAAACGCGGAGATTTGGCAGCGGAGGGGGGGGGGGGGGAGTGGATGTGATGCCCCCATCCCATCCGGAGGAGGAGGAGGAGGAGGAAGGCTCCCCAAGCAGCGAGGCGGTGCTCAGCGGGGGGGAGGGAGGGGGGGGCGAAGCGGGGGGACCTCCCCTCGGAGCGTCCCAACCCCGATGGCATTCGGTGTCACTGTGTCACACCGTGACCCTCGCGGACAATCGGCACTTTTTGATGGGGGGAGGAGGGGGGGATCTGTTCCCAGTGCTCCCAGGGAGCCCTGAGGGGACATGGGGTACCCAGGGTGTCCCTCGGGGTCCCCAAGTGGTGCACCAGGGTCCCCAGTGGTGCCTCGGGTCCCCAAGGTCTCCAAAAGGTGTCCCACGGTCCCCAAATTGAACCTCAGCATCACCAGGTGGACCCCCGAGGTCCCCAAGTGGTGCCTTGGGGTCCCCAAGAAGTGTCCCTAATGGAGGTCCCCCACAGGTGGCCCAAAGTCACTTTGTTGTACCTTGGGGTCCCCCCCACAAACTACACCTCAGGGTCCCAAGAGGGATCCTCACATGTTCAGGGGGTACCCCACAGTCCCCAGGATGTGTCCCCATGAGGTACCCCCGGGGTGGCCACAAGTCGTCCCCGAGGTCCCCTCCCAGGAGGTGCCCCTGTGGCTCATGGATGTGTCCCAGTGTCCCCAGGAGGGGCTACAGGGTCCCCAGAAGCCACCCAGTGTGGCCAGAATGGGCCCAAGGACTGGACCCCACACCCCAGTGGGACCCCACGTCCCCAGTGGGACCCCATACCTTTCCCCCACCTGGACTTGTGTCCCCAGGCTGTCTCCCACCGCTCTCTGTCCCCACACTGCTGTCCCATCTGCACCCTATGGTCCCAACACTGCCCAAACCCCACTCCCAGCCGTCCCCCCCCGCCCCCAGACCATCTCCTCCTGTCCTTACACCAGCCCTCAGTGTCCCACGCTGTTCCCACCCCCGTTCTCACCCCTCTGTCTCCCTTCACCCCACTTTGTCTCAGGCTGTGTCCCCCCGTCCCCACACTGTCCCCTCTTTGTCTTCGCACATTCCCTTTCTGTCCCACACTGTCCCCCTGTGTCCCAGGTTGCCTCCCCCCCCCGCTAATCTTACACTTTCCCCGTCAGCCCCACACCGTTCCCTGCTGTGTCCCCCCCTCACCTCCCTCACACTTTCCCCATTTATCCCTCACTGTCCCCATGCACCCCACAGTCCCCCCCCCGCTGCCCACCTCCATCCTCGCACTTTCCCACCCCCCTCATCCCACACTGCACCCCCCCATCTCATGTCTTCTACCGTCCCACCTCACACTTTTCCCTACTTACTGTCACCCCCACTATCCCCGCACTTTCCCACCCGCCCCCCACTGTCCTCCCCCACCATCCTCACGCTGTCCCCACGTACCCCACGCTGTCCCCCCCCCACCGCTGCTGCCCCACTACCGCTGCACCTTCCCATCCGTCCCCCCCCCCCACGCTGTCCCCATCACTTTCCCCACGCTGTCCCCCAAATCCCACGCTCCCCCTCGCGCTGTCCCCCCCACAACTTCCACCTCCACCCCACTTTCCCCCCACCCCACGGCGGCAGCGATCCCGCAGCTCCGTGTCCCCGCGGGGTGGAGCGTTGTGGGGGGGGAGGTGTGGGGGGCGGCGGGTGGTACTCACGGAGATCGCGGTCCTGCGCGGCGGCGGCGGCCGTGAGGAGGAGGAGGAGGAGGAGGAGGGCGGCGGAGCGGGGCGGGCGGCGGCCGTGCATGGCGGGCGGCGGAGCCCCTCTCACCGTCCGTCGGGCCGAGCAGTGCCGCACCGCCCCGACGCCGCGTATATGTCCCGGCGCGGCCCCCCGGGCTCTGTAACCCGAGCCGGGACGGCCCCCCCGACCCTCCTCCGGGACGGCACCGGCGGGTAGAGAGGGAGGGAGGGAGAGGAGTGGGGGGGGGTCAGGGTGAGTGCCCCCCCATCCACCACCGACGCACGCCCGCACACACGGACGCGGCCGTGATCCGACGGCGTTGGGGTGTGGGGGGGGGGCACCCCCGTGCCATCGTGGGGTGTTGAGGTTCCCGAGTCTCAGCCCATCGGGGGGGGACGGGGGGTCCCAGGGGGCTCAGACCGCCTCCAGCACATCACAAAGGTGCAGGGAAGTTGAGACCCCCGTCCTGGGGGTCCCACTGGGCTGAGATTCCCCCCTGAGAGTCTCAGGGAGTTGAGATCCCCCCCATCTCATCCCATCCCGGGGATCCCAGGGGGCTGAGATCCTCCCCTCCATCCCATGCCACCCCTGGGGGCCCCAAGGGGCTGCAATTCCCCAGTCCCACACCGTCACGTCCTGAGGGTCCCACAGGGATGAACCTCCACCCCCCCATCCATTTCATCACATCCTGGGGGCTCCCAGGGAGCTGAATCTCCCCATCCCATCCCACCTCGGGGGTCCTAAAGACCCCTATGTTCAAGCCCCTGACATTCCTGACACAGGACCGCCCCCCCCAGCTCAGCACAGCCCCCTCCTCTCAACCATTCCTCTGCCTGGAACGGGGCCCAGCAGGATCCCCCCCTCCTCGAACATAAATTGGGGGGGGGGGGTGAAAATTAAGGGGGGATTACAGTACCCAGCATGAATATTTCCAGCCCCCACAGCCTTATAAATGTGCCCCCCACCACAGGGAAGGGGTTCAGGATGATGATGGGGGTCCCCTCACCCCAAGGTGGTGTGTGGTGTTGGACGGGGGGGGGGGAGGACTCCAAAAAGGGGAGGGGGGGGGGACGCTGGACTCTTCAACACCCCCCCGCCACGTCTGCACCCCAGCCCTGCATCGGGGGGAGGTGTGCTGAGGATGAGCCTTCCCCGAACATCTGTGGTCCCCCTCCCAGGACAGCCCCCCAGCCATGGGGAGGGCTCTGGGGGCCGTCAGGTGATAGTGGGGACCGCCCCCCTGCCTTTAAAAGAACGTGGGGACTCCTCGAACAGTCCCAGGCTGCAGGAAGAGGGTCCCCAATAAAGGGGTTCCCAAAAAGTGGGGGGAGTTCCCCAGATGTCCCCCTCCAGACATGAGTGACCCATGGAAATAAATACATGGAGCTGGGTGGGGGAGCACCCTGCGGGCTGTGCAGGTGGGGGGGTCCCTGGGGCCCTGAGGATGTGTGTATAGGGTGGGGAGGGGGCTCACCCCATTGGTGCTGCCCCCGTTGTCCAGGGTGGGATGGGGTATGGGGCTGGGGGTGATGGGGAGGGGTAGGGACGGATGCAGGGAAGGATGGGACGGGGAGGGATGGAGATGGGGAGGGATGGATGGCGGAAAGGGGTGGAGATGGGGAGGGGTGGAGATGGGAAGGGATGAACGTGGGAAGAGATGGAGATGGGGAGGATGGAGAAGAGGAGGGATGGAGCAGCAGAACAGGACCAGGGAGGGGTGGGTCAAAGGGAGGAAGGATCCCGGGAGGGACGGAACCGGGGAGGACACCACAGTGCTGCTCTGCCCCGCGGGGCTGCAGCGGTCCTCACCCTTCAACCCCCCAACTTCACTATTGCTCCCTGCACCCCCAGACCCCCAGGACCTCCCTGACCTCCCCAGCCCTCGCGGTGCCTTATGCAGCATCCTGACATCCTCCCCGATCTCGGTACTGCCCCCAAACCTCCCTCGAGGCCACAGCGGGCAGAGCCCATGTTTTCCCCACCTCCCTCCCTCAGCCAAAACCCACCCACCGTTGGGGTATGCAGTCAGGAAGGTGACCCCCCCCGCCCCGGACCCCTCTTTGGGACATTCCCCCCCCTAAAGAACCCACCCTGCAGGTAGCATAACCATATGACCCCCACTGTATCTGCAAAGGGGATGTGATGTGGATGTGGCACAGACCCCTCCTGTGCCTCAGTTTCCCCAGGTGGGAATGGGCAGCGGGGGCTGCTCGGGGTGGGGGGGGGTTGGCGGGGGGGGGGGGGGGGGGCAGCACCACCATGCAGCCCCCCCGGGCCTCTGTGCAGCAGGTGGACCATCCCAGCCCTTGGCTGCATTATGGGCCGGGAGTGGGGCCAGGGGTTGGCTGCGGGCGGTACTTTCCAGTGGAAAAAAGGGCCGGGAGTCAACAGCGACACGCCGGCTCCCCCCCCCCAACACCCCCAATCTTAGGCCCCTCCGCCCCCCACCCTTTGGGGGTGGGAGCACCGCTGTCACCTGCAGCTCCCGCTGCCACTGAGCCCCGCGGTGGGAAAAGGGACACGGGGCAGCGCGGTGGCTGCAGGGAGATCCGATCTGCCGCTTCCACCTGCAGCGGGGACGGCGTCACCCCCTCCTGCCGTGGTCCACCCCCCCGTGATGTTCCCACTGAGCACCATGGAGTCGTTTTTCCCACCCTCCCCCCGCTTGCGCTGCCCCCCGCCCCGATCCCGATGCTGCCGCCCGTTTTGGGGCGATCTGCCGCTCTTTCCCCATTTCCACGGGAGCTGAGGGCTCTGGAAAGGCAATCAGGGCCGCGCAGGGACGCATCCAACAGCTCAGGAATTCGGGTGGAAGGAATGAGAGTGGCCTTAACTCTGCCCATCCCGGGGCTCCGCCACTGCTGCCATTGTCACCACCACCACCACCATCGGTGCGCCAACCAGGGTGGCATTGTCATTGGGGTCTCCGTTGGCTTTGGGGTCCCCATTGGGTTTGGGGTCCCATTGGGTTGGAGGTCTCCATTGTCATTGGGGTCTCCGTTGGCTTTGGGGTCTCCATTCAGTGCCCTTTAAGGTCGTCCCAGCATCCTTCCCCTGAGGGAATTTTGCCGAATGAGGCTCTGGGGCTGCAGGGATGCTCAGACAACGGGATCTGGGCTGTGTTTTGGTTCCCTTCTGGCCCCATTTTGGTCCTATTTTGGTCCCATTTCAGCTCCAGTTTGGCCTCATTTTGCTCCCATTTCAGCCTCATTTCTCCCCGTTTCTCACCACACTCCTCACACCTCCCAAAATACACTACACCCCCCCCCCCGCGGGGCCATCCATAAAAAGAGTCTCAAAAATAGTGGGACTTCCTCGAACACACGCTCGGTTGTTTGGTTTTATGGGCAAGGAGGGGGCGACCCCCCCCGGAGCCCTTTTTTTTTTTTTTTCCCCTATAAAAAGAGCGTTTTTCAGCAAAAGGCCAAAAAAAAAAGAGTCCACTTTTCTCCCCGGCGCAGCGCGAGTCCAACCTGGCAGATCCCATTAACCTCAGACCTTCCCCCAAATATTTCCCCTGGCTCCGCCATGGGAACGCGGAGCAGAAAGGAGCTTTGTCCCCTCCGTCCCCCGGGTGCCACTTTGGGCCAAAAAAAGGCCGTTTCGGTCCTTTGCACGGCGCTACTTTACCTTCCATTTTCTTTTTTTCTCTTCCCAAAGGGGCGATCCCAAAAGTTGGGTGAATCCAAAAGTCGTCGGGCGCTCCAAACCCTCTTTAATGCTGCAAAGGGCGCGTGGCATCGCAGACCCCGCTTGGGTGAATTTGCCCATTTTTCTGCAGTTTCCCCCCACTGAGGGGGGGTTGGGGTCCAAACAGAGCGAATCTAGCACTGAATTCTGGTTCAGGATGCATCCATCCCTCCTGCTGGAGCCACCCCCAGACCCCAATTGCTGTACGATCCCCCAAATCTTCAGAATCAAAGCCCCAAAATCCTAATTGAGGTATTACTCCCTCAAAGTCCCAATTTCTGGCATCGCAGGGACCCCACCAATCCCCCATTGGGGCCACATCCCCTCCGCCCCCGCCAACCCCACTGTGTCAGGTTCCAGCCCCACAACCAACCCCGTCCCACATACACACCAAGACCTCCAAAAAAACCACTGATATTTCCCCCATTGTTCCTTCATATCGTTTTTTCCCACTCCCCCACCCCACCCCAAAGCCCCTCTGCCCCAACCCCACATGGTGGGGGGGGCTCTGGGATGGCATTTTTGTGGGATGATGTCAAAGAGCAGCGGCCGCGGCTCTGCCCCCAGCGCGGCCTCTTCCTCCTCTCCTCCTCTTCCTCCATCGGAGGTGGCGATGAAAAGGGGACTTTTTTGGGATCATTTCACAAAGGGCCCTTTTGAGGCGCGCAGACGCCGGCCCTGTCCCGCTGCCTCTTGGAGTGGGGGGAGGATTTTGGAGCAAAAAGAGGTGATTTTGGGGTCTTTGTGGAAAAAATCCCCCCCTACAGATATGCACTGGGATGGGGGTCCCGGTGGGGGCCAGAACTGGGGGGGGTGGAGTGCTTCTCCCCCCAGATGGGATTCCTCGCCCCAACCCGTGCCAGGCTCTGGTCCCACCTTTCAGAAAGGATTTTATTTTTTGGGGGTGGGGGCAGCTCCCCTGAGCCCCTCCCCCCAACAAACCCACGGGAGGGGGGGGCCCAACCCCATAGCAGACAGCAGAGCACCCCCAGAGCTCAATGGCTTTGGGGTTTGTGCTCCGCTGTATCAGCGATGGAGCCCGGACCCTAAAAGATCAATCCCTTTGCCCTATGGAAAAATCTACTGACCCCCCCCCCCAAAAAAAAAAAAAAAAAGATGAAGGAAAGTGGGAAGACGGCAGTGGTGCCAGGGAGCGCTGTGGGGTCGGGCACCCCGCTAATGAGAGCAGCGATTATCCCAAATTAATGAGGGCTGAATGGAGGCTGGTGGCGTTGGTGGGGTCGGGGGGGGGGTGGGGGTGAGGAGGTGCTGTGGGGGGGTTGGCTCAGCCCTCCCCCTCTGCCCCATAGCTGCTGGCTCAGGGGTGTGGGGAGAAATCCCTCCCGTTTGGGGCAGGTGGTGCAAAAAGTGCTATTTTTGTTATTGGAGGGGTAGAATCAGCTTTGGTGCCACGAGAGAGAGGCTGTGGGTTCATGGGGGGGGGAAGTGGGGGCTTTTCTGGGCGTCCCCTACAGGTGATGTCACCTGGATAGGGACAACCCCCCCCCCCACACACAGGGGCCCCCACCCCACGCACTCATAGCGCAGAGCTGAGCGGCAGAAGGAGATCTGGGGGCAATTTTTTACTTTTTAATTGATCTTTTTGAGCGATTCATCCCCCCCCCAACTCCAGAGCTACCTATTTAGGGTGGAACGCAGCCAGGGCTCAGCCCGAAGCACTGCCCCATGGCATCCTGAGCCGCACAAAGCCGCCCTCTGTGTCCGGAGGATGCTGAGGAAAAAAAAAAAGGAAAAAAGAAAAATATATATATATAATTATAATAATTATTAAAAATAAATAAAACCTAAAAGCAGCGTTTTTCTCTTTTATTTTCCTTTTATTTGCAAGGGTCCTGGGGTTTGCATGGAGAAAGGGCTGAGGGCTGAGGGCAGTGCTGTGGGGACGTGGGTGGGAGTTGGGCAGGGGGGGGGGGGAGGGATTTTTGGCCACTCTCTCGCAGCCCCAAACCCACGCAGTGGGGCTGCGGGGTCTAATGAGGGATTAGCGGGGGACCCCGTTGGGATGAGGTTGTGGGGGTGGGGGGGCACTTCGTTAGCAGAAATTACGATCAGGAGTGTCGTGGAGTGTGCAGCCCTCCAGCTGCGTTTTGGGGGGGTGCCATTAGGGTGCCCTCCACACGTGGAGCGTGACCCCGAATCACTTGATTTTTGGGGGAGGGGGGGGTTGTAAAACAAGGCAGAGGTGACATTTGTGGGGGGACAGTGACATCTAGAGGTGCCATCTCTCCCCCCTCCTCCTCCCCCCCTATTGGTTAATGCAGAGGGGAAACTGAGTCACAGCCCCCACAGCTGGGGTGGGTCCCGGTACCACCTCGTGGTGTCACATGTGTCCGTCCCTCTGTCCCTCCCATCCATCTGCCCCAATCCCCACCCCTGCAAAGCTCCTTCTGCAGCCCCTTCCCCCCGATGAAGAGGTTGGTGTTGGTGGTTGGGGGGGGGAACAGGGAGCCCTTCAGATGTCCCCCAGCATCCCCAGATGCCACCGCTGGGTACGAGTGGGGTGCAGGGAATGATCCCCCCCCTTCAGATCCTAAACACCACAGATGAACCCCAGCAGCTCATCCCCACATCTCAAGACCCCAAAAACTCCTACAGGGACTGATTTGGGGTGCCCCCCCCCCCACAGGGACAAGGGCCCCTGTGTCCACACATGCCATAAATCTGGGTCTGGGCTAATGACCGAGCCGGGGCACCGGGAAGAAGCCCGGAAAGGCCGATGTTCCCGACAAAGTTTACCCAACAATACGGATGCCAATCGCAACACGCAGCCGCGCGCTGCAGCCCACAAAGGGCATTTTTGTGCGGGACGGCTTCTTTTTAATTAATTAATGCTCCATCCCGAACCGATGGCGGTAACGGCAGCGGAGGGGAAGGGATCCGCGATGGAGAAATCGGGGCTGGGTGGGAGGGGGACGGCCCCCTGGTGGCACGTCCCTTTGGTGGGAACAGGTGAATGCTGGGTCGAGTTGGGCTCGTGGTGTGTCCAGGTGTCCCCATGGCGTGTCCAGGTTTCCCCACTGCACATTATGGCATCTGTGTCGCGTGTTGGTGTCCCCATGGCTCCTGGTGGTCACGCACTGAGTGTCCCGGTGACAGAGGTGCACCTGGAGGAGCCCACAGAGCACCGGGCACGAAGATGTGAGGTCCTTCCTCCTCCCCGACCGCAGGCTGGGACACGGCCCTGAGCTCCTCCAGACGTGGACACCTGAACAGACCCAGATGTCCTCTGGGGTCGGGACCCCCATGGCACCGCTCAGCTCAGGGGGCAGCAGACCCCAGAACTCCACGTCCCCGCAGGGCACAGCCTCCACGTGAGCGATGCCGGGAGGAGAAAGCTCTCCCACCCAAATCCAGGTGAGGATTGGACGCTGCAAATGGCGATGTCTGGACAGCGTGCCCCGGATCCTAAGATCCTCAGTGATCCCCCAATTGGAAGGGATCCACAGGGACCACCGAGGCCGACCCCTGGGGCACCACCAGCAAAGCCCGGGGAGGAGCAGGTGAAGAAGGCTCCCTGGGCACACCGGTGCAGGAGGGAAACGAGAAAACCCAAACAAAACAGATCCCCTTAATGACCCGTGCATGGCAGGGGGGAAAGAGGGGATGGGAGCGCTTCAGACATCCATTTTGGGGTCACTGTGCAGAAAGGGATCCCACCACCCCACAGCAACGTGCTCCTGCTCCCCACCTCCAGGCACAGCTCTGCGAGCAGCAATGAATGGGGCATTGAGGCCGGAGGGGGGGGTGTTTGCAGAAGCCACGTGTGTGTGTGCGAGGAATGCCAGAGGCGCCCATAAGCAGCTCTGGGGGAAGGACTGCGCTCCCGTCGAGGAATAAGGACGGAGGAAGGAGGAGAAAGTCAATATGACCTGAAAATCCCCGGCTGGGGCTGGCGGGCGATGTGATTTATGCTGTTAATAAGGCAGGGAGGGGGCGGGGATCAATGCTGAATGCATTTTTGGTGGCCGCAGAGGGCGCGAAGCAGTGGGACACGGCCGCACAGACCCCCTTTGATGGAGCGCTTTCTCTTCTGGAAGGAAAACAAAGGGCAGCGTTGAGATGGGGACACGGCAGAGCAGCCCCCCCCCCAGGGCTCACTCACTCTGCCCCTCCCGCACAGTGGGGGGAACCCCCACTCACAACGGAGATGAAACACTGCACTGCTTTTTTTTTTTCCTCTCCTTTTTTCTTCCTCCTCTCAGATCTTTACTTGCAGTAAAAGATAGAAAAAGGTAATAAATGGAACTCGGTATAAAACACACAGAGGGGAAAGGGGAGGAGGGGTCCGAACCAGCATACAAAGAACACGAGTGGGCAGGCGCCAGGGGAAGGAGGGCCAAGTTTTGTACAAAACTACTGCTCACGGGTACAGAAAATGTATAAAACGTCACTCCCCACCCCCCCCAACCCCCCCACATCTGGAGACAAAAATACAAAAGTGGACATTATCCCGTTCTTTCCTTAGGCTGAAAAAGGTTATGTACAGAGAGAGAGAGAGAGAGCAGAACCGGGGGGAGCAGGGGGGGAACGCAGCGCTGCTTCCTCCCACAGCGCAACGGAGAATAAATTAAAACAATGGAAAAACATCAGCTCGGCCCCAACGGGGGGAGAAACCTTCCGCAGCCTTGAGGGCCCCAAGGGCACGGCCGGGCTGAGCACCGCTCCCCCACCCGCAGGTGGGGACAGCAGCACCGCGTCCCTGAGGCCGAAGGCTGCGGAGCCCTTTGGAAGTGCTCCTCCTGCAGAGGCCGCGCTCTTCGACCTTGTGTCAGCACCACCCCCCCAACCCCCGGGTGAAACATGTGCAAAATATCACGGATTGAGGAGCGATCCATTCTGCTCAAGGACAAAGGCAGAGGAGCCCCAACGCCTGCAGGAGGAGCAGCGGACACGCTGGGAAACGCAGATGGACAAAGGGTGCGCTGGCTCCACGCTGCAGCAAATCAAACTGTACCTGAATTCCCATCAACAGTCGGTGCTCAGCAGTGGGGAGATGGGGTCCGTGGGGAGAAAAGTGGCTCTGCAAAAAAATGACATCCAGAGCTCCCCCAGCTCCTGCAGAGCCCCCCCGGACACCCCCAGGGCCCCCCAAGAAACGCTGCTGTGACAACAAAGGGAGGGGGGGAAACAATGCAGCAAAAACACTCCAGCTCAGAGCTGCTTCCATAGGAAAAAAGGAGCTGAACCTTTCCCTGCTCCAGCTGATGGGCCCCCAAGCTGCTCGCCTCGCACTGCACTCTAAGGGCAAACCCTCCCTACATCCGCCCCAAATACACCTCTGCCCACATCACCTCGAGGGGAGCAGAGCTGAGCACACAGACCCACTAAGTGCTTTTTCCTCTCCCAAAATCCACCCCCCCTACAAACACCCCCCACCACCCCGAGTCACAGCACCAGCTCAAAACCAGCCGCAAAAAGGGCTGAAAAAGCAGAAAAATAAAGTTCCTCCCATGGACAAAGCTGCCCCCCCCAGGTCTCAGCACCTGAAACACGTGTAAAAATAGGTCTTGAGATACAAAAAAAAGAGAAAAAAGGGGAAAAAAAAAAAGGCAAAGTGTGCTTCTGAACGTTTCTATTGCGCATTGGTCCGTGAACGGTGGATCCTTATCAAAAATAACATACAGAGTTCGTTTGCTGTTTCTTTGAGTGGAGCCCTGGGCAGGACCGAGGCCGGCGCTGAGCAGAGCACCTCTGGGCACTTCCGAAGCGAGGGCGCAGCGTGGGCCATCAGAGCAGCTTGCGGTGCAGGATCTCCCAGGCCATCCGCTTCCGAAAATACGGCATGTGTTGCTTCGGGGGGAGAAAAGAGAGAACACTTCAAGGTGTGCTCAGTGCCCGCAGCCTCTCCCGGTGCAGCTTTGGTGGGGGAACACTTTCAGGGTATTGAAAATGGAGCGGTGAAGGGGACGGGATTTAGACATAACATGGCTCTGATGACACGAGCTGAGTAACAGAGCACTCGTAGGCTGGATACCCCACGGGGCTGACACCAGGTAATCCCAAATGCCTTTGGGCTCAGGGTACAATGCCTGCTTTCATCACAGCAATGACTGGGACCCATTATGGGCTGATGAGCTATCACCAACCACATCGGTGACGTGCCTGAGTGCTCTAACAGAGGACATGAGGATGGCTCTTGAGGAATTTGGCGTGGTAGGAAGAACTGCCCCAGTGCCCCGAGTCAGCTCTGCTCCGAGGAACAGCAATCTGATCCCCACTGAGGGCTTGAAACCCACGGAGAAGGGAGCAAAAGGCATTTGGAAGTATCCAAATGTGTGCAAACAGTGTCACAGACCCCGAGCACGCAGTACACACCAGGGTGGGGATTACCTGAGTGAAGTTGATGGGTTTGTCTTTGGTAATGCAGTCGGCGTATTTGCAGGCAAACATCCCACAGTCGCTGCCATTCATCTGCTGCGGGATCTCCTGGAACAAGAGGACACAGAGCTGAGCATCGCAGCCACGAGCCAGACCTCATGTCAGCTGGGAGAACCCAGAGCTCACAGAGGAGCTCTCGAATGACCCCCAACAAAGAGCAGTGGGTGCACAGCGAAGGGGAGCTGAGGAGGGTGGGCAAGCCCTGTGCTGTGAGAATGGAGGGGCACTGGGGCTCCCCCACGGCCTCCCCGCAGGGCTGGTGGGAAGCTGCAGCACAGCAGCCTGCTCTGCTGTGATTTGCTCACCCCCTACAGTTACCACGAGCACACATCCGCCAGGAAAAGCATCCAGCAGAGCTGCATCAGGCCAAGGACCAAAGCAAGGACCAAAGCAGACCCCTCCTGCACACCCTGACTGCACAAACCTACCTGGCTCTTCTTACTCAGCAACGACCACCCATTGGTGTCGAATTCTTTCCTCTTCTTGTCAAGGCTTTCCTGTTTTAAGTACTGCCTGTAGGAACGAGAGGACGAAAACAAAGCTTACTCAGAGGAACAGGGAGAACCAGCCAGTACACTGTATGTCAGTTTACCTAAAGTGTCCTCTGCCATGTTTGCAGAATTAATGCAAAATGGAAGTCCAATATTTTCTTCTCGGTATTGGCCATTTTAAAAAGGGCTCTGTAGACCCAGGCTTTGAGGCAGTCCAAAGGAGGACCACGCAGAACCCAAGAACTCATCCAAAACAAGTACCTGCCAAGCAGAGAGTCAAAACCACAAATAAAACAGGGAGCACAGATCTAATTCATGGCAGAGTGACTCAGAGCAGAGCTCAGAGTCACCGGGCTGCCTCAGCACTCTGCAAACGCAGCGTTGTACTCCAGGAGACGTCTGAGATGGCTTCCAGCACAGCCCGGGAACGGCGGCCCCGCGTCTCCCAAGGACGGAGCTCAGCAGGAGCAGAGATGGCAGCAGATGTGTCAGAGCAGCTCTGCAACAATCGCCCTGTGTGCGAAGCACAGACACCGCGCCACAAGCCGCTCTGCAGGCAGGTTGGACACGCTGGCAGATGTTCTTCCAGAGCTCTTCTTCCCGGTTTCCCTTCCAACACCGATCTGAGGTTTTCCTCACTACGGTGGGACGAACTGAGAGCGCTTTCAAGGAGAGTCAGATCACGAGCCAGGAGGCAAAAGATGAGCCCAGCAGCCCCAGATTTCTCAAATGGAAGAGGGGATGCAGCCACAGGAAAAGTCACCCCCTACAGCCCCCGCACACACACTCAGGTGGCCGCTCTGCTCCACATGGACGTGAACTCCTTTGTGCCATCTCCCTTACTGGGATGGAACGGGGACCTCAAGAAGGGCCCTGAGATGAAGGTTGCCTCGAGGGCACCCAAGGAGACTGTGGTGTTGGGCCCAAGATGTCCCTGAGGGCCTAAAGGAGTCGCTCTGCGTTGGCTGCCATTGACATCAAGTGGCTCTCAGGTTTGCAGATACCCTCGTTTCATATTGGTTAAGGACTGAGATGATCTACATAAAGCAGCTATTCCTCATTTGCCATCTTCTCAAAACAGTTTGAGGAATCTTCTCACTGCTGTGATCAGAAAACTTGGAAAGGAGCAGAGATGCTGCTGGTTTGAACAGAGGGGTCAAGAGAGCACCTGGCACGAATGTGGCTTTGGTCACCAGCGAGGGGAGACGTGCCACCTTTTGGAAACGTGATCCCCAAAGACTGCTACGAAGCATCTCACCACGAGTGAACTCTGAAACAAGATGGGACAATGGGGGCACACAGCCCACGGACAAGCACGAGACGCAGGGGCAAGCTGGGCACACTGGTGCCAGTCAGGTGATATCTTCCACCACAGCTCCAAATAAAAAGGGAAAAGAAAATGCACGTGGCCCAAAGAAAACTTGAGGCAACAGAGAAAAAGCTCCCACAGATGGGGCAGACCTGTGAAAGCCTGAAGTGCTCCGGGATGAGCCCCTTCCAAAGCTAATGCAGCTGCTGGGAAAGCCACGTTCTCGAGGGGCAGAGCCCCCCCACTCCACACCACCATCCCTCCTCAGGCTGCTGTCCCCGGGCACACCACAGCCACCAAAGGAAGCACCAGAAAAGGCAGCTGAACCACACAGCACCGAGAGAACCCCTTTCTTTCTCTCTATCACAAAAAAAGCCAGAAATAGGTTTTGCTGGGTGTAAAAATGCTTAACCCTAAGCCTCCCTTCCAGCAGTCCCCTGAGACTCCATCAGGTCCAGACAAGCGTTTTCTATCAGCCCTCATTAGCTGGACACGCTCAGGGCCCAGCTTCCCAGCACAGGGGCTGCTGGCTGCCAGCAGCTGCTGTAATTGCTCTTGGGAAGCTCTGCTGGGCTGCTTTGACTGCTGCAGTTTGGACAAGACAACATCAGCGGGGGGTAAATCCCAGAACAGAAAAACTTTCACTGAACATTAAAAGTCCCCATATCTCACACCCAAAAGCACCCTCGTGGATGGAAAGGAAGCCCCTCGCAGCAAGTTCAAAGCAAGGGTGAGCTGAGTATCTGCAACCCCAACACCAACACAGCGCAAATGTTAATTAACAGCCGCACTTCGACCACAAAGAACAAAATCCCTGGCAATTACTGCCACCAGCACCCACTCGAACCCCCAGCCAAAGCAAAGAGCAGCACAGCCCACGCCGCCCTGCATCCCACGGGGAGCCGGGGTGAGCCCCACGGTGCTCAGTGCGGATCACTGCACACAGAGCGGGGGAGGATCTGAGCGCGAGACTCCGTCTGGCACAGAGGGAGGAAAGCTGTGAGATCTAAACACAGCCCAGGCTCGGGCAGGCAGGTGGCTCCTGCATCCCCGTCTGCTTTATCTGCAGCTATCACAGCTCTGGTGCCAACAAACACACACGGCAGCAGGGAATTCTGAGCTCCTGAAGAGCAACACAACAACTCGCCAAGCACAGCTCCCAGCTCCTTGCAACCACCACCTCTGTTCCACAGAAGAGACCTCCAGCAGCCTGGCACACACACAGCAGAGAGCAGCACGGATGTGTGAGATGTACAGCACTGATCCTGCATAGAGACAGCCTGAACAGTGTCCTAAGGACATGACTGAAGGAAAATGCCTCAGCTTCAACCTGCAAGACTGCTTCGGGAGGCAGGACTTCACCGTGCCAGGTGAGCACCTCGAGGAGAGAAGTCTGACAGCAGGTTCTTCAACATAATTAACTTGCCAAATCAGAAACCAATATGCCTGACATCCCCCCATCAAATACTGCAGGCTTTTAATCTCATTTTCCTAAACCTGAAAATGGACTTTTGCCCTCCGCAGCTCACACACAAAATCCCAAGCAGGTGTCTCAAGGAATTTTGAACACACTGCAGATGTCTAAAAGCCTTGAAGTAAATGGCACGGGGAGGGTGAGCACTTCAAGTGCTGCTGCTTGCAGGAGATAAGAAGATTTCACAGGCATGGCCAGCCTTGTGCACTCTATCCCTTAAGCCTTCCTCCAGCACTGGTACACCAAGGCACTCACCGCAACACGTTGGTTTACATCTGCTCCAACACACAACCTTCCAGCAGAGCCATGGCACTGCATGTCCCGAGGAAAAGCCCCAACAAAACGGGGGCAGCTTTCTGGAAACCCTCTCCGGGACTCACATCCAAGCTGTGTGAAAGCCCAGACACCAAACCAAGCACAGCAAGGCCCAGCTACCAGACTGCAAACACCTGTGGTCCTACACACACAATGCACTGCGTTGCATCGCTTTCCCTCCTCCCTAAGATCTGGCTAATTGTAAGAACTCACCATCTTTAGGAAGCTCTAAAGATTGAAAGCATGAAAGGGTCACTAACCATGAATAGGACCTCCGTCCCTTCTTCCCGGAGTGATCCTCCCACTGCATTCAACCAATAAAAGCCTCCTAAAAGGAAACAGAGGGAAAACAATTACGTCCAGGGCAACAGTGACCTGAAATCCTGGGTCTCTACCACTCCTCCTGCATGGAACCATACACCTTGTGTCCTCTGGCACTCACTACAATCAGTTTGGAGACCTGCTTCCTCACCCCAGACCCCTAAATGAACTGCAGATGGGACTCCCGAGTCCCCCTCTCACCTCCCAGGTGCTTTGTTTCACCAGATGTCCTTCCTTTGTTCCTCAGAATCAAAGAGATTTGGGCTGAAAGGAGCTAATTTCACCCAGACCATCCCTGCCCCAAGGCAGGCCAGCTCTGCTTGCATCACTCTCAGACAAACTTGGAAGAGAGAGGCACAAGCAACACAGCAAAGCTCAGAGACACCACTGAGCCGAGACATTTCTAAGATCTTGCATGTTTCCTTTCTATTCCTTCTCTCTTTAAAACAACACAACACTGTGGAAAACAGGAAGCAGCTATTTTTACAGTTATTTAAACGAGCAGGCTGCAGAACACCTGAACTGGAAAAGGCACTCAATGGACTGGAAATGATTAAATGGCATTTGTCTCCTGTCTGCCTTTATCATCATTAACATTCCTTGACTGAATGAGTGACACCTCTGCTGACACATTCAACCTCACGCCAGAAGACACCGCAACTCAGGATCAGATTCCCAACGGGCATCAGAGCAAAACTGAGATGAGAAACAGAACCGAAGGACGACCCGGGGTCAACACTGCAAAAACAGAGGGGCCAGCAACTGCGTTTCATTAAGTCACTCTGGAATCTGATTTGCATCAGCCTGACGGCCCTGTGTGACAGAGTACCGCAGGGAAAAGGCATTTTTCCTCCCCTGGGAGGAGAAGTTCATTTTTATCATGCTCCCAACAACTCATTCCAAAGATGGGAAAACAGCACCAAGCTGACCAATTCTGGATTAGCCAGGCAAGCACCAGGAGCCAGCTTCACTCCGTCCTGCAGCACTGCCTGGGAGGGTGAAAGCAGGAGCTCTAGGGTCTGAATTCAAGAAGAGCAGCTTCCATAAAGCCCCGCTTGGGGGCACAGGAAGCCCTGCCAGAGCTCAGATCTGCACAAACCTTCATCCACGTCCTGATGCAAGACTCCCACGCTCTACAGGCACCACCGCACTCTCCAGGAACTCCTCGAAACAAAGGGCCAAATTACTGAGCTGTTCTTTGCCACAGGAAGGAAAAGTCTCCATCTGTGGAGCAGCCAGGAGATGCCATTTCTTCCAGCAGCTGCAGGACCCCAGTCCTCAGGGTCTGAGAAGTTGGTTTCTGCCTAAAGATGATGCCCAGGAAGACTGGCAGTGCTGGATGCCCTTGACAGAACAGGTCTGATACCTCTTTATAACCTACACAGGCAACAGCAGCCTCACTGAGGGGCTTTCTGAGAAGACAGAATCCATACAGGACTCTCCTGTAGACCAACTCTGTAGTGGGGACCACAGCAGTGTGCAGTGAAACAAAGCACGGACACCAAAACGCTCCTGACTCCCCCTGTCAGGGCCCAGACACGGACTGCTCCCACACAGGAGCTGAGGCTTCGCAACCTGAGTGCACCAAGGAGCCATCTGAATTTCAACAGATCCAACTCAGCGTTACTCACAACAGTATCCGGCAGGCTTCGCTGTTTATTCCACCCATGGAGTCATAGTAGGTGATGGTCTTTTTCCTGAAGTCAACAACCTACGCAGAGATTCGTTACAGAATTAGCAAAGCAGAAGATAAGGAGCTCACCCTGAAGCCAGGACACATGCTTTGTGAGCCAAAGTCGTTGCTAAAAGGGAGTCTGTAACTTCCTTGGCACGCCTCAGCCCTCCCCAAAACCTCCCTGTGCTACCACGTTATTTAAGCACTCCAATCTCTCCATCAGGCTCTCCTCAGGCCCAGCCGAACACAAGAGCACTGTTATCTGCACTGTTCCAGCAGCAGACTGACAGATCTGCTTACAGAAGGCTCTGCTGCCCTCCATGTCTGTGTGCTGAGTGAGTCCCCCTCCCTCCGCTTTGTGGCCCCACACTCCATTTTCACACCTGCCCAGCCTTGCTGGCAGTGAACAGCACTCTGAGGATCGAAGGGATGAAGCAGAAGGAATCTGAGAGGCCGTGTGTGATCCATTACTGCCCAGGTGCCAAGAGAAAGGACGTAAGACATCAGGGCAGGAGGCACAGAAAGCTGCACCGTATCATTTGTCTGCATCTTTCTGAAGCAATCCCACTAAAGGAAAGCTTGTGGGAATGTGGAAATGAGATCCTTCTCCAGAGAGCAGGCTGTAACCTGACATGAACTTCACAGCCATTTGTTTTTGAAGACTATTCAAAGACAGACAGCACAACTACAGCTCCCTTTCCGCTCTCTTCGCATTTTGCTTTTAGCCGTGAACATACATTTCTCTCTCCCAAACACAAACACCTCTCCCCAAGGCCACGAAACGTTGTGATTCGGTCACACGTGAGTTTATAGGACGGTCTGCTCCAGCCACACAACAAAAGCACTCACTGCTAGGCACCAGTGCACGCCCAGATGAATAGGCACCAAGAGGAGATCCACTGAGAAGATATCCACTTTTTTAGTCCATCTTTTCACAGCCTGGTACCCCGCTGTTTTTAATTTGGTGAAGAAGAAAGTATTGAATGCGTGAACTGTCGGCAAGCCCTTTTCTTTGCTCCGCTCCATCAGCAAATTCATATAGAAATTAATTATCTGGGGAAAAAAGAAAAAAAGTAATTATTTTTGTCTCTACTGTCTCTCTGTAGCCCTGCCTCTGCCTCCGGGGGATTCACAGCAGCTCAAATGCTTTGAAATATGTAAGCACACAGTCCCCTTCAGATTAAGCTTTGCATGTTCTGCCCCAGTCATATCCATTGCCCGTTCTTCTCATCCCAGCATTACTCTTTCAAGTGCCCATCCTACACTGAGATCCCACCTCAGGTGAAACAATGCAGAGCACATGCACGTGTCCCATTCTGACTTCCTTAGGCAAGGAGAGGGCAGACACCTGAGCACCTTAACCTGCTCAAAACTGCCAAAGAACCAAGTCCAAAGGCACAGGGCAGACTGCTCACCTCGTCGTTGAGCCAGTTCAGGTTATTGAGGGTCTGAATGTCTTTCCGAGTGATTGTTAACCGAAAAGCTTCGCTGAGGACCTCATCCTGATTCCCACCTCGGAATACGTTCTTTATTTCCTTTTCCATTTCCTAGAGGGAAAACACCAACAGCACTGCACTGTGCCCATCCCTAAGGCAACACTGAAACCCATGTTTGTGTGTTGCTCCTCGAAGGACAGACCCGCTATGAAACACACATGACAGAAGGTCACAGCTATCCATGTCTGGGCATCAATCTCATGAAACGGTGTTTGTATTCAGAAGCAGTGTGCACCAGACAAGGAGATTTACCTCTGTGATTTCAGGGAACTCCTCTTCGCCCTCAGCTGACTTGGCACCCTCCTTCTTTTCTGGGACCACCGTGACTGGGATTTCCTTCTCGAGAGGTACACGAAGGTTCAAATCCACCTGCTCCTGCACTGAGTGCTCCTGCTCCTGCAACCGCTGAAGGAGAGACCTTTGGATTACACAGTGTTCAAAGGAGCCACCTCCACAAAGCCACCTGGAGCCAGCTGTTCCAGGCAAGGCAGAACGGAGCAGCGTTTAGCCTGGCCACAATGCTACTGAGTGCTCTGACACAGCAAGAGGTAACAAAGACTGGATGTGAGAGAGCAGATTTCTGCCACTTCACTCCCTCCAATCAGCTTCCCACACTCTGGTTGGAAGTTCTGACTCAGACTCAGTCCAGTAGCTGCTCTCTCACCTGGCTCTGCAGCTGTAAGGCCAGAGCCTTCTGCTCCTCGATCTGCCGCCACCTCTCCCGAGCTCGTGAGTCATAGACACTCGTCCTGAAATGCAGAGTTTGAACAAAACAGCATTTAGAAACCACACTGCACTCATGACAGGAAAACAAAGCAAAAGACATCTACTTACAATTCCTTGATCCACAGTTCTGCCTGGAAGAATGGGAGGCTGGGAAGAGGAGAAGGACACGTGTAAGCACTCTCCTTTGCATGGAAAGTAATTGTCTGAAAAGTGATTTGTGAGTAATACCTGAGGACATCTTTATTCTGAGAGTGACAAGAGCTACAGACAGATCTGACAGCAATTTGCACCCAGCCCTCAAGAAAGGCTGATGCATTGTGCTCCAGTGCCAGTAGCTATGGCAAACCACTTTTTCATTGCAAAGCACTCACAAAGTCACAGTCACTTATTCTCTGCAATCTCACCTCTCAGTGAAACCAAAAAAGAGTGAACTTCCCCTGCCCTTGCTTGCTCTAGATACAATTTACAGCCTCTTACCTTGGAGCTGGGGTTCTGGAATCCTTTACTTTGAGCAAAATGACCGAGTCTGAGCCTAAAGAGCATAAAATTAAGGAATATTGGTATTCTCACATTACGACTGAGTTACCAAACTGCTACAGAAATCCAAGCACAGAGGGAGGGAATAAGTGGTTTTGCACTGACTGTTTGCTGCTGGCTTTTACCTTCAGACTGAGCGTTGGATGCTGGTAGATTCTCCTGCTGATGCTGAGCTGTGGAGTTACGGGACTCGAAGATATTGGAGGGGTAGCTGGGCGTGGAGTAGAGCGGTGGTTTGTGCGATGGCTGCTCCTGAGCTCCAAGAATGCTGGTTGCTGAACTGGCTGGTTCAACACTGTGAGCTTCAAACAGCTTCGAGTTGTTGCTGGGAGTTTCTTTCACTATGGTTTTGCTGGAATTTGAGCACCTGGACCTGGGAACAATAGAAAATTTGTTCCCAGAGAATACATGCACAGAGAATGCATACTCTGTGCTGGAAAGGAGCGTTTTACATAACTCACAGATGGAAGGGGAATAACGAAGAGGGCTTGGACGTGGAAAACTTCTTTCCTGTGACCATCTGAAGCAACTGCCTGTAGATCTCTCGCTCTTCCTCTCGAACAGTCTGCAGAGGAACAACCAGAGTACAAGCACGAGCAGATGCACGTGGAAGTCAAAACACTACTGTTTTGTCAGAGTGCATCCAGCACAAGGCAGATCTGCCCCTAGCACTTGGTGACTCTCAGAAGCAGCCAGCTCAGACAGAGCCACCCACCCTTTGCTTTTACCTCTTCCGCAGTGCTGATGAACCGCCGAGGAGTTTTCTTTGGGCTGAGCAGGCTGCGGCGGCACGGACCGCTCCAGGAAGGGCTCTGGGCAGGTTTGATAGGAAACGCCGACCCATGGCAATGGTGGTTGGACTTTCCTACAAAACTGTTGGACGTTCCACTGTGAGGAGAAACAAAACAGGTTCCTTCGGTTTTACGCTTGCTTCAGTCTGTAACCCCATTCTCCTCCATCCCTCAAATCAGCTGAGAACCGGGCTATCCGATTCAGATCAGAAATCAGTATTTCATCCGAATTTTAAAGGTATTTCAGCACTGAAGCCCGGATCTCCGTCAGCTCAATCCAACACCAGATGCCAGAGATTGTGCGGCCAGGCAGATGCCAGCAGGTGGCACTGCGAGGCCGAGGAAGCACAGCCTGCAAACCCCGAGCGAGACCTTCCCGCCAGATCCAACAGCTCCCCCTCTTCTCATCCACATCCACAAAATGGCTGAACCTCGCCTTGAGGCGAAACCTCTGCCTTCTCTTTTACAAAAGCAGACGCTCTCTTCTCACCTCGCTTCTCCCCACTCCCGCGGCTCAGGCTCATTGAACAGCCCATTCAGCATCCCTGGGTCGATTTGAAATTTATCCCACTGAAATTCATTTCATAAATTGCAAACAAACATTCTCCATTACAGGGATTTTCCAGAGGAGCGAGGCCTGCACTGATCTGGAAAGGCACTGCCCTGCTGAGGAAGCACTGCTTCACAGGCAGCTACACACAAAGCTCTTGCATCACATGTGCTAACCAGGACAGAACCACATCATGCTACTTCTGTCCTGGCTTCCTGGTGGTATAACACTATTGGTACACTCTCACAACCCACCACTCTCTCTTTCATCACACCCATTGCTGGGAAGAGCTCCACAAACATTCGCTGCAGGTCAGAAGCAGCACAGAAGCTCAAACACCTCCCGCTGAGCAGTCAGAAGGTTTGGTCAAAGCACAACCCATTATTTTTTCCCCACAGGAACACACACTATCACACCTCCCTGCACTTTAACCGTGCCTATCAGGGTGCTTACAAGAAACCAGCACTTCTGCGCATGCCCAACACCAGACCTCTGCATTACTATCTTCCTTGAAAGACAGCTGATCTCCATCTTCCTGCTCTCAAAATTATTCTTCACAACTTTTATAAAGCACCGTAGTCGAAGGCAGGCTACAAACACCAAAAGGAACCCACAGACTGGGCCAGCCTCGACCCGCAACAAACAACTCCCCGCCATTTCCACCTGCAATAACACCTGCAATTTCTCTGCCAGTTCTGTGGGGAAAACACCCACCCTGTGGGTGAAGGCAGCTGCAGAACAGCCCTGCACGCACCTGGGGTTTTTGCGAGCCTCGAGGTAAGAGCCACGGCTCAGCCTCAGCTTGGGCAGCGCAGAGCTCGGAGTGGGCACCAGCCCCCTCCACTGCCCGTTGCTGCTGCACCCAAACCCTTGTGGCTCTCCTGCTGCCCGGTACGTCTCAGGACACGGGACATCTGCAAGCAAGAAATAAGGCAGTGGTTAATAAAGTCGAATATCTTCCTTCCCGTGCTGCTGTGAATAGGAAACGGGAAGAAAAAAAAACAAAAACATTCCAGGGCAAAACAACAACAGAAAAAGGCACCTTACCTTGGCTGTAATTGAGAGCACATGAGGCATTTCCAGCTGGGCAAACAAAACTGCTGGTCTTGTTGGGTAAAAGCTGCGGGGAAAGATTGCAGGTTTTTATGACAAAAAAGCACAATTCTGAATTCTAAACCCCACCCAATTACTGCCCCTATCATTGGTAATTTCTGGCAGAAAAGTGCCAGAAGGCACTGGTGTCTGCCTGACGACACAGCACTGTAACAGTTTGTGTGACTGCTGCTTGAGATGCCCCACTGCTTTTGAATACAACAAAACAGCTGCGTCGGAAGGGAGCTACAAAAACAGCTCCTTCAGAACTTACCCAAAGTTCTGACACGTGACTGAGGGCACCGTGCATCCCGAGCACTGCAGTACATTTCTCACCTCCCTGGGAAGCTTATCCCAGCACCTGACCACCCCCACGGTCCCACCCGGAACCGCCCCAGCACAGCTCTGTGCCGTTCCTCGTGTCCCACCGTCACTCACCAGAAGAGATGTGCTCCCGCCCCTCCATTCCCCTCCTCAGGGAACAGCAGAGAGCAGCGAGGTCAGCCCCATCTCCTCCGTTCCACACGACCCGAGCGTCCCCACAGTGCACAGTTCTCACACAACCCAGCTCCCACCCCGTTACCTTCCTCCGGATCCTTCCAAAGACCTCAGCACTCATTGCACACCGCAGAGCCCGGCTCTGAACATCCCACCGAACGCAGCACAGGACGCCCCGCCGCACCCACCCCAGGGCGGCACGAGCAGCACAGAGCAGTGCGGACCAACCTTGGCGTCGGGCGGGCACAGCGCGTCCCGCAGCCCGGCCCGGGGCGGCGCGGGGAAGGCCTCGAACCCCGAGCTGCGGCCGGCGGAGTCCCGGGCCTCCATCCTCATCGGGTCCGAGCGCTCATCCGAGGGCGGCGCGGCGTCCGGAGGATGCGGAGCGCGGCACTCCCGTCCCGGGATCGGGGTTTCCTTCGAAAGGCGAACGGAACGTTGGGGAAACCGAAGCGCTCCGCGCCAGAGCCCGGGGAACCGCGGGGGGAAACGGAACCGAGCGGGGGGGGGCGGGCAGAGCGGGGCGCACCGGGACCGCGGGCACCGCGCGGCGGGGCGGGGAGCGGGAGGAGCGGGAGGACCGCGCCGCGCGCCCCCGTCGCCCCCGCCCGCTCTTACCGGAAGCGGCCCCGGCGCGCGCGCGCTCCCCGGGCACGGCGGTAACGGCGGTAACGGCGGCGAGGCGGCCGGAACGGGAAGTTAGCGCCGCCGGAAGTGACGCCATGATGTGGCGGAAGCCGCTCGGGCGCTCGCCGGCGGGGGGAGAAGCGCCCCTGGCGGCGTGGAGGACTTGGGGGGGGGGCGGTATTATTTAGGGTGGGGGGCGGTGCGTGGGGTGGGGGCACGGAAGGGCCGTGGGAGCGAGCCCGCGTGGGGGCACCGTGCGTGGGGGGAGCCTATGGCGGGCACCCTGTGGGGGACACTGCGGGGCAGAGCCGCCCTATGGGACCGCGCTGTGGGGCCGCGGCGCCCGGGAGGGTGTGATCGTGCGTGGGGAACGCGGTGGGGCGGTACCCGCCCGCGGGGATCGCGGCGTGGGGCAGGGATCACATGGCGGTGTCGGGGAGGGCCGGCGTGGCGCTGATCCCATTATAGCTGATCCCAACAGCCGATCCCGTTATAGCTGATCCCAACAGCCGGACCCGTCCCGGCCGATCCCGTTACAGCCGCTCCGGTTACGGCCGATCCCGTTACACGTGATCCCCTTACAGCCCCGCGGCCATGGGGACTCTCCCCGAGCTCTCTCTCCTGGCCTCGGCCGCGCTCGGCCTCGCCGCCCTCCTCGTCCTCCTCACCCTCCTGCCGCCAGGTCAGAGCCGGGGCGGCCCGGGACACGGCCCGCGGTCACGGGGAACGGGCCGGGACCGGCGAGGAGGGGCACACTGGGACCGGCGAGGGAATAGAGGAAGGAGCGCAGACTGGGACCGGTGTGGGAATAGAGACCGAGTCTGGGACCAGTAGGGAGTGCTGACTGGGACCAATAGGGAGTAGGGACAGGGACCGGTAAGAGAGCAAAACCTGGAGCCAGTAAGGGAATAGAGGCTGGAACTGGAACCGTTAGAGAATGCAGACTGGGAACAGTAGGAAGGTGGAATGGGGACAGTGAGGGAATAGTCTGGGACCGGTAAGAAAATAACACGTCGGGACCAGGAGGGAATAGGGACTGGAACAAAGGAAATAGAGACTGGGATCAGTAAGGAGCACGGACTGGGACCAGTAAGGAAAATGGACTCAGAGCAGTAAGCAATTTGGACTGGGACCAGCGAGGAACCAGTCTGAGACCAGAAACGGAATACAGACTGGATCACAAGGCGTATAATGTGGGACCAGCAGGAATACAGACGAGCAGGACCTCCTCCACGCCTCACCTTTCCCCCCAGCCCCACCACTTTTGCACCAGGACGCAGAAATCCTCCCCCCACTCCACCATTTCCTATCAAAACAGCCCCAGAAGTGGCACTGGAGTGGAGAGGGGGGGCTGGGGACAGCCCAGGGCCATGTCCCCCCCTCCTCTCCCTAACACCTTCCAGGAACAAGCTGGGGGCCACCCCCAGGGCCGTCCCTCCCTCCTGGAATCTGATTTAGGGGCTGACGCAGCGCTCGGTGTCACTCTGCGGCTGTGACACCGGGGCTGTGCTCGGTGCCACTCCGCCGCCGCATTGCCCCCCATCCCCCCATTGTTTGTTTGCCCCATTTCCCTCTTTTTCAGCCAAGAAGATGGCGCAGCCCCCGAAGCATTGCGGGAGCAGGGAGCACATGGGTGCTGGCAAAGCCATCGCCGTCCTCACCTCGGGGGGGGACGCACAGGGTAAGGAGGGTCTCGTCCCCCAAAAACCCACCCCATGGGGCTGCTGTGGGGGCAGAACAAGCAAAAATGGGGCTTGCATGTGCTTGGATCTTGCTGCTTGTTGCTAGCTGTGTTTCCTTGCAAGCGGTGTTCGTCCCACAGGGTTTTTTTGGGGTGTTGTGTGGGGGACAGGAGGGATTTCAGATGTTGCTTTGGGGTAATGTGCAGTGCTGATTTGTCCAGTAACGATTTGCAGTAATAATGCACGGCGATATATTCCAGCGGTGATTTGCTGTGAGCGGGGACGGAGGGAAAGGGAAAGGAAGACAAAATTTGGGGCTTTCAGGCAGCACAGAGCAAAGCGCTGAGAAAAAGAGAGAGTTTTGCCCCAAATGAGGCAGATTGAGCCCAATCCTCGCTGCCTGCCCTCCAGCCCTGCGGACGGGGAGTGCACAGCTCAGGGGCTCTGTTTTGCTTCACCACCACCGCGGCGTCCAGCAGCTGTCCCCATCGCCACATCACGCGGCCTCGGCGCCCTAAATGTCAGCGGGGCAAAAATAACCCACAGCTGCGGGGCCAGATCTGTGCCGGTGGTGGGGGCTGGGGGGGACAACACACGCACCGGGAGTTGTGCAAGCTTGGAGCTGGGGACGAGGGGGGGGGAACACGATGGATTTTGGGGTTCCCTATGGTGTGGGGACACTGGTGACGCTCTCCTCTTCCCACAGGCATGAATGCGGCCGTCCGCGCCGTGGTGCGGGTGGGCATATACACCGGTGCCAAAGTCTACTTCGTGCATGAGGTTGGTGCCCCCCACCTCTGTCCCCCCCCTCCCCAAAGCCCACAGGGACCCAGTGTCACCGCCGCCTTCTCCCCTCCCCCACCAGGGCTACCAGGGGTTGGTGGATGGCGGGGACAACATCAAAGAGGCCACGTGGGAGAGCGTCTCCATGATGCTGCAGCTGGTGAGCGTGGGGGGGGGGGTGTGATACCAGGGGGGGCACGGGGTGCTGCCACCCTGACCTTCTCCGCTGTAACCCAACGCCGTGGGGGCAAAGGGCCGAACCTGAAAATAACCCGAAACCGGAGCCGCGTGCTGGCGGGGAGCACGGCGCCCATTCTGGGGTCCGGGTGCCCATTTTGTTTGTGGGGGGGGGCTCTGCCCGCAGGGTGGGACGGTCATCGGCAGCGCCCGCTGCCAGGACTTCCGGACGCGCGAAGGGCGCCTGAAAGCCGCCCGCAATCTGGTGAAGCGCGGCATCACCAACCTCTGCGTCATCGGCGGTGACGGCAGCCTCACCGGGGCCGACACCTTCCGTGCCGAATGGAGCAGCCTCCTGGCCGAGCTGATGAAAACGGGTACAGCCCCCCCAAAAAATTTCCCCTTGTTGAGCTTGTGGTGCCTTCTGTGCCCAGATGTGGGTTTTCCCCACTGGAAATAGCCGGGATTTGGGCCGTTTTGTCCCAGAAGGGTGGTTAGGGGGGGACGCGGTGGGAAGGGGCTGTTCCACCCCACTCACCCTTTTTTAGGGGGGATCACGGCGGAGGAGGCGAAGAAGTCGAGCTACCTGAACATCGTGGGCATGGTGGGCTCCATCGACAACGACTTCTGCGGCACCGACATGACCATCGGCACCGACTCAGCGCTG
The DNA here is from genome assembly GCA_008692595.2 of Colinus virginianus. Taxonomy (NCBI): domain Eukaryota; kingdom Metazoa; phylum Chordata; class Aves; order Galliformes; family Odontophoridae; genus Colinus; species Colinus virginianus. Next base: position 815,156 of record VONY02000030.1, on the reverse strand, counting down.
CACCGCATCATGGAGATCGTGGACGCCATCACCACCACGGCCCAGAGGTGACACAGGGACACCCCCTCCCCACCCCTCAGGGAACTGGGCACCTGCGTCCCTGCTCTTTCCATAGGGTGTAACTGAACCCTGCGTCTCCTGCAGCCACCAGCGGACGTTCGTGCTGGAAGTGATGGGTCGTCACTGTGGGTACGTCCCCCAGCTGCATCCAGGGTCTGTCTCCTGATGAAACAAGAAGGGGAAAAGCCCCACATGGACTCTGTTTCTGCACCCCCAGCTACCTGGCTCTCATCACCTCCCTGGCCTGCGGCGCTGACTGGGTCTTCATCCCTGAGTCCCCCCCTGAGGATGGCTGGGAGGACCACTTGTGCCGGAGGCTCACAGAGGTGGGGGAGGCTGCGGCGTGGTGCCTTGTGCCCGTCCCCATCCCCACCTTCATCCCTGTACCTGGCCGTCCCCACTTCCTCCCATCCCTGTTTTGTTGCAATCCCCATCTCCATCTCCTTTCCTCTTCCTGTTTTGTCCCCATCTCTGTCACCATCCCCATCCCCATATTGTCACCACCCTCTCCCCCAGACCCGTTTGGGCGGCTCGAGGCTGAACATCATCATCGTGGCTGAGGGTGCCATTGACAGGCACGGGAAGGCCATCACCTCCGACGACGTCAAAGATGTGAGCGGGACGGGGGGACCCTCATTTCCACCCCTCTTGCCCCCAGTGGAGTCTGGGCACCCCATCCCCACCCCAACCCCGCTGTCTTGCAGCTGGTGGTGAAGCGTTTGGGCTACGACACCCGTGTCACCATCCTGGGCCACGTGCAGCGCGGCGGGACACCGTCTGCCTTTGACCGCATCCTGGTAGGCAGCTCAATCCCTCCTGCCCCCGTCCCAGCTGAGCGGGGCCACGGTGACATCCCTGCCCCTGTCCTTGTAGGGCAGCAGGATGGGAGTTGAAGCTGTCATGGCCTTGCTGGAAGGGACCCCCGATACCCCCGCCTGTGTCGTCAGCCTCTCAGGGAACCAGGCCGTGCGCCTGCCCCTCATGGAGTGCGTGCAGGTGGTGAGTGCAGGGTGGGGGGCACAGAGCAGCCCGGGCTGCACGTGGAGCTGCGGGGCACACTCAGACAGTGCGGTGCAAACACAATCAGTGCGGTGCAAACCCTGCCAGTGCAGTGCAGACTCATCCAGTGCACTGTAAGCTTGTTCAGTGCAGTGCAAACTCGTCCCTCTCTGCTCCCTGCAGACCAAAGATGTGACAACGGCGATGAATGAGAAACGCTTCGATGATGCTGTGAAACTGCGGGGCCGGTGAGCATCCCACGTCCCTCACTGGGGCCACGGGGCTCCGTCTGTCCCCAGCGCTCCCTCACCCCCTTTTTGTTCCCCCTCCTCCCTCCCCACTTTCTCAGGAGTTTCCAAAATAACTGGAACGTCTACAAGCTGCTGGCACACATCCGCCCGCCCTCCACCAAGGTTAGGAAAGTGGGATGGGGTGTGCAGGGGGCACACCAACACCCCCCAACACCCCCCCAACGCCATCCCCTCGCCTCACAGAGCGGTTACACATTGGCTGTGCTCAATGTGGGCGCCCCGGCTGCCGGCATGAACGCGGCCGTGCGCTCCACCGTGAGGATCGGGCTCATCCATGGGCACAGGATGCTGGCGGTGCACGACGGCTTCGAGGGGCTCGCCTTCGGGAAGGTGCGAAGGCAAAGGGGTGCACGGGGAATGGGGGTGCATGGGGAAAGGAGATGCACGGGGATGGGAGCGTGCAGAGGAAGCACAGGAATGGGAGCCCACAGGGATGGGGGTGCACAGGGGAAGTCCCAGGACGGGGCTCTGCTCACCCCACAGCCTGGCATGCACTGGGGTACCGTGATAGCGATGTGCTGTGTGCTGAGGGTGGTGCACTTCAGAACCCTCCTCTTATCCCCCCCACCCAACATTCTCATTGCTGCTGCTTCCCCCCCGCCCCCTCCCGCCAGGTGGAAGATATCAGCTGGGAGAGGGTCGGCGGCTGGACAGGTCTGGGGGGATCCAAACTGGGGACGAAGAGGTAACACTGCCCTGTGGAAATGGGGGTGCGGGGGCCCAGGCAAAGCCCACCCCCGGAGGCTTTACCCTCCCGCGCTTCGGCCAGGACCTTGCCCAAGAAATACTTCGAGGAAATCAGCTCCACCATCAGCACCTTCGGCATCCACGGGCTGATCATCATCGGGGGCTTCGAGGTGAGTGGGGTGGTGTGGGGCTGGGGGGCACTTCCCTGTGCTCTGCCCCTTACCCCCCATTCCCCCAGGCCTTCATAGGCAGCCTGGAGCTGATGGAAGGGAGAGCCAAGTTTGAGGAGCTCTGCATCCCGATCTGCGTCATCCCTGCCACCGTCTCCAACAACGTCCCCGGCTCCGACTTCAGCATCGGCGCCGACACCGCTCTCAACACCATCACCACGGTGCAGCTCCTGCGCCCCGCGTGGCACACAGCCCCCGATCCCAGGTTATAGTTAAACACCCCCAGCCCAACCCCCTCCTCCTGCCCCGCAGACGTGTGACCGCATCAAGCAGTCGGCGGCGGGGACCAAGCGGCGCGTCTTCATCATCGAGACCATGGGCGGATACTGCGGGTACCTGGCCACCATGGCGGGGCTGGCGGCCGGTGCTGACGCTGCCTACATCTTCGAGGAGCACTTCAGCATCCGTGACCTCCAGGTGGGGACCAGCGGCACCGCTGTGGGGCCGGGGCTTGTGTCCCCTCCCCAGCCAACTGTCACCATAGGGATGGGGGTGTTGCATTTATTCCCACAGCACTTCCAAAACCTGAGACCCAAACACCTGTTTTTCTCATCCGTAGATCAACGTGGAACACTTAACTGAAAAGATGAAGACAACGGTGAAGCGTGGGCTGGTGCTCAGGTACAGACGGAGCCATGGGGGGAGAGGGGTTGGGGGCAGAGCAGCAGCTGAGCCCCATATGCCTGAGCTGCCCCCCTGAGCCCCCATTGCTCACGCAGGAACGAGCACTGCAATGAGAACTACACCACCGACTTCATCTACAACCTCTACACAGAGGAGGGCAAGGGCATCTTCGACTGCCGCAAGAACGTGCTGGGGCACATGCAGCAGGTACGGCCGCGCCGAGCCCCCAGCAGCGGGCAGGAGCCCCTCAGCCGAGGCTCCCCCCCACCTGCTGCCATCTCCCCCTGCAGGGCGGTGCCCCGACTCCCTTCGACAGGAATTTCGGCACTAAAATGGGCGCCAAGTCGGTGGCTTGGATCACTGGCAAGATCAAGGAGTGCTCGCGGCACGGTGAGTCCCGTGGGGGAGCAGCCAGGGGGGTCCTGTCCGCGTCTGCAAAGCCCCTTCCCCTTCCTGCAGCCACACCACAGATCACCCAAAGTAAACCTCAGCCCCCACCCAAGCAGCATACACACACTGAGGTGCTGAGCCCGCTCCGGGCGCTCTTTGCAGGTCGCATCTTTGCCAACACGGCCGACTCAGCATGCCTGCTGGGCATGCGCAAGCGCAGCCTGGTCTTCCAGCCCCTCACCGACCTCAAGGAGCAGACAGACTTCGAGTAGGTGCCCCCTCCCCTCCCCAGCACCACCCCAGGAACGCGATGCTGGCTCACACCGTCCTCTCTGCCCACCCTCCCCTCTCCCCAGGCACCGCATCCCCAAGGAGCAGTGGTGGCTGAAGCTGCGCCCCATCCTGAAGATCCTGGCCAAGTACAACATCGAGTTGGACACCTCGGAGAAGGCGCTCATGGAGCACGTCAGGCAAAAGAGGATCTCGCAGGAGTCCAGCATGTGAGGGAGGACCCTCTGAACGATCCCCCCAAAATCCCCCACAGCATCTTCACATTTGAAAGGGCAGTTTTCCCGAAGCTGAGGGTTTCCTCAGGGTAATTTTGGGCTGGTTCAGATCCAGCCAGGTGTTTTATGGGCTTTTTAAAGAGCACAGCGTTCCGCAAGCGGCTCGCGTTGTGGCAGGATGTCGCACTGACCTAAAAGCAAGGGTCGAGTCTCTAGGGCATCACTTTAGTTTGAAACTCAGAATTGTGACGCTTCAATAAACCAGTTCCACTCAGTGGTGGTGACAAACACAAACTGTGCTCGCACTCTCTGGCGCTCACCCACCAGCAATGGCATGCACAGCCACTGCAGCCTTCCTTCCCCCAGAGTAATGATCCACATTTACCCTTCTCAACTCCCCTTCGGGAGCTCAGGGCAGCTCTCCCAGAGGATTCTCAGGTGATAAATGAGAACAGGGCACTCTGCTCCCACTGGGTGTGCAACACAAACCTTTCAGGATGTGGCTTGCAAGGAGCCATTTATTTCTGTGGGCAGAAGCTGTGGACAGGTGAGACACGGGCAGGCAGTCCTTGCCTCAGCCCTGTGTCCCTCTGCCACGTGAGGAGCTGCTGCCTGTGCCTCCACACACACACATTACACACACACATAAATAAAAGCAGCCCCGGTGCAGTGAGCTGGCAGTGCAAAACCAAACCCAGAACTCTGATGGGTTTTTGGACGGCAGACAGAGGCAAAGCTCCCACTCAAGATCATCCTGCACTCGGGGTGAAGCCGTTTGGGACAGCAGGGAATGGTTTCCTTCTTTTGCAAGAGTTGTGGCCAAATTTGTGGTGAGGGGGCAGCAAGTGCAGGGCTCTGCTCACTGCTAAGGCATCTGGCAGGGCACTTCCTCGCTCCCCTGACCTCATACCATTGGTGCCACAAAGGGTTTCTCCTGCAAGCACTGCAATCCCTAAGACTTCCCACCTTCCCTCTTTCCCTAAAGCACTGATTCTCCCTGAATACATCAAAAA
>VONY02000030.1:786494-807675 GCA_008692595.2 Colinus virginianus | reverse complement strand
CTGGGATGCACTGGGATGCACTGGGATGTTCTGGGACGCCCTGGGATGCAGTGGGAAGTGCTGGGACGCCCCCATGTCACTCCTCGCCCCCCCTCCCCCCCAGCCCCATCAGTGCAAACATGGATGGGGCGGTGAGAGGGGGAGGGGCAGAAAGGTCCTCCCGGTCCCCCCTCCATCCCCAAGCACAGGGACACACAAAAGACGGGGAGGGGGGGTCTCCAATTCCCCCATAACCCCCTCTGAGCCCCCCCCACTACCGCCATTCACGAACAGGGACCCCCCGCGCCCCCCCCTCTGCCCCCCCCAGCACCACGCGGGGCCGCGCGTCCCCCGCAACCCCCGGCTGGGGGGGTCCTGTCCCCGTCCCCACTGCGGGTGGGTTGTGTTTTTTTTGTGGGGGGGGTCGGGGAACAGGAGCTGCGCCATCACTGGAGCCCCCACTGCCGCCTCCTGGCCCTGGTGAGCTGGGAACGGGGGGGTGGAAGGGGGAAAAGCCGCCGTGTGAGTGCGGGGGGGGGGGGGGGTCCTGGTGCTGCGGATGGTGCTTGTGCCCCCCCCTTCCTGCGTGCTCGCTCCATTTCTTTGCTTTGCTTTAGCCACCCTCACCACCTGCCCCCTCCCAACAGCGTTTCCCCGTCTGAGCGTGATGGATGCAGAGGGGGGGCCGTCCGGCCCGGACCCCCCCCGGGACCCCGAGGGCACCACCACAGGTGAGCCCCCGCTCCCCTTCCCCCCAGGACCGGTCTGGGAAGCTGAGGAGGGTCCCATGCGTGAGGGTGGGGGGCGGGTGACACAACCGTGGGGCGCTCTGGGACGGGGGGGGTTCCTGGAGTGCTCCAGTCCCACAGTGCAGGGGTCTCCTGGTGCCCGGGGGTGCGAGGTGCCCCCATCCCGTATTATGGCACCGTCCTGGTCCCATAGCATGAAGACATCCACGGGATGGGGACTTTCCCATCACACAGTGTAGGAATGTCCTAATTTTGGGCTGCAGGGATGTCCCCAAAGCGTGGAGGGGACGGGGAGGGGGCAGGGGAGGTGGGGAAGATATGGAAGAGGGATGGGAATGGGGTGGAGGGATTGGGGATGGATTGGGGAGGATGGAGAAGAGGAAAGAAGGGTGGAGAGAATGGGAAAGCAATGAGGAAGAGGCAGAGGGGACGGGGAAGGTGGGAATGGGACAAAGAGGGGCGTGGAGGTGGGGAAGAGGGGGTGGGGGCAGTGGAAAAGGAATGGAAAAGGGGCAGAGGTCACAGAGGTGGTGGGAAAGGGTGAGAGGGGATGGAAATGGGGAGGAAAAGGGGTTGGGATGATGTGAAAGGAATGGAGAAGGAGAAGGGGACATGGAGAAGGTGATGGAAATGGTGTAGTAGGGATGGAGTGGCTGAAAAGGGGACAGGGAAGGTGCGAAGGGAACAGGGAGAGTGCAGTGAGGATGGGGAAGGCATGAAGGGGATGAAGAAGGTGTAAAGGGAACAAAGAAGGCACAAAGAAGATGGGGAAGGGGCGGAGGGGTTTCAGCCCCACATCGTGCAGCGCAGCCCCACTCTCCCTGCAGCCCATCCCGGCAGCGAGGCACTGGGTCGCCCCGCAAAGCGGTGCAGGAAAGCAGCAGCAGCGCGGCCCCGGGGCAGAGCTTTGGGGCACCCGCGGGCTCTGGGGCCGCTGGAGGAGCTGCTGGGGCTGCGGGGCGGCCGCCTGCGCCCCACTATCTGCGGGGAGTGCGGGAAGGGCTTCAGCCGCAGCTCCGACCTCGTGCGGCACCGCATCACACACACCGGGGAGAAACCCTACACCTGCGGCGCCTGCGGGAAGGGCTTCAGCCAGAACTCCAACCTGGTCACCCACCAACGCATCCACACCGGCGAGAAACCCTACAGCTGCGGGGCCTGCGGGAAGCGCTTCAGCGAGAGCTCGGCGCTCATCCAGCACCAGCGGACCCACACCGGGGAAAAGCCCTATTGCTGCGGGGAGTGCGGGAAGCGCTTCAGCGTCAGCTCCAACCTCATCCGCCACCGGCGCACCCACACCGACGAGAAGCCCTATATCTGCGTGGAGTGCGGGGAGGGCTTTCGCCACAAGTCCCAGCTGCGCCGGCACCAGAAGCTGCACTCGGCGTAACGGGGACACAGCTTCAGGGGTGGGGACCGTGGGGTGGGTGTGCGGTGCTGGAGCTGCCCCCAGACCCAGGAACCCCGAAAGCCGACAGGGAAAGCGGGACGGGGTGTTGGATAAGGGAACGTGATGGGGCGGATGGGTCTGCAGACCAAACCAATAAAAGGCGCTGGAGCTGCACCACACGGCCGGGGTCATGCTGTGGGGCGCAGGATGGAGCTGTGGGGATGGATTTTCCAGTTCTCCCAGTTGGAGAGTATGGTGCCGGCGGGAAGAACACCCACTCCGGGTGGCACGCGCCTGCACGCGCAGCTGGCATCGGGAGGGGGGGGGAGGGCACAGGATGGGGATTGGGGTAGGGTAGGATGGGGTGGGATGGGATTGGGATTGGGATTGGGATGGGGATGGAAGGTAGATAGATGGAGATGGGATTGGGATTGGGATGGGGATGGTGATGGCCATGGAATGGGGACATAGGGACACGGTGAGGGGGGGAGGAGGGGGATTAAGGCCACGCTGAGCGCTCAGCGGGCGCTGCCCTTCGTTGCATCATTTCCAGCCACGAATTAATGGGACGGGGAAGTGCTCGGGGTCAGATCCGGAGCCGTTACACAAAGCTGGAACGCGGGGCTGGGGGAGGGGGAGGAGCTGTGCGCTTCTCCCCCCCCCCCCCCGTTCCCTTCCAAATCAGAGCGGCAGCCCCCGAGGAGAAAAAACGAGAGAGAAAACAAAAAACCGACTCTCTCCGTATTGCAGTCCTGGGGGAAGAAATTATAAATAAATAAACATAAAAAAATTCCTGGGGGGAGGGGGGAGCAGCGGTATCCTCCACCCAATGACTGCGGGGAGATCTGGGATCCCAGCATTTGCCCCCCCCGCCTTTTGCCCCCCACCCCCCCCATCTCCCGGCCCCGCTGCATCCGCCCGCCGCTCCCCGGGGCCGGGGGGGGTCCGGGCTGCGGCTGAGACCTTCCTGTTCGCGGCCCCCCCCAGCAGCCCCCCCCCCACCGCCGCCACCGCCGCTTCGCCGCCGCCTTCCCCCGAAGCCCCGAAACCGCTGGAAAACGCCCCAGAAGCGCTCGCCCCCCCCCCCCCCCCCCCCCCCCCCCCCCCCCCCCTTCCAACCACCCCTCCTCCTCCTCAGCCGTGCTGCGATCCCCAGAGGTGAGTGATGCGGGGGGGGGGGAGGTTGCAGTTTAGGGACCCCTCCATCTTTTCTCGCTCGGTAGAACGGGGGTGACATGACGGGGGGGAGCAGCGGGGGGAGCGATTTGGGTTTCCTTTGTGCCTCGCGGCCGCCGCCCCCCCCCCCCCCAGATAATAAAAGCGTCGCGGGGGTGGGAAACTGAGGCACAGAGCGGGGAGGGGGTCGGCGTTGGGGTACCCCCACCTCCGGGCAGACCCCCCGGAGCCCCAGTCCCCGGCTCTGGGGGCTCTGGGCCCAATTTGGGGCTCCGGGTTTGTTGGGGGGGTGCAGGGGGACACCTCGTGCTGTGCCTCAGTTTCTCCATTATGTGAGAGCCCTCTGCTCGCCCCCCCGGGCTCCTTCTGCCCCAAACTGGGGGTACTGGGGGACAGGGCGGTGCTGGGCAGTGTTGGGGTACACTGGGAAATCATGGGGACCTATGGAGGAGCACTGGGCGAACTGGGAGCTGCTCTGAGCGATTCTGTGGTGCACGGAGGAGACCGGAGGGTGCACTGGGAATCCATGTGGGTTCACTGGGGAAACTGGTGGTAAACTGGGTGGGTTTGGGGTGCACTGAGCGAACTGGGAGCTGCACTGGGTAAACCGGAGGATGCTCCAGGTGGTTTGGGGGTACGCCGGACAAACTGTGGACTAAACCGGCAGCCTCTATGGGAGCACTGGGCTCACTGGGGAATGCACTGAGTGCGCTGGGAGCTGCACTGGGTGCACTGGGAGCTGCACTGGGCAGACTGGGAGCTACGCTGGGCACACTGCATTCCCACCACAACCCCTCTCCCATCCGTCCGTCCGTCCCCGCTCCCGCAGCTCCGGGCCCCGCTCCGTCGGGAGGGGGTGGAAGGGGGGGGGGGGTTGGGGGGTTCCGGGCCGCCCCCGCCCCTCTCTCCCCCGGCGCCGGCGCGGATCCGCCGCCGCCCCCTCGGGTCGGGCCGGGCCGGGGCGGGCGACGGAAGCGGCGGAAGCGGCGGTGGCGGCTCCGCGTCGGGACCCGGTGAGCTGGGGGGGGGGGCGGCGAACGGGACGGGGAGGGGGCGGGGGGGCGGGATGTTGGGCCGCGGTGCTGCCCCCCCCCATCCCCCGGCGCTGCCGCTCCGTCAAAATGGCCCCGACCGCCGCCCGCAGTGCCCCCCCCCCCCGCTCCCCTCCCTCTGCCGCATCGCTCCGAGCGGGGCAGTCCCCCCCTCCCCGGGTCCATGTGTTTCCCCAGCCCGGTTCGCCCCCCCCTCCCCGCCTCCTTCTCCCGGGATCCGTTTTCCCCCCCCCCCGCTAAGATCCGGTTCCTCCTCCCAGTATCCGGTTCTCCACCGGTTTCAGACCCCCCCCCCCCTCCCCAACCCCCCGGATCCAATCCCCCATACCCCGGTATGATCCCCCCCCACCCCCGATCCCCCGATCCCGTTACCCCCCCCCCCCTCCCTTAGGGGATCCAGTACCACCCCCTCGGATCTGCCCCTCCCACAGTTCTGTCCACTCCCACCCAGGATCCGTGTCCCCCCCCCCCCGCCCCCTGTCCGTGGTCGAGTACATCAATGGATTGGGGGGTTCAGGTACATCATTGCTCCCCCCCCCTTGGTCCCCAGGCAGTCACCACCTGTGCCTCCTCATCCCTTTATCTGTGCCACTGTCCCCTTGGAGCCGCTGACGTCCCCAGAGTGGAGGTGAGGAGGGGGACAGGAAGGGGTGAGGGGGCACAAGGGGACATGGGGGGGCACAAAGGGACCACAGAAGGACTGTAGTGCTGCACAAGGGGACGGGAAGGTGGTAGCACACGCAGATCTGCAGCACAAAGGGATGTGGGGCATCACTGAGGGATCGGGCGGGGGGGGCACAAAAAGGGATTGGGGGAGCACAGGAAGGGGACTTTTGGGTGGGACAAAGGGATTGGGGGAACAAAGGGGGGGATTAAGTGGAGCAATGGGATTTGGGGTGGCACGATGGGACCTGTGGTGGTACAAAGGGAGGGGTGGAGGGGTCTTGTGCTGAGCTGAGTTCTGGGTGTCCCCCCAGACCCCCCTGGCTGCCCCCATGGAGCAGGATGAGCCCTGCGTGGTGGATCTCCAGGACCCGGAGGAGGAGGGCATGGTGCGGAGGGTCTGCATCGGTGAGGAGGGGGTACGGCGGGCACGGGGGTGGGAGACAAATAGCCCCGGGGGGGTGGGATCAAAGTTGGGGGAAAACAGCCATAAAAGAGGGGCTGTGAGACTCCTGACGGGGGGCTTACGGCCCCAGGGGGAGCTCAGTGAGCACCAAGGAAGGACAAATGTCCTCGGGGGTTCCCAGCCACCTCCTCAGCCTCTCCCTCCGCCCCACAGTTGACGACGGCATTGTGAGCGACTGCAAGGAGGAGGTGCTGCCACAGGAGATCATCCAGAGCGTCATCCCCCCGCTCCCCCTGACCCCCAAGGGAAAGAAGCGTGGGGCAGTGGGGGGCCGCGGCACTGGGGGCTCAGCAGTGGGGGGCTACGGTGAGGAGGAGCAGGAGGGCGGCGGGGGGCGGCTGCGGGGGGGCCGCCAGCGCCCGTTTATCTGCAACGAGTGCGGGAAGAGCTTCAGCCACTGGTCCAAGCTGCTGCGGCACCAGCGGACTCACACCGGGGAGCGGCCGAGCACGTGCGGGGAGTGCGGCAAGAGCTTCAGCCAGAACTCGCACCTGGTGCAGCACCGCCGCACACACACCGGGGAGAAGCCGTACCGCTGTGGGGACTGCGGGAAGAGCTTCAGCTGGAGCTCCAACCTCATCCAGCACCAGCGCATCCACACCGGGGAGAAGCCCTACACGTGCGGGCAGTGCGGGAAGAGCTTCACGCAGAGCAAAAACCTCATCAAGCACCAGCGCACCCACTCGGGGGCCCGGCCCCACCGCTGCGGGCAGTGCGGCCGCGGCTTCGCGCAGAGCACCAACCTGCTGAAGCACCAGCGGGTGCACGCCGCCTGCAGCCAAGCGCCCGCCTGCCCCGAGTGCGGGCTGAGCTGCTGTGACGGGGCCGAGCTGGAGCTGCACCGGGCGCAGGCGCACGGCCACGAGCCCTACATCTGCGTGGAGTGCGGGGACAGCTTCGCTAAAAGCGCCACGCTCAAACGCCACAAGCGCGTCCACAAACCGGTCTTCATGCACTGAGCTGGGGGGGACGCCCCGCCCGGGGACGGACTGGCTCAGGATACGAGCCCCGGACCACGAGCCCTCCGTGAATGTGTATGGTCGGACCCTATAGATGTATATAGTGTGGGGTGGGGGTGTGTAGGGTAGAAGCAGCGCCGTGCTGCCCACGAGGCAAGGGACCGGGATGTGGGGCGCGGTGGGACAGCTGTAGAATAAAGCACTTCTGACTGGGGGCACATGGGTGAGTTGTGTTGGGAGGCGGGGGGGACACAGCTGTGTCTTCATCCCATGGCACAGGGTGGAGGGGCTGGGAGTGATGCCTCAGATCATGTCACCCCACTCTTTGGGAGCAGGACCCCGAGCCCCACAGTTTGAGAAGCAGCAAGTAGGGCAGTGGGCCGTACCCACGTCTCATTTATTCTGTGTGCCGGCAGCAGCAGCACGCTGCTTAACAAGGGGAAGGTTTGGCTCGAGCTTTGCATCGTGGCGCTGCACGGCTTCGGTGTGGAGTGACCAGATGGGGAGTGTGGGGGCAGCACAGGGGCAGAATGCCCCGTGTCCCTGCAGTGTTCTTGGGTCCACTCCCCAGTGCAATGTGGAGGAAGGCAGGTGCCAAGGCTGAAGGTTACGCCTTGGTGGTGGCCCCCTGCGGTGTCCCCAGGGCCGTCAGCTGCTGGATTTTCTGGCTCATCATCTCCATCACAGCTGTGAGAAGAGGCACTGGGGTGGTGAGGGGCCACCGATGGCCCCAAGCGCGGAGCCACAGCAGTGCTGGCCCTTACCCTGCTTCATGGCGTGCTTCTCCTGCAGCGCGGGCTGGATCTTCTCCATCTGCTTGGTCAGGAAGTCAATCTTCCGCTTGAAGAACTCTCGGGCATCGTCTGCAGTCTGAGCAGAGGGCAAAAGCGGCGCTGAAACCCTGTGGGCCCCCCCGGAGGCAGCCCTGTGTGTCACCCACCACCAACAGACAGCTGTTCCAGGGCCAACCCTCACCACCTGCACACCGCAGCGCAGCCCCTGGGTGTGAAAAGACAGCGAGCAGCCCTGGGAGCTGCGATCCCCTCCCCAGGCTCAAAACTCACACCCTGAGTGCACCATGGGGAAGCAGCAGCAGCGGGAGCAGCAGCAGCTTGCCTGCGCCCTGCGGCACAAACGGGCAGAGCTGCTCCAAAGGGAACACGCTGCATTTGCCAAACTGCCCTGCGGCCATCTGGGCACACACCCCTCACCTTCTCCACGTAGTAGCCAGTTCCAACATCGATCAGCACACGCTCAACGTCTGAGAGCTTCCCCGGGACGTACATCTGGCAGGGGCGGTCAGGGAAAGTGGGGAGCTGGGATGGTTAAGCAACTCTGGGAGCAAAGCTCAGCAGAGCCGGGGCAGAGCCCGAGCGCCAGCAACGCCATGCCACACTGCTGGTGTGGGTTTGTGACGGATCAAAGGCACCGAGGGCTGGATCCGCCAACCCTAAAGGCCATGGAGGTGTTAACAACGTGGGGCTATGGGGACCACAAAGGATACAGAGCTGGTGAGCGGCACCAGCAGGTCCTTCCCTGCAGAAGAGCAAGCAGAGACACGTGAGTGCTGGGGCAAGGGGAGCCCCCAGGGCCAAAACACAACCCGGAGCATCTGGGAAGGGTATTACAGTCACGTCTGTCTCCCAAGCCACAGGTAATCTGGGGCAGTAAAGCCAGGAAGGAGGGGAGCAGTGCCCTGCAGCCTCGCGGGGGTCCCACTTGCCTTCATTGCTTTTGTTGAGCACGTTGAGGCAGTCCTTGGCTTCCACGTACTTGGTCTGCACCACCTTGAGCTGAGCGATGGAGGACGAGAGGAACTCCACCTCCTGCGGAGAGAGCGCGGCCCAACGGCGGGGGAATGGAGGGGACCCCAGGACTGAGTGATCGCGGTGCGGGGGGAACTGCGGGGTCCCTTCAGCGGGCAGGAGGGGACGGGGAGCGGCCCCGGATCTCACACGAGGAGAGCAGGGCAGCGCCGCGCAGCCGCCGGGGACGGGCGCGGGGTGGGGGAGGCGCTGTTTGGGGACACCCCACCCCGGAACGGCCCGGCCCCACGCGAAGGCCCCACCTTCCCCCAGGACCCACGGCCCGGCTCGTCCCACGCCGCGCAGCTCAGTCCCCCCCCCCCACCCCGTCCCCCCCCCCCCACCTGCTCCAGTTGGCTCTTGAGCACCTCCAGCTGCGGCAGCGGCAGCTCCGCCACATTCACGGCCTGCGCCATCTTGGGCCGCCGCGCCGCTCTAACCCCGCGCCGCCGCTTTCGGTGCGCCGCCGCACAGCGCCCCCTGGCGGCCGGAGGGCGGCACCACCACCGCGGCGCAGCCCCAGCGCTCCCCCCCCAAAAAAGCATCAGGGATCCCCAAAGGTCGCAGAGCATTCCCCTGCAAAAGAAGGGTCCAAGGGGCCGGAACCCCATTATTTCTCAGCTGCATCCCAAAATGAGGGGACAATACCCATACGACAGCCACCAGGAGCTGGGAACAAAAATGATAGTGCAAAAGAGAAGAAGCGGGAGGAGGGGTCGAGTCACCCCCGCCCCGAGCAACCGCAGAAAGGCCACGTTGAGTAAGAATAGCTTTATTAGTTCTGAACATAAAGAATACAGCAATTAAAATAAGTTAGGAGACAAACAGAGCCCCATGACTGTATGTGCCATGGGGGTTCGGTGCCCACCCCCCTCTGCATCACTGCAGGATCACTGGGAGGCCATAGGCCACGGGGGCAGCGCCGATGAGGTGCGGCAGGCGGGGGGCACTCCGGGCCTCAGATACATAGCGGAGGAGGGGGGCCCCGGGGGGAGCCCCCAGCCAGGCCCGCAGGAAAGCCTCGGCATAGCGGTCAATGTCGCGGTCGGTGACGTCCCATAGGTTGCCCAAAACGAGGGGGCTGTGGGGAGCACAAGGTGGGGGAGCAGGTCAATGCCCGGCTTCTCTCCGAGCCCAAAAGGGAGAAATCAGGAAGCAAAAAAACTAACAGGTTGAGATCATGGGGAGGAGACCCCTGTCACGGCTTAACCACCACAGGCAAAACCAAGTGGAATTAGGGACGACGGAGCCGGTGCCAATGGAGCACCCGCTACTCACCAGCCCGCCATGATGTACTTGAGCACGATGCCAGTTCCCTCCAGGTTGCCACGCACAGCGAGCGCAGCACTGCTGCAGCCGAACAGCAGAGTGACAGCACGGCACTGCAGCTGAGCGATGGCCTGCCCGTCCAGCAGGCGTGCGCCTGCACCGTGACCCGCATAGCTGGGAGGGAACGGAGTGGGGTGAGAGAGGTGGAAGGACACCCAGCCCACCCCCCACACAGACATCCGGTGCCCAAACCCCAACCCCCAGCATCCCCAGCACTCACATGTAGAGATCATGCTCCAGCAGAGCTGCCTCCATCTGCTCCCGGCTGGGGATGGCTCCTGTCACCCCTCTCCAGCCCGGTTCACTGTGAGTTGGGAGGTGAGAAAGCTGGGAGTGTGGATGCCCCCCGCCCTCCCATCCCCTGCACCTTGGTTCCACTCACCTCTCAAACCAGCTGCGGAAACGCTCCTCAGTGCCTGAGAGATTGTTCTGAGGGTTGAGGATGTAGAAAGTCCTGCGGGGGTCAATGCCGCGGCACAGCACTGAGCTCGGCTGCTGCTCCAGGGTAGGACAGGAGGGACAAAAAGGAGAGGGAGAAGTCAGCCTCAGCCCACCCGTGGGGGTACTGAGCCCCACACAGAACTGGGTTCCCCCACTCTCTCACCTTCTGTGCCAGGGTGTAGCTGAGGACGAAGCGCAGGGACGGGAGCCGGGTGACAGGCAGGGCCCTGAGGCACTCCATGCTCTCCCAGGGCAGCTTCTGCAGGTGCTGCAGGAGGAAGAGGAGGAGGAAGGTGAGAGCAAGGCAGCAAGCAGCAGAGCCACACGAGCAGCAGCAGCACTGAGATCTTACTTTATCCAGCACCAGGATGACAGAACCGCTGGGCTCCTGGGTGCTGTTTTTCTGCTTCTTCAGGGCCTCTTTCAAGAGGAGCTGGGCTCTGCTGGGCTGGGCAGGGCACAGCCCCACAGCCAGGGCTCGCACATCAGCAGGGCTGAGGAGGGCAGCGGCATTCAGCACCACCTGCAGCAAGGGACAGGTGTGAGCCGGGGTGGAAGCTCATCTCCCATCCCAACCCCAAACCCCAGGAGCTCCTCACCTTGAGCAAGGACGGGTCCTTGCCCTGCCAGCCACACTGCTGCAGCTGGGCACATAAACGGGCAGCTTTCTCAGCCAGCAGGGGATCCTGAGCTGATGGGAGCAGCGCTGCCTTCCAGCAGCCCAGCACCTGAGTCTCCAGAGTCTCAATGAGGTTCTGCAAGAGATCACAGGGAGTCACGGACAGTCCAAGGCCCCCAGAGGTGTGGGCATAGGGTCCACTACACATTTCGATGCTCAGAGGGCTGGAGCACCCTTCCTACGAAGAAATACTGAGGGAGGTGGGACTGTTCAGCCTGAAGAAGGCTCCAGGGATACCTCACTGCAACCTTTCAGTATTTACAAGGAGATTATAAACAGGAAGATAACTTTCATCATAAGTAGATAGTTGTAGATTAAGGGGGAATGTCTTCAAACTAAAATAATGGAGATTTGGGTTGGATGTGAGGAAGAAACTCTATCCAGAGAGCAGAGAAGCCCCAGCACTGCAGCCCAGGGAAGTGTGGGCGCCCCATCCCTGGTGGTGCTCAGTGGGCAACCTGAGCTGGTGACTGACATCAGCCCACGGCAGGGGCTGGGTGGGCCTCCTCCAACCCAACCACACTATGATTTTATGACTGCCTGCCTTCATCCTGCGGTCCAGCTCGAAGCGCCACAGCCACCAGTCCCGCTTGTCAGTGTAGTTGCTAGTTTCCTTCTGATCCTTCTGGATGGAGTCAAAGTCTCTCAGCACCGAGCTCAGAGGGGTCTGGAAGATGACAGGAGCTGTGATCTCAGCCCTGGCCTCATCCCTGCTGCTCCACACCCAGCTTTCCCCTCACCTTGGAGTGTGCAGTTGGGATCCGGACAGTGATGGGAGTGCTGCCCCTCTCCAACCGCGTCAGCAGCAGCGTGTCTCCCATGGAGGAGGGTTGGATGCTCACCAGGGTCAACACACACACGGTCACCCCTGAAAAAGTCACCCAGAGACCTTCAGGTCAGCCCTGAGGGTTTCAGGCATCAGGCAGCACACCATGGGGCTCTGTTCAGCTCAGTCCTCACCATCTGGGATCTGCTGCAGCTGCTCACGGAAGCTGGCGCACTCCTGGGACCCCAGGGCCATGGGGCTGAAGCTGAAGAGGTCCTGGATCTCATTGAGGTGGTGGCGGTGTGAAGCAGCATCCTTGTCCTGCAGGGATAGCCCTTGGAGCTGCTCAGCCACATCTGCCACTGACTTCTTCTCCTTACTACAGAGGCAATCAGGGAGGAAGGTCACCCCCAAACCACTTCTGCTCACTGAGCCCCTCCCCAGCAATGCTCCCGCAGGGAGCTGCGGGACCTACTGAAGCTTCCTGTGGACAATGCTGAGCAGCTGATGGCGCGTGGTGACCGAGACAGACTCGGACAGCAGGTAGGCAGTGGTGATGGGGTCCTGATCACCCGTAGCCAGAGCCAGGAGCTGACAGAGCTGGCTGTACAGTGTGCCAGGTGGGCAGTGGCTGATGCAGCTGAAGGCAGATTTCAGGAGCCCGCAGGCTGTGTCCAGTGAGGAGGTGTCTGGAAGGGACAGAGCAGCAAATTTGGATCAGGCAGAGAGGCCTGTGATGACCCTGGCACTCCCTGTGCTGTTTTCAGAGACTCAATTTGGTTGGAAAAGACCTCTGAAGTTGTTAAGTTTGACTGTTAACCCATCACTGACAAACCCACCACTACACCATATCCCTCAGCATCCCCATCTTAAAAACCTGCAGGGACGGAGACTCATTTTCCTGGGCAGCTTGTTTCCACCCTTCCCCCTTTCTCCCCCCTCTCTTCTCTTTTCTCCCAAATCACAGTTTCACCCACACACCACCCACAGTTCCCCACTCCCAAAACCTTCCCCGCAGCCCTGTGTTTGCTCACCATCCTCAGCAGGCAGCACGTTGTGCAGGGCACTGAGGCACAGGGGCTCCATACTGCCCAGCCTGTGCTGTACCAGGTTGTCACTGTCGGCCTCCTGCCACAGTGCCTTGAGCTCCACATCCACACCCTCCTGTCTGGGTTGCATCCTGCCTGCAGGATGAAGCAGAGCCACTTGGTCCCCTTGCTGGGGCCAGCAGGGACAATATGCAGCTTGGGGTGCACAAAGGCTCCCAGCAATCCCATTCCCTTTCCCCAGATCACCCTTGGCTCCATCCTCAGAGGCCTGGAGTAGCCCCAAGCTGACGTTGAGTTGCTCCTCCACATTTTCCTCCTCTTTGATGGATCTTAGCTGCTCCCACTCCTTATCCTCTTTCCAGCTCGGAGCCCTGTGTGCCACCCGCTCCTTCTTCTCTGTGCCTCCAGCCCTGCGTCCCCTCTGGGGCTGAGCACAGCTCCCATGGCCTCTGCCTGTAGAGGAGGAGCTCAGCTGGGAGCCCCCCATCTCCACACACTGGGGGAGCAGGGCGCTCTGTGAGTGGGACGCTGACTGCGGCGTTTTACAGCTGGGAACGGGCGCTTTGCTGGGGACAGGGCTCAGCACTGATTTGGGACCCTCGGTGTCACTGTCATCGCTGAATGTCACCTACAGCAGAGGGATAGGGAGGTGGAAAGGCTACACCCGGCATCTGGGGCTGCCCAGCCTCCTCCGGCCCCACTTACCAGTAGGCGGGACCTGGTTTTCCCATGGACTTTGGGTGCTTTTGGGAGCCGTGACTTGCTGAGTGGCGGAGAGGGCTCGGTGAACACGGTGAAGGGAGCCCTGGGGCGAAGGAGCATTGCAGTCCCACGGGTGCACGTCTTGGCTGCAGGTTGGGACTTCTGGCGTGGGGTGCAGGGCAATGCTGCCTGGATCACGATGGGGGGCACCTCACTGTCTGAGGCACTGAAAGCAAAGACATCGTTGGTGTCCGTGTTCTTTGCTTTCTGGTTCTTCTTTCGTCTAGGTTTATGTGCAGGGGATGCCACAGAGCCCCGTGAATGCGCTTTGCTGCGGGGACACAAGTTGGAGCGTGGGGTGCAGGATGTTTTCACAGTCCGACTAACAGCAGCGGGCAGCTCTGCGTCAGAATTGCTCACAAGAGAGGTACCAGCATCTGCCACCGATGGGAGCTTTGCTCTCTGGGTCTTCTTGGCTTTGGGTTTAAGCACAGGTGTCGCTGGGGTTGCTGCTTTGTTTTTAAGCTTCTTCAGTTGAGCTTCGTCCATCATGGGTGCAGTGGGGCTAGGTGGGGCTGGCTGCCAAGACCAAGCAGAGGCAAAGATTGTGTTCACAGAGCCCCCGTGCCTGGTGGCCGAGCGGCAAAGAGTGGTCGTGGCTTTGGCGAGCAGCACACTGGCCTTGGAGACCCCCAGGCTGGGCAGGTGGGGGCTGCAGGATGCGAGGAAGGACAGACCGACTTCCAGCTGCTCCTCCAGCTTCTCCTCAGGCCAGGGACCAGCCAGGCTGTGAAGGGCCAGCGTGGCATAGCCGGTGGCCACCAAATCATCCAGCAGCTTCAGTGCAGGCACGTTGTGACCAGTGCCCAGTTTGTCTCGCAGCAGGACAGCGAAGCGAGAACCTACAGTGCTGCAGCGCTGCAGGGTGGCCTGGATCAGCCCCAGCCCATCGGCAGTGCTGCCGGCCGCCAGCTCGCCCCACGCACAGGACAGCAGCCAGCGGAGGCAGATGGATGACAGAGTCAGGTCAGAGCACAGCCAGCAGGGGCAGGCAGCGGGGTGGGTGAGGAAGGCAAGCCTTCTCTTCCTCTTGGGTTTCAGTTGTGGAGAGGAGCTGAGGTCACCTGCTTTGTCCAAGCTGTTCACCACGGCCACCAACTCCAGTGCAGGGCCCTTCAGAAAGTCCTCATCTTCCCCAAGGGGCTCAGAGCCCTCCTCCTGCTGCTTCCTATCTGCTGGTTTGCCCTTCCTGGGCAAGATCTTCATGGGACCCCGCTGCTTCTCATCAGCCTCAAACTCTGCAGGTAGAGGTGATGGCGGTTTGGGAAGCAGCCCCCTATTTGCCCCAGCCCCAGAAGCAGCCATGAATGAGCTCCTAGCAAGGCTGGGGAGCATTTTGTTCCCTGTGCCCCTCCCTTCTTCCAGCCCAGAGCAGGGACTCACCAATGCCTGACTCCAGCAGGAACAGAGCCTGCTGCAGGTTCCAGTGGCTCAGCTCCAGCTCACTGTGCTGCAGCTCCAGCTGAGCCTTCAGCACCAGGAAGGAAACACACCTCGGGGGGGAAAAAAAACAGCCCTCAGAGCCCCAAAAAGCCACAGCCCCATTCCCAGTGCTGTTCAGTTTGAACTTCTGAGCTATCTCTTGTATAACATTCCCCAGGACAAACATCAGAGGAGCTGCTTGCTCTAGACACAGAGGGACATCCCCCCAGCCCGGGGACGGGGCCGTCCCCATCCATAGTCACTCACCATCGGATCGCCTGCAGTTTCGCAGCCAGCTTGATGGCCTCCAAGCAGAAGGCTTTGGCTTTGCATGTCACCTCCATCCTGCTGAGGAGGACCACCAGGCGTTCCGAGCAGCCCAGCACCTCGGCCAGCACTTGCCACTTCTGCAGCACATTATCTCCTGCCAGGAAGAACACGAGGGTGACAAAGCTGCTCCTCCCAAGTGAGGCAAAAGAAGCCCATGTGTCCTTTCAACTGCTTTGTAGCCCACAACACCTGTCCACTCACCGCAGTCCATGAACTGGATGTCCACTGATGACTTGTGGGAGCCCAGCGGTTCACTGCCCATCAGGAGGAGGAGGATGCTACGTAACAACTTGTGGGCTTCACTCAGAGCAATCTCAGGTGTCCTCCACCCTGCATGAGAGCTGCCATGGGCTCCGGTGCCCATTTCCTGGCACAGAACCCAGCTATCCCTTCCCAGTCCCAAAAGGGTTGCGCAGCGTTTTGCCTACAGTCTGGTGCTCGGGGGGGGAGGGTTTCCAGCACCTCGGGGGCTCACCCTGCATCAAGACGTGCTGCAGGAACTCTGGTGAGAGCTGTGCGGGAGGCAGGCTCAGGTAGGTGGCGGTCAGCTGCAGGACTTGTGCTTGCAGCATGTACCAGGCCTTGGCAGTCTTCTGCAGAGCCGGGTTCCGGAGCACCTCCAGCAAGAGGGCAGCGCCATCCTGGATCTGCAGAAGGCAGAGGAGGAAGAAAGTCACCATCTGTGGTCCAGGGAGCCTCAGTGGATAAGGTGGGCTCAGGTCAGCAGCAAGAGGCATTGAGGACTGCCAGGCAGAGCTGCCAAGGTCTCCTCTTGCCTCCTGACACTGTGGCTGAGGCAAAGAAGGGCTCTCAGGGTGACTCACGCGGTGACTGATGCAGTACAGCTGGCTGCGGAGCACAAGGCAGGTCTGCTGCAGCAGCAGGAAGGAGTCACTGCCCCTGTCTGCTTTCTGCAAACACGACTCTGTCTCTTCCAGGAAGAGCTGGAAGGCAAGAGGTCAGCATGAGGGCTGTGGCTGCAGAATCAGCTGAGCTGCCCCCTGGCCCCCCCTCCACAAGGGGCTTGCCTTGGCATAGCTGGGGCACTCCAGCTGAAGGAGCAGTTTGGTGACCTGGCAGAGAGCTCTGGCTGTGCCCAAATTGTCCCCAAGTGCGTTGCACAGGGCTCGCAGCAGCAGGTAGCTCTCCATGGCTTGCAGGGGCTGGAGGCAGGAAAAACCCACATTATGATCAGGGATTACACCAAGGAGACAGTGCTGTTGTGCTGCTGAACCCCACACAGCCCCAGCAGTGTTACCTTGTCCATCAGCCTGTAGAGAGCTGCAGCAACATGAAGGGAGACCATGGTCTGCTCCAGGCTGCGCACAGCTGGGATGCCCTGAGACGTCAGCAGCTGCTTCCATA
Organism: Colinus virginianus; assembly: GCA_008692595.2. Lineage (NCBI taxonomy): Eukaryota > Metazoa > Chordata > Aves > Galliformes > Odontophoridae > Colinus > Colinus virginianus. Next base: position 791,293 of record VONY02000030.1, on the reverse strand, counting down.
GGGCTAAGGCATCATCCAGGCTCTTGGACTGAGCTGTGGGCACAGCAATGGGACTGAGCAGCTTTGTCACAGCACCAAGCCACCACCAGCACTACCATTGTACACCACCACCTCCCCTTCCTTGGGGGGTACCTCACTCCCAGCCCAAATCCAGGCGCCCCAGAGGAGCCCTTCTGACAGCACAAAGGGCCCAAACCCGCTATGCTCTCACCCAACTCTGTCACCAGGTTGAAGGAGATGCCGCTGTTCAGGAACGCGTCCTCCTGCAGCCTGTTTTCGTAGTTGAGGTCATTGGGCTCGAAGTCTTCCAGACTCTTCTGCCCCAGAGCTTTGACTCTCCGCTCCCTTGCTATGCCCTGCAGCAGGTTACAGGTAGCAATGACACACATTAAGGGGCACTGAAAAACACGGGGGCACTTGTGGGCAGCCATGGGTGCCCCCACACACCTTCTCCAGCTTGGACTCCAAGGTGCAGATGTAGAGCCAGAGCAGAGCCTGCGCCCGGTCGTCGAGGAGCTGCTCACAGTTCTCAGCATTCCTGGGCACAGAGTCCAACAGCCGCAGAGCTTCGTACACAGAGTCCAGCGCAGAGCTGCCAGGGAGGAGAGCTGAAACACGGCCTCGTGCCCCCAGAATGCATTGTGAAAAGAAAAGACACCCAACACCCAAACCACCTCAAAAGCAGAGAGCACCAGAGCAATACTACTTCAAGCCCTCACTACTCCAACCCCCTAAACCCCACCGAGGTCCCCCCGAGGCTCCATGGGGGTCTTGCAGGGACATGGGACGGAGCACAGCACCCACCAGTTGGTCTGCAGGGCGTAGTTGTGGTAGCACAGGACCTGGGCCAGCTCCACCAAGCCAGCAGCACGCTCGTGCAGGCGGCCGCTCTCCTCTGAGCAGATCTCCAGCAGGTCGCACAGCACGTTGTAGCGCTCCTGCCCCGTGTCGGTGCGGATGCTCTTGTACGCCTTCAGCTCGGCAAAGAGCACGGCCACCAAGGTCTCCGTGTCCAGGTGGTGAGCAGACAGCTCTTCCTTCAGGGTCCTGGGGGAACAGGGGCTGCATGGGGACTCTGTGCAGAGCTCCAGGAGATCATTTTAACCACAACACTGCAGCACGGTCTGGGCTGGAAGGGATCTCAAAGCCAGGCTCTGGCCCCTTCCTCCTTACAGCCCCAATTTAACCCTGAGGTTGCTCTGGGGTTGCTCTCCCCAGAGCCTTCTCCAGGCTGCACAGCCACAGCTCCCTGAGCCCTTAGCAGCATGGGAAGCACAGCACAGCCCTCCACGCACAGGGCAGCACTCTCCCCCACCTCAGCCGCAAGTCCTCCGCTCCCTGCTTCACACCATCTGTTTTCACCCGGACCCAGAGGCCGATGGGCTCCACCAGCAGTTCCCTGATGCGGCCCCGCAGTGACAGCAGCCACTGCACACAGGATGCCAGCGCACGCTCAAGCCAGCCCAGCTTGCGGTAGCTCTCCACCTGCAGCCTGAAGCATCTGTGCAGCTGCAGAGGGAGCACAGAGGAGCAGCTTCAGCACCTGCTCACCTGCTGAGCCCCTTCCTCTCCTTTGCTCCTATAGCACCACACAGCTGCTCACCTTTTCAGGGGTGATCTCTGGGAATCTGAAGGCATCTATTGACTTCAGCCTCTTACAGAGGAGCTCAGAGATGGAGCTGGCTTCTTCATGAAGGTTCTGGCTGTAGAAGATGTATGCCAGCTTAAATGTGCATGATGCTGTTGAGGGGAAAAATGAATACTGAAGACACATTGGACAGGGACTGTCCTACTTGCCCCCTTCCCAGGAGGGGATCAGCCCCTCTGGCCACACATGCTGGGAGGCAGAGGGGCTCTCCCCATTTGGTACACAAGCAGAGGAAGGTGCTGAGCTGTGTGTGACCACGCTTGCCCCAAGTGATGCTAAGGAAGGAGGCTTGGTGCTGTGAGGACACTGACCAGTAATGTCAAGGCACTTGGCTTGCTCGCCCTGGGGAAGTCCCTCCAGAGCCTCCAGCATCTGTGTCACAGTGTCCTGGCAGCCCGATGTCAGCTGCTTCTGCCCCGGCCACTCAGCCACCTGCAAAAGACAGTCAGAGGGATGGGGTGCGCATGGAGAGCCCCCTGGAGACCATGGAAACAGCCCCAGGGCAGCTCCAGCAGCTGCCGTGAGCCCCACCAGACACTGTCTGCACCACCACCCGTACCTGGGAGGAGCGGAAGGTGTCACAGGCAATGCTGGTGAAGAGCTGGAGGCTGTGGTACAGCAGCTGCTTCAGCACAAGCTTCTGCTTCACGCTGTCAGGAGGAATCTGAGAGAGAAAGGATGAAGTCAACTGCACTGCCACAACTGCAGTGGGACTGGTGGGGACAGGGACACTGCTGCCAGAGATGCACCCAACAGGAGAGCCCTCGTTACCCTGCAGCCTTACCGTGCCCAGCAGCTGGCCAAGGATGTGGCAATACCCCTGCACAAAGGTGCAGAGGTAGAGTGCATCCTCCCGAGGCAGTGGCTGCTGCTGGCTGCTCCTGGCATGCTGACTGATGGATGTGATGATGAACTGGCAGCCCTCAGCCAGCACCCTGAGGAAGTGCCCCGAGGCCTCCGCTGCACCACCCAATGCTGACACTGCCTGTGCCAGGGCCGGCCCCACCAAGCACATGTTCTCGGCTAGCGCCCGGCTCAGCTGCATGCCGGCCTCCAGCAAGGCCAGGGCCTTGCTGAGCGATGCATCAGAGACTGAGGAGCTGACCAAGAAGCTCCGTGCGTCCCTCACCACTGCCTCTGCCTCCTCGTAGCAGCCGCTCTTGCAGAGCTGCCGGCACTGCTCCAGCGCCAGCTCCAAGAAGCAAAGGGCGCGGGGCAGGAAGGGCAGACATGTTATGTTCTTGCGCAGGGAGGTCAGGAGGCGGGAGAGGGTGGTGGCCAACACCTGCTGAGCAGTTTGTGAGGTGAAGAAGGGCAGCTCCAGGGGCAGCGCAGCCCCCTCCTCATCCTCCAGCAGCAGCAGGAAGCGCAGGGCCCGCACACGGTCCCCCACTGTCCCCGACGCACTCCACAGCACACAGAAGCTGCTGTGGGCAATGGCACCGAAGTCGGCGCACAGTTCATGGCTGCGGCGGTGAGCACAGAGCTGAGCGTAGAGCAGCTCCGCCGCGCGCCTGGAGGCATCGCAGTGACCGCGGACTGCCGCATTCTTCAGCAGATGGTAGAGGATCTTCTCCAGGTACAGAGGTGTTGGAGGAGCAGTGGCAGCAGTGACGAAGCCCCTGCAGGCCGCCTCAGCCAGCGCCAGCAAGCTGGTGGCATGATTGAGGCAGCAGCTCGGCTCCGCCAGGTGCTGCACGCAGGCACGCAAGATTCGGTCACACACTGAGCTCTGAACACTGCCCGGCACCGCTGCACTGCAGGAAAGACTTTGCTGGGGGGGGTTGGGGGGAAAAAAAAGGACATTAATGTCTGAATGGGGGTCACATAGCAACGAGGTGAGACCCTCCCCTTCTCCCCCAGCTCACCGACAGCTCTGTGAGCAGCTCCTCTGTCCCCTCGGAGCTGGCGGTGCGGGACACAAAATTCATTCCTTTGAGGCGCTTCATGGCAGCGCTGGGGGGTGCAGAGGTTGGCTGGAAGGGGGGGCATAGGTGCCTCACTGCTTGCAACCCAAGTTAAGCTTCCCTTTCCCCTACAGCTCAAACCTCACGGCTGAGGGGCAGCTCACAGCCCACCCCCATCTCCTCTTAAGAGCCCTCAGGTATCAGACCTCTCCCACCCCCCAAACCCACTCCTTAGGGTGCGCACACATATCCCCCCCCACCACATCGCGATCCTCCCTGCAGGACACCCCCCCAGTCCCAAGGAGCGCAGCCCCAACCGCAGCCCCACTCCTACACCGTCCGGAGCCCGCAGCCCTGAGCCCCACATACTCTCTCTGCCCCTTCCATGGCCCCCTTAAATTCCACCCGCCCAATACCGCAGCCTCCAACTCCTCCTTCTAAGTCCCCAGAGCCCGCAGGGCCCTTCTACCGCCTCACTCCCCCCCTCCAGGCCCCGCAGGGACCGCGAGCCCCGGACTCACCCCCGAGCCCCGGACTCCTCGCCTGCTGCCGCTAACTGAGCGCAGCCGCCGCCGCTAATTGAGAACCGCCGCCGCCGCTAACTGAGCGCCGCCGCCGCCGCCGCCAACTGAGAGCCGCCGCCGCTAACTGAGCGCCGCCGCCGCCGCCGCCGCCGCCGCTAACTGAGTGCCGCCGCCGCTAACTGAGTGCCGCCGCCGCCGCCGCTAATTGAGCGCAGCCGCGCCGCGCGCCCTATTCAAATATTTCTCGCAGCCAATCAGCGCGCAGCACCGCGCGGGGCACGCCGGGAACCGTAGTCCTGCGCCGCGCGGGGGGAACTGCGCCCGGGAATGGGGGAAGGGGCGCGACCCGGAGCGCGGGGTCAGTGCGGGCGGCGGGACGGCGCGGCTTTACGGCCCGGAAGGGTTAAGCAGCGGCGGAGAGGACGGGAAAGGAAAACGCGCCAGAGCACGAGGGCCCCGCCGGCGGCCGTGGGACCGCGCTGCCAGCCCTAACCCTCCCCTGCGCTGCGGTGTCCTTGGGGCTCCGCGGTTATCAGCGCTGCTCCCACCCCACACCGCGGCACAGACGGACCCGGGGGTGGAGGAGGCGCCGCGGTTATCGGAGCCGTCGTCCTCCGGAGCGGCTCCCGCGATCCGCGCTGCCGCGGGGCCCCCCAGCGGCGGAAGGGTAAAGGCCGCTGTGTCGGGGGCGGCCGCGAAGGACCAACAGCGGACCACCGC